>VZRZ01004636.1:278348-401925 GCA_013398175.1 Climacteris rufus | reverse complement strand
AGAGAGAGAGAGAGAGAGAGAGAGAGAGACTGAGCAGAAGATAGGCACCGCCCATGGATCCAGTGGCATTCTGTTGGTGCTTCTTCATTCTGGGCTTCTCAGTGGTGGGGGTCTCAAGGTCGTTCCAAAGTTTTCACTATTTATACATTTTAGCAAAAAAAAAGGGATTAGTGCTCATTGGCTACACAGCTCTCTTATTGTGTTAGTTAAATTATTCCCTCTATGCTAAATGGTCCCAGGCTCAATCTTTCTCTTCTTTTGATTTCTTGGGTCTGTGGGTTGTGAGCCGGTGGTCACAATCTCCCCCCTGCTGGAATTACTTTTTCCCAGCCTGAGCTGATTTCAGCACAGTTGCTGAGTTGGCTTTTCTTGTGGCCCGTGCATGGGGCTGATGCATATGTAGCAGAAAGTAGGAGAAAAGACAGAAGCAGCAGAAGCAATAAGGAAGTGTACAATAGCTATCCCAGTCTTTTGCAATCATCAATCCAATTCTCATTAGCTGCTCCCTCCACCCAAGGATTAGAGTGTTCTTTAATGAATAGTGGTTGTGAGGGATTCCATAACACTCTGCCTATTGAATGTGGGCCCAATATATCTTGAAATTCATCATAGAATTACACAGTGGCTCTTGATTTTTAAATCCCATGGAGGGGTATCCCCAACAGATCACATATTAAGTAATATGCGTATTTTCTCAATCAGCCAAGTCTCAGGGGGATCTTGAGATCCTGTAGTACAGTTGATTACTTTTGTACACTGGAACAAGTGTGAATGGGTTTGCTGAGGATGTGTGTTCACATACTTCAATGGCTTTAAAGAAGGTTTCTCTCTCGACCACATCTGCATGTAGTTGGAAGAATTTTATAGGCAATGCTTTTGTCCCACTGGGTAATTCTATACACGATGAAAAATTAGCATACAAAATTCTCATGCAAAATACAAAAAACTTCTCATACAAAAGTTTCTTATGCAGACATATCCTTATATTGAGACCGCAGTCTATTCTCTAGAGTACAGATCTGTTGTGATTTAATCCTGACAAAATAAAAAACTGTGGCTTTACTGTTGGATTATTATCCTTTTCAAATTGGGTTGTATTCTCTCAGGTTGCTTTTTTTTTTTTATTTTTTTTTTGAATTCCAGTGGGCAAATCACCCTTATCACATTTCTTTACAATTGCAGCCACAGTAAATTGCACCCACAACTGAGAAGCAGGGTGTGAGATAGGCAAATACGATCTTTAATTCCTTACAAGGGAAAAAGAGAGAGAGAAAGATGCAGCCATTGCAATTTGCCACACCAGAACTCTGAAGAGTCCCAAACTCTGTATTCCTTTCTTCCTTACCAGTTTTTCATTGTGCAGTTGCAAAATGTATAGAGAGATAAAGTCTAGTAACTTCATGTAGGTCTTAGACTTTCTCTTTTTAAGCCATGAGACTGGCTGTTGATTTGTGTGGTTGGCATCTAAAACTGACATTTTGCTGAACCTGGGATTAACAAGGTGTGTGGATTTTTTTTTTTTGTATTAGCTTTTAATATAAATGTTAAATATGTTAATTATATCTAGATTTTATTATACATAGCAGATATTTGTAATTTAGATGATGTTTTCTTATATTAATAAGGATGGGAGATTGATATAGTTTTTATATATTTGTACTTCTTATAAAAGATCATTACGGCTTTTATTAAAGAAATGTATGATTATGAATTAAAGTTTTTCAGAAATGCATGATACATATATATCATGAGGCACATTAGTGCATTTATCAAATATATAAACTGTTTTGCAGTCAAGTGACAATTTTTGCTTGCAGTTGTGAGCAGCGGAAATGAGACTATTGCTATGTTATAAAACCTACACGGTGAGGGATTATAAAAAGCTTTTGTTTCACTATTAGTAATGAGTAATTTCTGTTTAAAACTGAATTTATTGAATAACTGCTCTGTCCTACTTACAGACTGTTCTAAACCACCAGGGATGACAGAAAAAAAGCCTGCCTAATTGAAAGGATGGCTTAGCTGCTCTGCTACATTGAGGTAGTCATCCATAGTCCTTAACTAATATTCAGGTCTAGAGTAACTGACTTACAGTACTACTGACTAGCAGCAAAAATGAATCAGATGATGTCCAATATAAAAATCAATTGTTTGCAATCCAGGTAATTGTCTTATGCATTATTGCTCATGTAATGAAGCTATACCAGTGTTTAAATCTCTGCTTATAATGACTAGTTCCTTTTCGAGTCCATGGCTAAATATATGTAAATGGAACATGAATGAAGTGGCACTGTTTAGTTTTCAGGAAATGTATGTTAAACTGGCTTAGTTTAAGAAAAACTGTATTTTGTATTTACTCTTCGTAAAATGCTGCAATATGGAGGGTACTGGAAATAGTTTTATATCCATTTGGGGTTTTCATAAAATGTTTCTATGTTTTATATTTTCCATCTCTCAGCTTGCCCTTATAAATAGATTTCAGAGCACATTTGATGTGAATTTTGCTCTCCTGTAGATATCTGAGAGAAATGTCAGAATCCGTTCAAGTTTTGGTGACTCTTTATAAATTATTCCTTGGTTCCTGCTAGCAGGCTGCTTTTATTTAATTACTTATTTTCTTTTAAACATATTTGAGTCAGTAAAAGCAATCATGGTGAAAGGTGCAGGGTCCTTACAGTATTAGAGAAATAAATCAGATTCTCCCCATACAAACAAACTTTCCCAGGGCAGTGGTGTCTGAATCCACAGCAATCCCCAGGGACTTTCTCAGCTGACTCTGTGCTGACAGCTCTCTGTCATATGTTAGGTGGAAACAATCCATCCAGAAAGTTAATGCCACTTCAGCCCTACACAAGGACTGTAGGAGATGTGACAGCCAGGGACTTGATCATATGACGTGGGGGAGGCTTTCAACAAGCGTGGCACAAAACTTCCTGGGAGATGTTGGCCAAGATCTGTTGCTCTATTGAAAGAAGCCTTTCAAAGATACCTTTTAATTTGGATAAAGTTTCAAGGGAGACCAAGTTGGATGGTGGTAAAACTTCACCATTTCATGCCAGCTTGACTGTGTCTGGTTTTGCTTTTGGCTATCTCCAGAATCCCAGATCCAGGACTCTGAAACAAGCTCTGTGGCAATGGCCTCAGAGATAGAGGGGTGTGAAAGCCCCATGATTTAGGATGCTGCTGCACCCAGACAGCTGTCCTGCTTCGGGCTTGGGATGTTTTTTTAATATGGAAATGCTTTTTTGTTGTTCAATTGCAATTTGGAAGTAAACCAAACACTAAAATACTTTGTGAAACTGTATTTCCTTTCTATGCAGCCCTATTTCTAAACCTGTCACTAGACATAGGCAGCAGTTGCCTCCAACATGAGATGTCTTGCAGTTGTGGAGGCCCCATCACCATGGAAGTGTACAAGTTCAGGTTGGACAGGGCTCTGAGCAACCTGCCTTAGGGAAAGATGTCCCTGTCTGTGGCAGAGGGGCTGGGATTAAATGATCCTTAAAGGCCCCTTTCCACCCAAACCAGTCTATAACTCTATGCTGAGGAATAGGAATAAAATTCAACATCTGTGAGTGAGATTGTGAGTCTAGACCCTCATTTGTAGGTGTGGAGGAAAACTTCTCAGCACTGTTACCTCATTTCCCACTGTGTCTCCACACTCATAAAAAGGTTCAACAGGACAGTGGTGCAGGGGAACCAGGGCCGCTCTCTGTGACATTTTATATGCATCAGCACCATGAGACATGGCAGTTCTAGTGTGTGGCACCTGCAGGAGCAGGACCATTCCTGCATTTTGTCTAGATACCCTCCCAGAACCATGACAGGGCAAAGGTTTCCAGGGAATGTCCCAAGAGGCTCTGTGTGTTTGCACTGTACAATTTCAGAGGCTCTTTTCTTTCCTCACCCAGCATATTGCTGTGAGTAGGTGAATCTTGCTTTGGAAGGTATGAACTAGATCTGTCTTCAAAGTTGAGTTACTTTTAGTACCTGTGTCAACGGTGCACAAAACTTGTCATAATCAAAATTAACCAGTGTGAATCAGCAATTTAGTTTTCCAATACATTATGTCCACATGTGGTCTGGAAGCTTTTTTACATTATCTTGGATACTTATAAGTGAGAGTAGTGTTGTATATGCCTTCTGTCAACTCTAGTTACTGCTCTATCAGGAATAGTTCTAAATTTTTCATTATAGTTTTATGGTAACATACAACTGATAATTTGGGAATGTGCTCAGAAATGTTCATTTCAGGCTAGCCAGAGGTTACTTCATTAATGTGTAATTAAAACTGGAGCCCCAGGCTCCTAAATCTGCTGGGATTTTTATGACGGACTATTGCATTTGAGTGCTTGATTTTTGGGGACATGGGTTTGAGATCATTTTATGATACATGAATATTTTTTTTCCCTTCCCCAAAATGTTGATCTTATCCCATTCAATTTTTATATGTATTTTTGGTATCATGTCTAAAAATCAGTTCTTGGTGTTTTGAAACTCAGCCTGATTGACCCAGTAAAATAATAGACATCATCTTTGTGAATTTCTTAAAATCACTACTAGATTTAGCTCTTGGAGGGAATGACTGCTGACACTCCAGTGGTGTAGGCTTCAGGTTGCTTTTGTCCCCCCCAGCAGATGGACTGAAGTCAGGGTGAAAGCTCTGATCACATCACACTCAGTGCCCAGGCCTTATTTGCCTCTGATGCAGAAAGGATTTTGTTCTGAGCAATATCACACCTGGTTTTCAGAAGCATTAAACTAATGCTTGCACAACTCTCTGGATCAAAGTGAATGTGTTAGTCGCAGTGACCATTAATCTCTGTAGCCTACAGTTAGCCTTATTTCTGAAATGAGAATGTAAATCCCATCTGTCTCAATCAGGGTCTTGCGTGCTCTCCTCCATGTTGAAATCATGAGATAATACCTTCATTTTCAAACCTGTCCTGCAGCCATGTGAAACCAGATTTGTTTGACGTTTTATCCTGCCTGGAGCCTGGATAGTGTTCCCTAGGGAAGGGATTACAGAAACTTGCAGTAGTTTTGGGGCATCAGTGCTTTCATTTGGGTTGATGACTTCAGCAGCGTGAGTGGCTTGGATTGGAAGAAAGCAAATTCAAAATCGCTCCAAATTGATGTTGCGTGCTGGAGGGGAGCCACAGGGACAGTCACCGAAAAGCAACTGGGGTATATGAAATAACAACTTGATTTCAGAGCTTAAGTGAGAGGCTGTAAAGGACAGGTGGCTGCAGCAAATCTGTCCCTGCCTGAGGGGAGGATGCTGCTGAATCTGCTCTCATTGTGAGGAGGAAGGATAACCACAAGCCTATGCCAGAGGAACGGGTGGGAAAGAACAGGGAGGAAAAAAATGAGAAGCAAAAAGTCAACAAAATGAGTGGGCTCTTGGCCAGGCTCTCCAAGGCAGATGGATAGCACTGCTGGTTATGACAGCTGCAACTGAAAATGCAGGAGACAATGGGAGTAGCTGACAAATATTCAAAGATTACTACCAGCTGTTTAGCCCAAACCATATCTCCTTCTCTGCTGCGTAAAGATAGCTTTATACTGGAACTGCTTTACCTTCTCTTCATCATTGGATGACAATGATGATATTTGAACATTGTTAGTAAGATCAAGCTCCTGAATGCCAGCAGTGTCTTATCCTGCAGTAAGAGCCTTAAGCCTGATGGACTAGCAGCCTCCTGTCTTTGCACCACAACAGGTGGGACAATGTGCCTTCCTTTGCCTGGCTCTGCAGCCTGCTGGTCTCCCCACAGCTGCTCGGCCAGGGTGGTTGTGACTCCTGGATAGGATATGGAGGGAGTGACAAATGTCCCTGTGTGACTGGCAGAGCTCTTTGGTGCTGAGGTCTGCTTCCTGTCCCCTTGCTTGTTCTGCTTGCCTACCAAGTGCAGGTACCACTGCAGTTCTCTCCTGTGGGAACTCCATGGCCCTCACCTATCACTGCTGCATCTTCTCCCATGCTGCTTGGCCCAGCAAACACAGCCAGAGCCCTCTGGCCAGGCCTCTGCCCCTTGTTGGTGTTCAGCTTGCTCAGGGAGCAGGGCTCCTCCAAGAAGGGAAGTACAGCTCCATACCTGCTCTTACTAGGCACTTTTCTGTGCTGAAAAGTTTGGCTTCAGCCTCTGGTATTTCTCCTCCCTTAGGAACACTTTATTTTTATTCACGACTGGAAAGGCAAGCATAACCGCCAGTGCTTGAGGTACCCATTCTAAATGTGAAAGACTCTTCACCCAAGGGAGTGCTCAGAAATGTATTGTTTTTTGCCTACAGACTGTTCACAAGAGTGTGACTTTGTCAAATTTCTGTTGAGTCCTCACTCCGTTCTTAAATACCAGAAAAATGGATAAATATTAGGAGTCTATTTTCCCTCAGTCTTATTGAACTGCTATCTCATCTGAGATTTATCAAAAATACTTGAACTGATTTAGAGAGGCAAAAAACTGAACTTTTAAGAATCTGCAGGTGACTGATGGGAAGGAATGGAGAACTTTAAAAACTTTTCTTTTTAAATGATACCGTCAGAACTGCTTACAGTTAAAGGTGATGACTATGTATATTGGAATCGTTGAATTCATCCATCTGAATCCTAATAAGAACACAAAAGCACAAAGGGATGTTTAGGGCATGGCTGGTCACTGGCAGGGGAAAGGAAGATGCTGTGGTCCACCAAGGTGAGCGATGCTAGGACAAGATTATCTTTCCTGTCATGTACTTTCCAAGCTGCAGCTCTTACTTTGGCTTGCACTCTGGGTTTGGTGTCATTTTCTCTCCCCCCACACACAATGAGGTTAAACTTTAGGGTGGAGAAAATCGGTAAGAAAATTAGGTAAATAAACCAACCAATTGGTTATACCTCTGAGATATTCTGGAGTCTGAGCTTGCCAAATTTCTCCTTGAGCAGGAGAAAAACAATTTTCCTGCCTGGCCATCCTACTCTGTCACTGCAGGAGCAGTGGGAAGCTGAGCTGGCTGCTTGGCTGCTGGTCTGAGTGGTGGGTGGGAAGGCAGCTGCTCTGGGGCTCTTTCTCTGGGGTTCAGAGTGGCATTACTGATGCCATGTCCTTAGCAGGGCTGCAGGGAGCTGCACATAGAACAGGGGAGAAAAATCCACAGCTGAGACTGTGGGGAGAGTCCAGCCCCAGATGAACACCTGTGCCATTGCAGCTTGCAACTGCACTGCATGCATCTATTCACAGGAGATTCCAGCACACAAGCACAAAAAGGTACATATTTTCCTTGGCAATTGTATTGATCTGTGAAATCTGTTCACTTCAGTATCGGTAATTATGCCCAAGTCTCTTTAGCCTTTCTTCTGTTAAAGAAGTATTGCCAACAGGATTTCCCCTAAGTGAGGCCACACCTAGATTTGCTGTAATCATCTGATTAAGGCTGTCATAGATTTTGTGCTTAATCATACTGAAGAGAAGCATGAACACGAGCAGGGTGCCTAAACTAATCTTTTCACAGATGAGGGCATTTACTGCTCTGTGGCAGATACCAGCTCATGTATTTCGTGATTTTCTCATGCCTGGAGTTCCTGTACAGGTTCCACCCTATGAGTGGTGGTTAGGTCTGACTTTGTCTCGAAATTTTATTTACTATGTTCTTTCAGCTTCTCCTAGAAAGAAACTGGTTGGAAAATTTCAGCAGGAACATTTCGTGTTGGGTTTTATAAAAACAAAATTATTCAAAAAATTATGGATGCAGTAGCATTTAGAAAAGCAAGAGATATTTTTATTGAAGAGGTTAACATAGGTGGCATGAAAAATTTCGGGGGTTTGTGATAAATTTTATTTTGAATTAACAGTGTTAAGAAAAAATTGTAAAAACAAATTTCATTGAGCCTAGTTAAATTTTTATCTGGTTTGTGTGACTACTGTATCTCCCATTTAAAATTTCTCATTGCAGCTTTTTGCAGGGTGTTTAGTCAGAGAGTGGCATAGTCTGTTTTCAAGCAGCTTTTTTGTGTCATTATGGCGTGAACTTATGGGGCATTTTTCAATTATTTTTGTGAAGAGTAGTGGGACAGAGGCATGACTCCAAGGACATATGTATGTGAATACTGAAAACCTCAATGGCCAGTCTAATAATCTGGTACAACTGTAGAATGACTCTTAAATAATGGATTCCATCACAGTTAATGCCTACCCAACGGAGCTCACAAAATCCTGGGGGTCTTTGCACTCCCAGCAGGTTAAAGTACTGCTGGGAACTCCTGGAGATGCTGCCCTCAGCTGGGAAGCTTGCTGCCTGTGAAGCAGCCATGTTCAGGACAGAAAAAAGGAGGAAAGATGCTGATCTCAGAGTTGCTCTAAGAGCTGGTCTTCCAGAACCTCTTTTGCTGTGAGTGAGTTCATGCCAGTAGGTGAAAATCAGATCTAGGATATATTTTTGTAATAGCTACTTAATGAGCAAACCAGTAAAAAGTCAGAGATTTTCCTTCAGATGACTTAGACAATTCAAGATACCAGAATAACATTCTTTTTCCCCTTTTTTTTTCTTACTAGAAACTGATTCTATCACTTCTTCCATTTATGCTGTATTTGGGATTGCATTTTGGAAATGGACAGTCTGGGCAATATGAGATTTGAAGTCCACCCCCATGACTAGAGAAGAAGCTTTGGAAAAGTGTTAATGCTTTTGAAGACTAATTATGTCCTCCCTAGAATATTCCTCAGACTTTAGGATTAATTTCTTCTTCTTCTTCCATGTGGCACAATGCAGACATTGTTTTCCTGAATCACGTGTTCCAGTGTCATGCCATGCTGATCTGTCATGGACTGGACAATGCAATGCCATTCCTTCTTGGCTGTTGTGTTTTCTGCATCCTGCTCCCTTGTGTGGAGGTGCTAATGAAATCAGCCACAGCCATGCCATGATCAGCACACAGATCTTGGACAGACATCTGTATTCTGTCTTCATAATTTTCTGTCAGATCTACTTGTTTGGTAGATGATAGCAGGGAGAGATAATGTGAAAGATACTGAAAAAATGGGAGACAATTCTATTACAACAGGTGTTTACCATCACTCCTTGCAGGGTTCAGAAGTATCAGGAGAAATGATAGCTGCTTAAACACTGGTTCCACAAATTATCACTGATGAGAAGGTAGATTACATCTATTTTGCAAATAAAATTTTACTTGGCATGATGCAACATTTTAAATTGATTGGGATTTCTAAACATATGTCTGGTTCCCAACCTTTCTCTCAAAGTGTGTACTGTATTTAGAAAACACAGATGCCTGTCTAGCCTCACTAGAGATTTGTTTACTGCAGAGGAAAAATACCTCATAAACCACTGGATTGTTGCTGGCCATATGTCAAATACAGGTTTTTGATTTTGGGAATCTGATGACTAAAATCAAGCCAATATTTCAGCAAAAAATAGAAAAATGATGAGTGAAACTTGGCAGAATTGATTTTTGAGGAAAACATTGAACTGGGATATTCTGTTGGTTGAGAGGTTACTACTAGAGATAAAAGGAGAGCATGCATCCAACCTACAAACTGAAGAGCTACAAGAATGTAGCAATACCTCTTTACGTGGTAAAATAAAAATTCTTTTAAGCAGATGAAGGAGAAAATTTAAGCAATGGAAAGTGTTATAAAATCTAGAGGTAAAAATCCTCAGTTGAATACATCCTTCCCCTGGAAAAAAGCCTTTAGAAAAGAACACTCAATTTGTGGTTTATCCCCCACTGTTCTGAAGAAAATGCTGCTCATTCATTCTCTTGTTTGCTGCAGTTACAGTGAGAGCAAGGATAGCACTCAGCCAAGGTTCTGCATTTCCATGTGGCTGGAAGGCTCACAGTGCTTATCCACAGCACCACAAACTGCTTGAGGCTTGACAAAGCATTCTCTTATTCCCACCTTTTCTGTGAGTTTTGGTGCTGGTTGTGTCTTTAACCACATCCCCAGGTGCCAGGTGTTACCTGTAACCCTGGCAAGCAGTGTCCCAGTCTCACTGGTGACTAAGCTGATGTGAGCTACTGCATGTTATAAGTTCCCCATTGCACTGTGGAAATATGGGCAGAGACCAGAAATAAATTCCTTGTTGTACTGTGTTGGCTGTTGACTTGGAGGAGGAAAGCCAGGACTCCTTCTGCTCCTTGCCTCTCTTATTTTGGGTTGCTTTCAAGTAGATCTAGTAGTTTGTGTGGGGACCAGAAGAAAAATTTTCTTTAGAAAAGGAACTTCTTTGAGTACCCCGAAGTATTTAACATTCTTTACGTATAGAAAGGAAATAAAAGCAAAACAGCAGGATGCCTTTTGACTTTCTCTGATTTTGTCTTTTCCTCATCAACATTGCCTTTCTGTTTTACTGGCTTGGATTTATTTAGGTGATCATATCAATGATATATATATCTCTGAATTGCTTGTTTTTGCTTTTCATCTTCTTCTTTTCTGGTCCCCCCATGAACTTGCAGCAGCATTGCCTGGAAAACATTGTGACAGGGCCAATTCTGTTTAAAATGAAAGGCAAAATAATGCTAGGCAATGAAAGCTCACCAGGGAGAAAACTGGACTGCTGTCCTGATATTGCATAAAACCAGCTGCTGCTGAAATCACTCTGTAACTGCTGATTCTCACATCTGGGGTGACAAGAGGAGGCTCTAAATGCAGAAACTTCCCTGAACCTTAGGGAAGAAGTGTGGTAGCTGTGTACTTCTTCTGGGGAAACATGGGGTTATATATTTATCATCAGTGCAGGAGACCTGACCTTCCTGGGGTGGTATGGCTCCAGCTGTGAGTTTACACAGCATTTAGAATTCCCTTCCAGGGCTTTATAAAAAGGGTCATGTTATTTTTGTGGTATGGTAATTCAGGGACCCAAACAGGATATCTATGCAAGAAATTTCACAGCTTTGTTGTGCTGTGTCACCTCTATGGCTAACTCATCCTGAAACTCCAGTTAAGACACAAGGATATCACTAAAAAAATACTTTCCTTTAGAATGAAAGTTTTAATTATGGTTCTACATTAAAATAGATTGCTTCTTCAATATAACAATGAAATGGGAATTGTTTTTGTTTTGCTGAATCATTAGCCTGCCATAAAACTTAAAATAGGATGCACATAGATAAAGATTGAAAATATAACATGCATTTATTAGCTTTCAATATCTAGTCTAAGGAACTTTATCTTATATCATTGGTTCAGCACTGTTTTCATACATGTGGAATATGAAAGAAATATAATCTAGTCTGTTCAATGAAAATTCTACATAGGCAAGTTAAGGAGGGAGAATTCTGGTTACAGTTAAACTAAAACTGTACTTACATATTTCCTACACTCAAGACTGATTTCATTTTATATAATTCAGCTTTTAAAATCTATTTCCAAAGAATTAGGTTAAAAAATCTTATTCCATATTAAATTTTAGTTGAAAAATATCCCTAAACATTGACCATTATAATGACAATTGTAATATTGAAAATTTTCAGTTTTTGCTAAAGGCCTAACGGTATTTATAGCTATGAATTGTATACCAAAATTGTATGTACCAATTGAATTTTATACATAATGAAGCTTGTTTTGATAAAGAATTGTTTTTAAATATTGCCTGGGATTTTATTTCACAAATTATCATAGTATATAATGTCATATTTTAAATGCTATTTAAAATGTCTTTAGTGCTTTTTCAAAATTTTTCACCTTGAAATGACTATTTACTTATGTTCAAATGCAATGCAGAGTGGAAAAACAAGCCAAAATAATTTAGCTTTTTATAATGAAGATAAAATATTGATTGTAATGCCAAATTTTCTTCAACTGGACCATTTTTTTTTTTTGTCCAGCTCTTCAATTTTTGCTTTCTGATCTACCAAGGATGCTGATTCTCCAAGGAATAGCTGTTCTTGATTAGATCAAGCTGTGCTTCTGATCTTTTAAAATTTCTTAAAACTTCATTTTACAGTTCCAGACAAACCCCACTTACTCCATCTTTTCTGCCTTATGACCTCTAAACAGAGCAGTCATATTTCTAAGTTTCTCAGTATAACCTGATATACTTATTCTGAAGAATGATATTTTTAAATTTTTGGAAGATTGTTTTTTTTGGTCACATGCTTCCAAGCCAACAAGGTAGGAGATTTTACTTGCCAGGCAATGATTTAGCAGGTAAAAGCCATTTTCTCAAAGGGGTTTCATTATCCAGAGCCATGCCAATGCCTGTGCCTGTGCAGAACAGACTTATCTTCTTTTGAGCTCTGTTATCAGTACAGCTCTTCACTGCCATAGGCTCAACTGGCACATCCAGGCTTGTGTATGTTGGGTAATGTCACAGCTTCATTTAAAATCCTGTAAGCTTAACACTGATAATTTTCACATTCTAGATAAAACATATACATATGTTTCAACAAATGCGAACTACATTTAAATTTCTAGCGTTTGTAATCTTATCTCTTTCTGGATGAACTGAATTTCTCCATAGTTTTAGTGGACATCCTTTAGCCCAGCCCTGTGACTGTGCTGAAGTCCCAGATCTTGCCCTGCAGAATTTAATTGGATTGTGGCCACTGTTTGTGGTGGCAAAGGTGTTCATGTTAAGGAGATAAGAGTCATTACAGCAAGCTTTACCCGTGACAAAATAACACAGAGTCATGACATTGCACTTTTTTCCTTCCTTCTTTTTTTATTTACCCCCATTAAAGAATCGGTAGTTTCAAGCCCTGCAACCTCCAGTGCCAGGAACTAATCACTGACAATGTTCGCATTCACACAGATCACCTCATTATGGAAGGTAAACCTTAATTTCTTTTCTTTACACATTTCCTTTGCATTAATTCCCTCCTCTGGTCAGCAGAAAGTTTCCAGAGACACAGATAAGTGGTTTCCTAAGTCAGTCATTGAAGATACAATCCTTGGGTAAGGCAGGTGTTAAGTAAAGATTTAGGTTTGTGGTTTGTAATTTGTTTGGCGGTTTTGGGTTGGTTTTGTTAGTTTGTTTTCTTTTGTTTTTTCCCCATGGCATGTAATAACTGTAAAATCGCATGGCTTTATTTGATCATTGTCAGAAGATGTTCTGACTCTGGTTCTCAAAGGTACCTCTGGTACAGACAGAACGAAAGCAAAATATCAGCCAGTATATTTTTATTAGGTGCAGTGTCAGGGAATAAGCCAGTTATTAGTGGTATTTTTTCTGGTCATGGAATTAAATCCTATTTTAATCTCAGGGTGGAGAAGGAAAATTAATACTGTTTGTTCTGAAATATAGCCGAGAACAGACTGGAAGTTTTCTCTTTCTGAAAGAACGGTTTGCTTACTACATACTATCAATATGAATTCAATTTGCAGAGTATCTGTAGTCCCAGAACAGTACAATCTCAAAAATAATAGCTTTCTGCTTTCCCCTTGCCAATCGCCACCCTGGCTCACGCCAGTGCATCACAATGTGTGGTGCAAAGCTGCCTCCTCGCAGTACCGGCACGAACGCTTCACCTATAAATCATGAAGGAACACCCTGTACTGTCTTGTCTCCTCTTTGATCTGGCTACTGCTCTGACCACAGGAGACTACAATTTACTGTCTTGCACACAAGTGCAAAAGAGGTCATATGATGCCTCCAAGCTTAAGAAACCCAAACCTGTTCAGGTGGGTCCATATCATGGACCAACCTTTCACATTCCTTGCCAGTTCCTGTGGCTGAGGTTGGTTATGGGAGTGAGCTCCTGTAGCATCGGATCACATGCCTTGAGTCAAAGGATGGCAGGGTTTCTCTCTCTTTGCTTTAATAGCTAGCATGAGTGTGGGGTGGAATATGTGACCAGCATCCTGGAAACCTCCCTCACTTGCAAGGTATGGTACAGGACTTTGGATTCCTGAGATGGGTTAGAGAAGGGGCATCTCTTGGCATGTGGTTCTCCACCCACAGGAAAACCTGAATGCCAAAAATCTGGGGCAGGCTGTCATCTCCCTCTGCTTATGGATCATTTGTCCTTTTTCTCTTCTCCTGCAATTCCAGTTAAAGTTTTGTTATGCTGAGCTCAGGCCAGGCAAACCTTTCCTAAACTGGCTGTTTTTTCTTCTTCTTCTTCTAGGTCCTAGTCCCATTCTATGATTTATTTTCTTATTTACCTTTCTATCTTCCTTTACATTGCACCCTGCACTTACCTGTCATTTGTACTGGTCTTTTTTTATACCTTTTTCACAAATTACTCTTTTCCTCTCCTTTTCAATACAAGTCTTTTATCCTCCAGATACAATTAATTCAGAAAGTCTTCTGTGGAATACATCATCTTCAAATACATCTTTGCCCCCATGTGTTTGCTATTTCTGACATGCTAAACTTTAGTGTCCATATTCTGCTGTAATTTACACTTATGTAAACCTGGAAGGACTCCATTGTTTCTTATCTATTAGTATGCAGCTGAAAGATGGGTAGCTTAAAGCAGAAAACTTTGTAATTCTGTAGTAAAATTAAAAGTGTTTGTGTTGCTCTGCATCTACCATGGCTTTTGCTAGTCCTGAGAGGTCAACTACAAGGTGGACAGTTTTCTTCTGCAATTTAATGTTGCTATTACACAATACATGATGATTAAGCATCTGTTTCCCCATCTTGATGGTATAATCAAGATTGACCTGAACCCATAAGTTTAGACCGTATTCATGTTCGGTGCTGTTAATTAAACCAGTTACCATTGAACAGTTACTGGAGTTGGCCAAATCCACCCCTAGTGTTATACCTGGTTTATGCCAGGACTGCATTGGCTTCTGTATCAATAACAATGCACCTTTACAGATGCACTTCTAATGAAATACTGTACTGAATTCATTCCTTCGTTTGTTTCCTTAGCAGTATAAGAAAAGTAAATGTGTTTTGAAATTAAATCACTTGACTGGCTCACATATGGTCAGGCTGAATGCTAATTATTCATCTCAATTAAGTCCAAAATAAAACAAGGATTGTAAACTATAAATTGAACTCTGATATAGACATTCTTCATAAAGCTTTCACCTTGACTTTTTTGTGCTCCTGCTCCTAACTTTATCAACAACTGAGATCACTTCAGCCCTGGACCATCAATGTTTTGGTCAGCAGGGTTTGGCACAGATAGCTGTCCCTTGTGCTGAGCAGTTAGACCCCTGCACAGAGAAGTCTGTAGTGAGTACTTCCACATGCCCTGTGTGCCACAGGTGATTTCTCAGTCCCAGCATGTTGTGCATACACTTTTCCTTTTAAAAGCCCTTCCAGAACTACCCTGCTGAGAGAATCCAAAACCTTCTCCAAATTTGCAATCTGAGTTAGTCAGGCTTGTTTTATATCCTTTTGTTCTTGGGCCAGTATAGCCTTATAGGTCCATTAGATGCATAATTGCTGATGTTTATTCTCTTGTATCTCTGCCCAGTCTTCCTTTTGCCCATATGTATGCCAAGCTCTTCTAGCATCTTCTCCTAATGGTCCTACCAGTTTTTCACTGCACCCCCTCTAGTTCAAGTTTACCTTTGCTATGAAGTCTTTTATTGCTACAAAAGAGACAAAGTGAAAAGTAATACTGCTGCCAATAGCTGTATGTGCATGTAGCTTTATGCAAGCAGGCGGTGTCCAGTTCTATAGTCGTTGTCCTTGTCTTCCTTGCAAAGTCAAGAATGGCTTGTCAGTGGGCTTTAGCCACCTAAGCTCTATTTCTGCTGGTTGTTTCTAGGTGTTACCTCTACAGTTGCTTGGATTCAGAACAATGGTGCTGTGCAGAGGGCTCAGGACGTCTGCAGATGGGCCAAGCACTCATTCTTGCTCAGCTCATCCAGAACATATGGTGAGCTAAGTGTCTAGGTGTTGCTGAGATTCTCCTTCAAATGTGAGCTGGAGCTTAACCCACATAAACGTTTAAAGGGAAAAATACCTGCTAGGTGAATCTGTATTTGAACAGCACAGGGTTAGGAAGCCTCTGTGGAACTGTTCTCCACGCTCCCTGCTGTGATTTCAGTCCCTGTGCACCTGTCCTGGAGGGCTCCTTCCTGCTCCCCTGCAGGTCCAGGCAAGGGTGATGATGAGGTCTTGTGCCTGGGACAGGAGAAGGACAGAACTTGTACTGCTGGTGCTGGGATCTAAGGATGGGCAGTGACTGGGCTGGCAATGACAGGGTAGATTTTTAGAAGACTGCAGTTGGAGAGTTTCATCAAACACCAAGGTCATAGACGAGAACTGGGAAACTTTCAAAGTCTTGAGTGCCAGAAGTTTCATAGTCCATCTCTAATGGCTTTTAAAGTGTTAGGGTTGAAAAACCACCTGAGTAGGACATAGTGACGAGTCCTTACAGATGCATCATATCTCTGAGGACTGCAGTCACAGCAAGTTAGAAGGCAACAAGCAAAAATATATTGGTGAGTATTAAGAAGAATGTGTTGGACTCTTTTTTCAGAAGTGCTGTAAAATCTATTTCACATAGCCTAAGCATTAATACAAAGCATTTGTTCACAATGCACTACCTTATCTGATCTGCTTTCCTCTGCTGATATATGTACTGCAACTACAAATTTATTTCTACAGATATGTAGTTTTGTATTTTAGTAATAAATTCTTTTCAATAGAGTGACTCCCCAGGACTGAGAGCTTATGAACTGATTGATTTAAATGCCTGCACAAGACTGTGCTTTCACTGTCTGGCAAAACACATGACATAAATTTGACTCTGGAGCCAAATAAATTGGAAAATTGTACTAAAGAGGGAAGATGGATTGTGAAAGAAGCCACTTCAACAAATAATGCATACTCAGAGTGTCAAATGTAAAATAAATAAAATCATTATGAAAATGGGAAATTTGTTACCAGACAAAGAGCCTAAGTGAGATCTGAAAATTACTACACATGTACCCACATGAAGATACATACTTCTGTTCCCTAAGCAGAAATATCAGATGTAGTTAACCTTCTTGGTGATATTCATTAGAAAAATGGAGGTGTGGAGAGAGCAAGAACATTTCTTTATTTTTCTTGCAATAAATGGCAAAGTTGCCTGAACTTCCATGAGACAGGGACTGTACCAAATATCATAACAATAGCTAATCCATAAAACAATAGAAAGCCCAGGCGATGATTTGATTTAGTTTTGTGTCACTCCAGGCTTATTCCAGAAAAGTAACTTTCTTTTTCCTGCTTTAAGATGAAGTAGTGCATTGTTTAAAAAAACAAAAGAAACACAACAAAAAAACCAGAATGGGTTGCATAGCTTATGATTATAGAGGAAATCCAAAAAACAAAGGCATATGATTTTCAACTCCATTGATTCTTAAAAAAAAATAGAGGGAGAGTAATGCAAAACTTCTTGTCTTTTCTTAATTTTTGATAATTTTATTCAGGATTCTTGAGCTCTCTAGGAGGTTCATGTACAAAGGTTTGGATCACTTTGTGGGGTTGTTGTTCAGGCACAATTCACTGACACTAAGTGTGACCTAACAACTCATCTTCTTTGAATTAAATGGCTTAGTCAGATGTGAGATGAAAGACAGTAAAAACTGGAAACCAAAAGAGATGTGAGCTTGACCAAATGGAGCTTTTTCTTCTCTTGAACTGTTGACTGAAAAGAAATTTAAGATATTGTGTCATAAATCTGGTTTTAAAAGCCTGTCTTTCAGTCTGCTTTTTACTGGTTTTTTTTTGTTTTTCTCAGTGTTAATACAGCGCCAGAATATTTTACGGCTTCTCTATTTGGTGCATTCTTATTGCATGTGTTGAGTATCTGCTGTAAGGAAACAAATGACCATAATCTTTAGTGCCTAGGGTAAAAGGCGCTAATGATAACGTAAAAACAGGTTTTTATGCCATGAGTGTGAGAAACAGAGAGTAGGATCTCTGCTGTTCCAGAGGGAGTGTTTCCATCACAGGAGGGGAGCTCGTCCCTTTAGTTCGTGGATGTACTGGGACATAATTGCATTTTGTAGCAAAATGACAAATGACTTCTGCTTCTCTGCAGTGGAGCAGTGTTCCCTGGTATCTGCTCACAGCACTTGTCTCTCCAGGAACAGAAATCTAGAGGGGATCCAACAGGAATGGTGAGTTCCTTGGAGAAGAATGAGGAAGCTTAGGAAGGTGCTCTCTCATTGTCCCTCAGTACTGTCACACAGCAGGAATGCAGTAACCTCATGTTAAAGCCCTGTTACCAGTCTGGTGTCTCCTACCAAGTGTGGCTTGAATGTGAGGTGCCTGAACTCTTCAAGAGTGGATCTGTTCATGGATGGCTTGCCTGGCTACTGCTGGAGCAAATAGACAAAGAAAGAACGGGATGGTGTGGGAGGATGGAGATGGTAAAGAGAGGGAATACTTAGAGAGGAGCAGGAGTGTAAAGCCATGGATGGAGCTCAATACAGGAGGCAACAGTTTGCCGTGGAGTTCAAGGCTTTACATGGCTGCTTTGCCTGTCCCCGTCCTCTGGGGCATCTCTCCTCTGGCTTCAGATAAGATTTGATCTGTAGTGAGGAGCCAGAGGACAACGAAACTATAGATACATTTTGAGAATGGTATTTATATACATTTAGTGCTGAGACAGATTGGCTGGGAAAGCAAAGAAGCTGCTGAGCTTGTTAGAGACCCACAGGGGAGAAAGTGCTCTGTGAGATAGTTTGAAAGTTGTTACTTGTTTTGGCAAGTGTTATTAGACATGGCCCATAATTACTTCTGTAGCTATGGAGGAGTGTAATTTGCTTTTAATTACTGTATTAGCAAGTATATCAGTAGGGAAACCAACAGAAAAAAAGTATTGCTGACTTTCTTACAGTCCTGTTCTTTGTGTCTGTAGGAAGGCAAAAATATTTGGACAGAAAAATGCTCTAATGAGACCCAAACAGGCACATCCTGAGAAATGAACGTGCTGAGGGGAGAATTGGCTATTCTGGACAGCAGAGAGCTGGCTTCTAGCATAATCCTACAAAGTGGAAATAATAACCTCTTTCCATTGTAATTTTAAAATTGTAACTCAGTCATGTTCTTCTGATGCTTTGTGATAGATGCCAGGAGTGGAGACTGCTCTGCTCCAAGTGTGAGTCAGATAACAAAGCAATTTCTGAGCTGTAGCAGCATTGCACCTTTCCTTTTGTTTCCTCTGAAAGATACTGTAAGGCTGCATTATCAAGATTCACCCTCGCAGAACAATATTTTATTTTTAAATCATCCTTTAAAAGAATTTGTGAATACTGAAGGGGACGTCTTATCTCCCATTTGTGGGCACATCTCCGGAAGAATTTGAACAGGAAAATGCTGAATGCATTTTCTTACCTTGCTTCTTAAAGAATATTAATTCAGTGGTTTTCCTGGCCTCTTAATCTGCTCACTGAGATACCGCTCTAAACACTAATGAACATTAAATTGCTATTGCTCTGTTGGTGTGTAGCGCTTCAGTCAGCACTCCTTCCAGAGTCAATAACAGCAGGCAATCTACTGCAGTTCCTCTGGTGTTTATTTCTAAAGATAATACTTGAAATGCTTCAAAAAAATGAAACTTTTCATTTTGAAAGTGACAGAGCTGGAAAAGCTGAAAAAGTTCAAGATGCTTTTACAGCATGTGAAAGGGACAAACTATTTGGATTTCATTTTCACCTCCCTGCTGCCTAGTTGGCCACTGAGCTGTGGAGGGACCATGACTCTTGGCAGGCCAGGGGTGGCTTTTCCTGCTGGCTTCCCCATTAGCAAAGCACAGGAGCCCATGTGAGTGCAGCTTCCCACAGGAATCTCCAAATGAGGAAACAGGGCAGCTAAAATGTGGGCAGGTGGTAAATGATGATAAAATCCCCAATACTTTGTTTTAAGGTAAAAGCCTTCATGTAGCCTGCCACGCTGCAGTAGAAAAAATGGCTTGTTTGAGTTTACATCTCCAGCTGTAAAATCCAGGTAAATAAGAGCATTATGTCAGCTAAAGAGGCATTTGAAGCAGAGTTGCTGTGGGGCTGACTTAAGGTTGTACACAGCTCCTGCACTCTGGCCTTTCCTGACTGCTGAATATTTGCTTTACAGCCACAGCAGTGGTGCCTTCAAATAATTTTATGTGAGGTATTTATAGACCACCTTGTCTATCAGCAGTAGCTTCCTGATTAGCTGTTCCAGCTGAAGGCTCATCTATGTCCGTGAGGGAATTGGTTTTTTTCCCTGTCTGGCAGCCAAAATGGTTTGTCTGATTCCGAGATGGAGTCTGGGGGAAGATGTGTCATTCTGTAATGTTAAAACAAAAATTATGATGAGAAACTCTAGCGTTGCACTGAGTTTCAAATTGAAAACTACTTTGAGCTGTGTGGGAAGAGGGAACCAGGAGGCAGCGGCAGGGGTGCAATGCCACAGATAGGGTGGGAGATGTGGAGAGTTTGGTGGGGAGGAGGACAGGTAGGTGCTATTCTATCACGAGAAGTTGTACCTATACTCTTTTTCACAGCAGACATCTCTGTCTTTTTGTATTGCTTACATACTTACTCTAATCATGCAGGTAAAACACAGCAGTGTCTGAGGAAAAATAACGTTACAGATGCCAAGGACCTGTGTGCACTGGGGAGGCTCGGAAAGCAGCGGCCTGAATCTCAATTCTGTAATTTCTGTCCTGTAAGGGGAATGCTATCACTTTTGCAAAGAGGTGACATAAAGATGCACGTATTCTAATTCTGTGGAGCATTAGGAGCAAATGATATAATTTTGTATTCAGTACAGGGTAGTTTAAATAAGGCCTGCAGGCCACTTACTGAATGCTGTGGATAAAAAAAGTCTTCATTGAACAAGTCAGACACCCTGAGGAAGAAAGAGTTTATGAGCTTGTAGTTAAAAAACAAATTTATACATAAAATGGCCTGAATTAAGACTTCTTGTGCATCAGTAATCCTGGCATGTCCTAACTTTACATTGCTTGCTTTTGCACTAAAGTCTTTCTTTTAAAGTTACTTTTGTGCATATGAACTATAAGTAAGACACATGGAAGCACATGTAGAGGGCAGGAAAAGACAAATAGGGCAGAAAAAAGATAAATATATTCAATCCCATGCATCAGGTGTGAGGTTAGCACAGGGTTTCACTTTTCCTTAAACCCTGAATAACATATGAAGCAGGACAGAAAAGCCTTTGGGCAGGACAACCAATCCTTTAGTGCTTCTTGAAAACTTTCAGAGACTTTCCCTCAATTTCTTTTCCATCACTTTGATATTTCATTTGCTTTTACTTCTTCTCTCAACGACCTTGATTTCATTCTTTTAAAAGACAGACACTGCTGAGCACCTTCTCCTTCACCTTGCAGAGATAAGGATGTTGCAGTCCCTGTGCTTCTGCTAAGAGAGAGCTGGAAAGGCAGCAGCAGGGAATGAATCCATTAAAAATACTCCCAATGACACAAACTGGGAAAGTAAGTAGAAAATGTGAGCAGAGACACCTTAATTAGAGTTTGTATTTGAGTTCTGCTCTGTGTCCAAGCTGACAGAGAGAGGTTTTTTTCTGGGTGCCTGTTTCTTCCAGATATCCTTGCAGAGTATTAGACATTGCAGAAGAGTGAAGTCAACATCCTACAGACTATGAACATGCAGCTGGCCTAAACATGGTAAAGATTTTGCTCTCAGGGCTGAAAGGGATAATGGGTCTCCCCACTAGTGCCTCAGCAGGTGAGTTTGCCTGTTCTGTTTGTGCATATTTAGGTGGCTCAGTGGAAGTGTGTATTTCTAAGTCTTCCAAGGAAAACCTGAATGAGACTGCAAGAATGGCAGTGAGGCTTTGACAGGCTGTGCTTAAGGATTTTTAGCAATGTAGGAAAACTGGACCAGAGCAGTGAAACCGAATTTTATCGCAAATGCGGTTTAATTTGAAAAGAAAAGGAGCAGTGCAGTGTGTCTATGAGTGTTCTTTTATTTCACACACTGAAGTTTTGCTAAAAGCTATTAGCAAATAATCCATCAATCTTAACATTTGCCCTTTCAATCCATGTTTAGACACCTCTTTAAATATCCTGATAGTAAAACAAACAAACAAACAAACAATCATAACAGTGCTCTCACTAAAGCCCAGTACCTGTGAAAATTATGTTCCTCCTGACTATGCCTATCCAGCCCTTATCACAGTGAGACCTGGATTCTTGATCAAATCTATATTCTCTTGTTTATATGCAGATGGTAATGAAGTATTAAAGCACAGCAGACAAGGACTGGAGATGAAACCCTTGTCTCATTTATTGCTGGAAAAACAGAAATCCTGTTGTGTCTCTGTAACAGAAAATTTCGAATATTTTTTGGAGCTTGATTTTTGCAGCTGGGTACACTGGCAGAAAACTAAAAAACATGCTGGCACAAAAGCACTCAGAATCATATTAATAAAAAAATCTATCAACAAAGATGTTGATGTCCAAAGATATGTATCTGGCAGAGAAAAAAGCCCCTAATTTCTTCCAGGTAGTGCTGTGAGGAGGGAGCATTAAAAGTAATGCTAGATCCTGGGAATGTAGGCCTGGGCATACCCATTACCAATAAATTACTGTTTTGGTGATGTTATTTCTGGTAAATGGCAGCATCTTTCCTCTCTGGTCCCAAGCTCAAGCCAAAAAAATTCCTGTCTTGTGGATAGTTACACCACTTAGCAAGATGTTACAGAAAGAGTAAGAGGAAAAATGACAAGTCAGTGAATTCTGAGAAACATAATTCAGTATTCTAGTGACTGAAAACAGATTTGGTATTCAACAGCTGCAAGCAAAAATGTTTGACATGTCTGCCTCTGCAGGCAGATTCAAGGAGAGGGAGGGTCATTAAGCTTGAGCAATGTCAGCTAAAAGCCTCCCACCTCTCTCTCAAGCCTGCTGGTGTATCTGACCCTGGAGTAAAGGTCATTTCTCATCTCCTCAGGTACGCGGCTCTATCAGGACTTCAGGGGATCTCACAATAAAGTCTTTGCTACTCTGTAGCACCTTTTTGCTTGGAGATTTGAATCCAGATAATGCTGGTTTCCTGTTATGCTTTCCTGGTAGTGCTTTATCAAATAGCAGGTTTTTATACTGTTCCTGAGGGCAATTTTTTGAACTGAATTGTTCCTTATGGATTTTCACTGTAAGCAACACACTGTCTTCTAAACTTACTGTCAATCCTGAATGAGCATAAACTTAATTCAGTTTTGTGAATGCCTGTTCATCTAGTATAGGTGTACTATCTGTGCAAACTAATGACTTTATGTCCTTTAAAAAATGAGATTAATCTTTGGTTTAAAAACAACACAAGTAACTGATATGCCTGGCTGGACTTACTTGCTCTGTTGGATGATTTACTCATTAATTTTATAAATCCACTTTATTTGTTCCTTATCATGGCATGGTGAACATCCCTCATGATGAGATACTCATTCCTATTGTGGCTTTGACTGAATTATTTACAATTAAGTTACTCAGTAGTGTCCCAATATTGTTTTATATTCAGGTCTTTCACTCTTACTTTGCATTGTACTAGCCATGACTGTTGTTGCATTCTCAATTGTCACAGTCACTTTCCCTACTTAAGAATATGAGAAGATCAGGGTTTGTTGGTATATATTTCTGAGTGGCTTGAATATCTCAATCCCTGACCTAAGACAGTACACTTTATCCTTTCTTTATCCTTAGTTGCAATACTAACCTAAAGCAAGACACAGGCTTCCTGTCTGACTTACATGGTTTAATTTGATCAACAGAACCCTACACCACAGCTGCCCAGACCTATAATGACCATGTAATTACATGCAACAGAATCAATGAGAGCTTAAAAAGATTGCTGGTTACTGTAGTTTCTCCACTAATCACTTGGGAAAGTGATAACACATGTTCCAGTATTGTCCTCATTGCCAATTTATAGCATCATTAGGTTTTGCTAGGAAAATCTTTTGCTAATTTTTGTTCTTACACTCTGTGAGTTTAGATATGGATACTTTTTTTTGAAATTCATCTTTGTTTTTGTGCTCCTTAATTTCTGTTGTTCAACACCAGATGCCTGGCTTTTGAGTACGAAAGGATCAAAGCATCTAAAATGCAGATGGTCAGTGTCTCTGTGAATTAGCTTCTTAAAACAGGGCATGACAAATTCTCTTTGTAAGTATGATTTTTCCACCAAAAATGAAATTGCAATGAAATTAAAACTATTGATGTCCTTGGCTCCAATTAGCCTACTAGTTTTGGCAGAGCAAACACATCTTCCATATAAGATGGTTTATACATCTTCCACATAAGTAAATGTGAACCTCATACTCCAGAACAGGTGGTTTGGTCAGCCAGATAATGATGGCAAAGGGAGGAGCAGGAGTGGTTAGAACAGAGATGCCATCCCTCTGTGGCACTCCTAGGCCTGGAAAACTCTGAAAATACAGGCAGCACTTGCCAACACACAGGACAGAAAAACAATGTGTTTTATCTTGGTTTTCTTGCTTTAGCTTCTAATGCTGCTTTCATTATATATCTGGTGAATTGTGGCAATTGCATATATAAACCCCATTAAATGGTTGCTGGATATTTTTAGAATAATTAGAAATGATTCCTTCAAAAAGGGCAAAATATTGTTTAATTTATTATGGTTTTATTTTACACTCTAAATATGAAATGGAAGATAAATAGGAAATGTGAATCTTCTTGTATACAAGTAAATTGCACACAATTCCATTTGCCTTTTTTTCTTCACAGTAGTCACATCCAATTTGCATTATGTGCTGTATCAATTCACTAATAGTTTATAGCAATAGACCATCATTTTAACAATAAGTACGTAAGAGCAGAAGAAAAAAGGCTGTGCTTTTAAACTAACTTCTATTTCTTGATTTTTGTATTTAGTTATCATCCTTAATCTCACATAAATCCTTGTTGTTGCTGGCTTTTTTCTTCCATGAAATGCCTTTTAAAATTCATAACCTTATTAAAAAAATTAATAGGTAGTGATAGTTGCCTTTCATTCTGTCTTTTATAAACCATTTAAAAGTGAATGTACTATTTGAATTGCAAACTCAGCTCTTGCCTGCGTCCATGAAACAATCACGGTGGTAAACACAAAATGATCATAATTTTTCATCAAAGTACTTTAACCTCAGCCCTGTTGGCTTATCTCCCAGATAAGAAGGCAGGATAATTTCTATGATTAATTAGGCAAAGTTTATCAAACTGAATGAAGATGAAAGGCTTTGGTGAACTGTATAGTGTTAAGTGTTATTAAAACAGACTAAAATTGTCTCTTACAAACTTCTAACATTCATTCAATAGTTTCTGAAATATTTGAAATATTTGGCTCCGTGACAGCCAAGTCAGAAACATCTGGACCAAAGTTACAAGCTCCCCTTCCTCACCCAAAGATTCAAAATAATAAATATTGGTTACTGTCTGCAAAGAGATATCAATCTTTGTCCTAAATATGTGTATGGGAAGAGGTGTTCATGAATACGACAAGAATACAGGAAAACCTGGGATCCCTCCTGGTCATTGCTTAACATTTGTAGGAATTACAACAGAATTTTGCACATTTGCTTCGTTTTCTCCTAAGAGTTAAGATCAGTACATAAGAGAATATAATTTTTAAAAATGTTGGTTGGACAGGACTCTGAGCAACCTGACCTAGATGAAGGTGTCCCTGCTTATTGCATGGAGGTTGGACAAGATGTCCTTTAAAAATTCCTTCCAACACAAACTGTTCTATGATATGTAATCAGTACTGTTTATCATTCTTCTTTTACTCATGATGAATGTCTTTTAATAATGAGTGTTTTTATAAAAAAAAAGTTTTGATTTTAAAACAGCTAAACAAAAGTGTTTAACTGAAAACCTTTAATATTTCCACTTTGCTCAATATGCTCAAAATGATGATTTTATGATTCATTCTTTTTTAATTACCAAAATTGGGCATTTTTTGGGAAGTGAAAATTTGTACCTGGCAAAAACCTGTGTTTTCACATTTTGTAACTTCTTCCTTTTTTGACTGCTGTTGTTATGAAAATGCACAACTCAAGGTAGAACTTATGTCTTGGGCTTTAGAGAGCTGATTGCTATCACAAAGCAGCTCTGTCTATGCCACGTGAAGATGAATAATGTGTTTCAGGCAGGTAATTCTGTTGTGACCAGACTACAGTGTTCAAACCAGTTGGCTGCAGTCTTTGGAAAAAGGTTTCACAAAAGCAGGGTGTGCCCACTGGAGTACTGCAATGGTGTAACTAAAGGCCCACTCCCTGTACCCACCTTTTTAATTACTTTTTGCCACTGACAGTTGATGGCCCTCGTGTCTGCACAGAGTCTTTGCCTTGGAGGCAGGTGTCTTCGGTGAGCAGCATCATTCCTAGTGAGTCTGACAGCAGGAATGTCTCTGTAATCTGCTGATGCCCAAACAAACTGTTTAGCTTGTATGATGCTGATGGAGAAATTAAAGGGTAGCAGACTAACACGTCTCCTTCATAATTGCTCTAAAGTATCTTCAAAATGTAAATTAAAGGATCAGTTCTGAAGATTATTGAGCATGCACAGTGCCTACTGAAGTCAGCAGGAACGACAGCTGCTGTAGACCCTCTAAGAGATGACCCAAATAAAGTACAAATGTCAAGAAAATCAATGGAAAGCCTTGGGGTCCTAACTGCATTGCACACAAGTCTAATTGCATTTATCAGCACAGTGGTGCTACATGTCTTTTGCTGTTGATTTAGGAAATCCAACTTTTCATTGACTCAACAGCAGCTTTGAATGCCCCAAGCACCTAAATAAATCTAATAACAGGAAATCCTTCCTCTCCATCATTTCATTTGCATGAGTATTACTTAAAGTACCATCTTATCAGCAGAGACTGAAGCAAGTGTATCTTGCTTCTCGCTGGTAGCAG
This sequence comes from Climacteris rufus, assembly GCA_013398175.1. Classification (NCBI taxonomy): domain Eukaryota; kingdom Metazoa; phylum Chordata; class Aves; order Passeriformes; family Climacteridae; genus Climacteris; species Climacteris rufus. The sequence continues at coordinate 375,151 of VZRZ01004636.1, read as the reverse complement.
GGAAAAAATCACATTCCAGGGAAAGAGATGTCCTTTCCATAGTGCATCTTTTCATGTGTACTTTATCTTCTTCTCTACAAGACTCTAACACTGATGAGCCCTGCGGGTCCTAAAGATTCAAACACAATGGCACAACAGGAAGATTAAGCCTGGAGGAAGAAAAATTGGATTTCATTTCCTCCAACACTGAAAAGAGATGATTTTTTTCCATTAAAGAAGATTTTTCCATTAGCGTGTTTTCCATTAAAAATTGCTTCCTGTGGAAAACTGGGTTTCTATTTAAAAGAGCATTTTCACAGCAGGAGTTTACTCTTTCAAGAAAGGAACATGCTTTTCATGTGCACTTCCAGTTTTAAGATATTGGGTAAAAATTCGATGTTTCAATTCCTCCATCATTTAGTCTGAAATTAACAGTTTTGCCAGGAATTCCTTCCTCCATTTTTTTAATACAAAGTGCATGTCAGGGCCTGTAAGACACCTGTAAGCTGTGGTTAACTTGAGTATTCTCAGCTGGGACCCCCATCCCTGCCACCCCTGCCCCAGGCCTCCCTTTAAACTCAGACTCAGAAAGCACCTAGACCTGGCCTGAGCTCTGTCAGAAATATATTTGTGCCTACCCCTGTCTGCTGCTGTCCTGGATTGTTTTTTGCTGGATGATTTCCAAAGCCCCATTGTCTCCAAGCTTTTGTCCATGCCCCCAGATTGGACTCTGGATCTATACTGGTGTACTGTCTCCTCCTGCTCTGACTGGACTTTGGGTGTCATTCATCAGTCGATCTTGTTTGGGGATGTCAGTGGGAATGGTTGCCATCCTGACATACCATATCCTGTGGGAGGACATCCTGGTGGGGTGGGATCCCCACTGTGTTGGGATTGTCCTTGGCTCCCAGCTCATCCCTGCTTGTGGAGGAGGCCTGATCCTGCAGGTCCCTGCAGCTGCCGTGGTGAAGTGCAGCTTGTCACTTGGGTGCCAGCAAACAACAACCTTTGATTGATTTGTGCACAAAATATTTCTCTATGTAAGCTGTATGTTTAAGGTCACTGTTCCTGACAATGCCAGCTTTGAACTGAACTTGTGAACAGTGCAGAATGAAGGAGGCAAATTTAAATGTAGGCCTGCAAGGACTGTATAATAGAGCCCCTGGTCAGCCTTCTTAGATACCATATTTGCTTGTGTTATTATGCTTCCTGTGGTCTCTCCAGTGCTTTGAAGCTCCCTTTGATCAATATTTCTTTGGATCTTCCCTGCATTTGTTTTCTCTGTGTGGGTTCATGCGCTGAAGTTCTTGATGGTGATTAGATTTAACATCCTTTCTGATGATACCATGAGTCAGTTGCAGGAACAGACAGAACTATTGGAATTCTACATACCACATTTCCAGCAAGATTGACTACCCAGGGTAAATGTGTTGTGTGATGAGGATGAAAATGGCAACGTCATTAGGCTTTTGCCATAGACAGCAAAACGTCAGGATAAAAAGGAGAGGAACAAATGAATTAAACCTAACAGACTGCAGAGTTCTGCAGAGTTCTGATTGTTGACCAATTAATTTGTAATTGAAATTCAAAGTTAAGGATTGATACTGTGGGATCACACCACCAAACAGTAATTTACTTTCTTTCACTTATTTCTATTGGACCAGCAGGCCAATGGCCTTTTCTGACAGCATCTGGGCAAACAGCAACTCTGTGCAGTCTGTTCTTGAAAATAAAAGAAATGCCAGTTTTAGCAATTTCCTCTGGCAGGAAAGCAAGCATATATTCTTGCTCCATTCTTTTTATTGAAAGGGCACTATCAAGCTTTGAATCCCAATTTACATTTTTAGCCTGGTTTCCTAAGGAAATGAAGCTTATTTAACACAGGCTTTCTCTTCAACTGTCAAGTCCTACTTAGTAACTTTTAAACAGTTTGGCCAGGTGCAACTGGACTTAAAAGTGGATTGAAAAACATCAGCTAGACCTATGTTCCTCAAATCTTTGTCAAAAACAGAATCTGAGGAGAAGAGAGAGATGCAACTCTTGCTCGTGCTGAGGGAAAGTGCCAACTTTGGCTGCTGTGCTCTCGTTTGATATTTATGTGCTGGGCATCCAGCCTCTGAGTATCACTGGGCCAATCAGTAAACACTTAGGCTTTCTCTTATCTTCTGTGATGTGACATCCACCAGCACTGTGGGTTAAACTGGAGCAGTTCAGGGAGAGAGCTGGGGACAATGATCGAGGTGAGAAATCTGTAGGAAACAACTCACGAGTAGTTCCGCTGCTTGTGAAAATACTTGTTGCTTTAGGGTATAAAATCAAGTTAAGGTGGGTGTAAACTCATCAGTTTGCATTTTATCTATCTAGTCTGACAGATATGTTCTATTCACTGATCATTTGAAAATGTAAGTGCAGATAAATAGTAGGTTGAAATGTCCTAGTGAATAAATTTCAGGCTTGATTTTTGGTACCAAAATTGTTGAAAAAATACATTTGTATCAGGAGACTTGAGGATATGTTTCAAGTTCTATGAACCAGTGCATTTGGGAACTGCTTTTCCCAATCCAATTCAGATTATTGGTGTGCTAATATCCATTATGAATTTTGATAAATTCATACTTTGACTATAGGACTAGGAATGTCTTTGGTCTGCTATCCTGACCTTCCATATAACCTAGACAACTTTCTAGAGATAATTCATGCTTGAAAGTTTTTTTAGAGGGGAAAAATAGCCACCATTAATTTAAACATCACAATGATATACCACCCCATTTGCTACTAAGTAAAAGTGGTGATGAGAAATTATCTTCACCTTTTTAAAAAAAAAAAAACCTGTTGTTTAGACTCTAAGTTAATGAACCTTGCTGTGCTGGTCATTGGATTGTGTTGTACTTTGATCTATAATAATTAACAGCCCTTTGAATTCTTTGCAGATGCATAACTCTGGTCTGATGGTACCGTGTTTTCTTTATACTTGATACACCCCTTATGAAATCTCTGATAGTAATTTTCTTACTTTTGCCACTTGCCACCATCTTCTCAGTTTTTACCAATTATTCTGGAGGTGGGAATGCAGAAGTGGACAAACTATTCTGATAGAGATCTCACTCAACTGCACTTAAAAGATATGTGTTATTGTTTGACTATTGTGATTTACCCTCTGCTATGTTCAGAGTTCCTACTTTTCATGAGACTCTCTCAGAAATCTTGGTCTTGACTCTTTCCTAGGTATCTGACTACACTGGCTATTTGTGTCCACACCACATGTTGCTTGAGTCTGTTCAGTATCAGTGGTCTAAGCTATTAGAGGGTGTCCAAAGGAGGGCCACGAGGATGGTGAAGGGACTCGATGGGAAGCTTTATGAGACATGGCTGTGGCTGCTTGGTTTGAAAGGGAGACCCCACTGTGGTCTTCAAGGTCCTCATGAGGAGAAGTGGAGGGGCAGGCACTGATCTCTTCACTGTCATGTCCAGTGGCAGAACCTGAGGAAATGGCATGAAGCTGAGGCGCAGAGGAGGTTTAGCAGGATATTAGAAAACTGTTCTTCACCCAGAGGGTGGTTGGGCACTGGAAAAGGCTCCCCAGGGAAGTGGTCACAGCACCAAGCCTGTCTGATGCAAGAATAATTTGGACAATGCACTCAGGCACATGGTGTGATTCTTGGGACTGTCCTGTGCACAGACAGGAGCTGGACTCAGTGATCCTGGTGGGTCCCTTCCAATTCAGCATATTCCATGACTGATTCTATACAGTTCTTTTAAATTTGACATCATCTACGATACAAATTTTTCTTTGTTTTTCACTAGGTTATCAATAAACCCTTTAAAAAGGATCAGGGCCTCATGAAAAAATGCTTGATGATCCATTATTTAAAATTACATTTACAAGACTGGTTATCCAGAGTTTAATGTATCTAATATTACCATGCTAAGTCTGTAGTGTTCTAGTTCCTGACCACATGGTCTTGATGTATCAAATCAAGTGCTTTGCAGTAGCATTAGTATATTTCATTAATGCTACTGGATTTATCAGCCAACCTTAATCTTATCAGTGATGTAAAACTGGACTGATGATATCTACTACTTAGACTGATATTCCTTCATTTCCCCCATTTGCCTTAATAACTGAGTCCCACAACAACTTCTGAGGCACTTCTCACATAGTGCTTAAAAATTGAAAAAGTTGAACTGTAAGGTAAGAGTTTATACTTCTATTTGTGTTTCTGTTATAAAAATGTGTATTAACAGACACATTTTCTTTTTAAAAAACCCCTTATCTACAGACGAACTAAAACATCTACTGTAAAGTTGTCAGAGATGAAAAATTAGGAAGTGGTGTTTTGATTTCATTACACCACAACACTAAATGTCTCTTCTTTTTGCCTCCCCAAATGTCTGTCTTGAAGTCCCAGTGTTCTGAACTTGTAGCTTAAACTTATTCTCGGTGTTCTTTGGGACTGTGACTTAAGTCTTCTGTATAGAACACTTCCTTTATACCAATTCTTCTTCCTCTGTGGACCTGTGACCTCATTTTATTTGCCTACCAGAACAACCACCAATAGCCATAGCCATATGCCTACTGATGTGCAGCTATTCCCAGCTCTCCAAACTCTTTGGCCTGTATTTCTTAATTCAGTTTTTTTCAAGCATATGCATTCTGGATGCTTCTGGCTGCTTCTGGATCTTGCATTGAGTTTCAAACCATCACTACACTGTTGGTGTGCACAGGCACAACCATGAGTTTGCTATGCTTTCTCTAACAGGTAATGGCCTTGTAATCAAATAACATAGGCAGATTAAACAAGATACCAAAAGAAAGAATTTGGCATCTAGCATTCTCCACACTTCCCTTTATTCACAATTGAAATTGAGCTAAAACTGGTCAAGTTTATCAGTGTGAAGTGGGCTGCTAATACTGTTCCCTTTAGACCTTCTCTGGTGTATGTATGACACCTGCAATAAGAAATAGAGTAAGATATTTTGATGCATTCCAAATCCACTCGACCTGGTGGAGTCTCTTCAACCTTTAGCAGTGAAGAGCTAGTGGGCAGCAGCATGTGTCAGGTGTGTACCATGTTTGTATTAACTCAAATCTTTACTCCTGAAAGAGAACAGAGCAGTTTTCCACTCTGTTCCTACATTCACATAGTCATACGCGGTGAAAGCACCAACATAACAGAAAAGCAATTTAATCTAATGCTGCCACCCAGGCACAATTTCTTATTAATTCAAGTCCTTAACAGGAGGGATTTAGATAGGGATCAGAGACCGCAGAGTTGGAATAGGCCTATTTTGTATTTGGCTAGCTAAGGAACAAACAAATAAAAGAGATGGTAAACCTCCTGGTGCAAATCACTGAATTAATTTCAACAATATAATTGGGCTGGGAAAAGAAAAATCATGAATTCTAGTGTGACACTTATTCTGGCCCTTCAGGAACTAAGGCAGGAATTATGCTTTTGCTCTGAGGCAGAGTTTCACAAAGTGATACTTAACTGCTTCTCTTGCCCTTTATAACCTCTCAGTACTCATTCCCCCATGCATGATTTAAATTGATCCCATTAAATTCAAACATCATAAATTTTAAGCCAATTCTGGGGGAAAAAAAAAAAGTTGTCTGAAATATGTGGTACTCACTGCAGCAGAGGATGTAGACACACACAGTGATATTTAGCTAAAGGATATCAAAGGACACAGTCTCTTTTAACAAATATTTCCCTAAAAGATGAGATACCAAATCTTTGTCAAGCACTGAAAGAGCAAAGCTGAGATCAAAAATTAGATGCAGCAGCACACTTCTAAAAGGCAGCAAAAGATTGCAGATGTTAATAGGCATCATTTAAAAGACTGTGGCTTATTAATTCTGTTATTATTCATATTTTCTTACTCTGACAGTTTGATTGTTGTCTTTCCAATGCATTTATTTATCATTTCAAATACCATCAGGATTTTAATGGTAAATTAAATTCTTATTATATTTAGTCTGTTCAGAACAATATAGGTTACTGGACATAGCATACATACTGAAACAGTATTGGTTGTAAGTTCCCATTTTGTGTTTGCAGTATGGATAGCCAAACTCCTGTTATCTATGAAGATCTGCAGAGTGTTTTAGTTCTCAATAATAAAGAGCAAGAGATATTGTCCTCTTGTATTGGGTCTGGCTGAGATGGAGTCCACTTTCCCATGGCAGCCCTCACAGTGCTGTGCTTTGCATTGGTAGCTGGAAAGGTGTTGATAACACACCAGCATGTTGGGTTCTGCTGAGCAGGGCTGGCACAGCATCGCTGTTGACTCCCCAACTTTCCCCTCATCAGTAAGCTGGGGGTGGCAAGACCCTGGGAGGGGACACAACTAGGCCGGCTGAAACAAATTAACCAAAGGAGTATTCCCTACCATATGTCAGCTCAGATGTAAAAGCTAAGAAAAGGAGGACAAAGAGGGGCATTGCTTAGTTGTGTTTTTCTCCTGGAGCAACCCCTACATGTGCTGAAGTGCAGCTTCCTGGTAAGTGGCTGGACATTGCTTGCTGATGGGAAGTAGAGAACAAACTTATTTTTAGCTCTCTGTTTGTGTTTGTGCAAACTTTTGCTTTAGAAAACTGCCTTGCCTCAACCTATGAGTCATTTTCCATCTTATTTTCTCTCCCCTGTCCAGCTGGGAAGGGAGAGTGATAGAGTGGCTTGGTGTGCACCTGCCGTCCAGCCAAGGTCAACATACTACACCTCTTTATTTTAGTGCTCTGAGAGAGTTTTTTCTAAGTGTAGTTAAAACAAATTTTTCATAACCTGCTAACATGCTGAACACACTAATCTTCCTCTAACATAAATAGTGATTCATCTCCCAGCAAAGCAGAATTTGAAAATTACCTCTAATTCTCTTGTGGGAATAGTTGGAATTTTCTTATTCCAAAAAAGCATGTTACTGCTGGTATTTCACTCTCCTGATTTTTCTTAAAACAACCAACTCATCTGAACACCTTTCTGCACCAAAAATGAGAATTATGTACTTTTCCAGCTGCATGAAATCTGAGAATGCTTTACCTGAAAGAAACACTGGGAATTAGCCACACCTTTAAAACAGCAGGACTGGAATATGCTTCAATCTATGCTGATGGAGATTGTACCATATGGGGTGTAGTGGTGATGCTGGTGGTGAGTGTGGCTGTAACTATTTTCTGCATTCTCATTGAACATCTATACCTCTTGTACAATAATAGGGTCTCAATAGGAAGAAAATTATTTCCCTGAAGTTTGTTGAATCAAGATTAACTTTTGTCTTCTGAAAGGCTTGGAGATTTAAGTTGTCTTTTATTTCTGAAGGGAGTCTGAGTGCTCTTTATTTCAAAAGGTTTCAGCAGGCTAGATTTAAAACTAAGAGCAATTACTTGTGACAGCTGAGCCCTTCCTGCTGAGTTGTGCACTTCCTGTCCTTTCTCTTATTCTGTCGTGGCTAAGAATCTTTCCCAGAGGAATTTGCTATACTGGACAAAGAACCTATGCAGAGAAGGGACCAAACCAATATTTAGGTAATTGATTGAATTATGTGGGATGAATTTTCAAAGGCTATTCAATTTTCTTGTAAATTTACTCCTGTTATGCCTGTTTAGTGTGTGAAATGCAAGCCTCCTTGCCTGGCCTGCACTACACACACACATATATAAACATGCATATGTGCTTTTAGTGGACAGGTGCTCAATGAGTAAACACTTGTGGCTACATAGCTAAGTGTATGTAGACTTGACACACAGCTGAAGATTGTGTTTATGAGACTATAGGCTGGTTTTGATGAAGGGTCCTTCGATACTTGCAAAGGTAAATTCTTCATGTGAATTTTGGCATGCTTAGTTCAAAAGAAGTACAAAAGTGGTTTTTATTATTAAAAAAAAATAGGAATTTTATTTTGAAAGGCTTCACAGGTTATAGTGAGCTGAACAGAACTCAGCCATTCTTGGATTTATTTCACACTGTGTATGACAAATATAGCCACATTTGCTGGCCCTTTATTTTGCAAATTTGGATTGTTGACTTTAATGGGACTTGTCAGTTTTCCCTGAGCAGCTGTTTTAAGTAGAAAGTTAGTCCTTTCAATATGTGGAAAATTAGGGGAGTCTAAAATTCAATATTGCAGTGAGAAGGAAGGAATGAGTTACTTTCAGCAAGGTCAGAAGACTCATATATGTCCTGCTTTTTCGTCTCTATGAACAAGATTTATTGTGGTTGAAAGTGGTGGTATCCACACTTTCTGACAGTTAGTTGCCTCCTTAAGGAAAAAGATGTGATTGGAACTTTCTTTTTATTTCATGTTGTGTGGGTTCATTATCATTCATTGTCTCATGGGGACTGGGCTGGCAGTCATAACATTTTGGGAGCTTTGAACATCTGCGTGAGCTCAGCTGCTTATTGTCAGGGTGCTCTTGAACAGGCAAAGCCAGTATCAGAAGACGGCAAATAGGAGATGGTATTTTTACTGTTTTGGTTCTTTGTTTTCCTGTTTGCATAAAGTTAAATTTCTTTGTCAAATCTGTTCTTTATATTTTAGCATATGTTGACTGGAGAGCTCTTCTAGAACAATTGCATAAATATTATCTTGTAAAGGATGGGAGTAGGTTGGCCTAAAGAAATCTTCAGATAAGGAAGCCTGGGATGGAAGAATTGCTGTTTATAGTAACTTTCTGTTGCAGGTTACTTGACTACAATGTTGCCCATGGATAAAATAGAGTGAAATAATTGAATTCTGTCTAGAGTAGTTATTATAAGCAGATTTCAATGTTTCTCCAATACTTCTACATTTTGGCCACTGGATTTTTTTTTTTTAATATATATAAGAATGCTTTAGAGCTTAGTAGCACCGAAGAACTTTTTGAAAGCAAATGATATTGGTGGTTTCCTTCGCCTTGTAATGCAGGGGATTTTGCATCATGGTATCAGGAATCATTTGATCTGGTTGAATGACAACTTAACAGTTTTATTTATGTCTACTTCTCGTTTTCAGATCATTCCCAAGGAATAATTTCTGTGTGAAATAATTATCACAATTATCTTAAAAATAATGAACAGAGATCACGTTGGAGATTCAGTGCTGTTGAATCACTGGCATCATCAACATGTTTGTTACAGGTGTTCTAGTGATGAATCCAGTAAAATTTATCACCCTGTCAGACAGCATCTCCTTAGCTTCTTTTGAAAATCCTTTGATGTCTGAAGGGTTTTACATCAGCTGAATACTCAAGGTTTGTCTCTGTGCCCATAGATATTACTGATGAACTTAGATTATTCTCTGATGGTAACTTAGTTTTCCTTGGTTTTGAGTTTCTTGGGAAACAGACTGTTTCTGTCAGATGCAGGAATTGCATTTTACAAGTGTACATTTAAGGGTAATCCTGCCACTACTTCCCTGTGTGAAATGAGTTTTATTTGGAATAAGTAGGAAAATATCAATTTAGCAAAAGTGCTCTCTTTTAGAAAGGAGAAACTTTCTGCTCCGGAGGTTGTATATCATTGTCAGATTTCATTCATAAAACCTGACACTTCTGAATTAATCTACTCCTCCATGTGCGAATTCTCACAAATGTGATTAAAGTTCCATTTTTTATGCCTGTTACAATCTGATCTTATATAATTCACGTCACTATTTCCAATATTGAGACTGTACAGTTCCCTGGGGTTCAAGTACAGTAGAAGATCTGCATAGAAGTAAAGTATGAGGTGGATATAAATAAATCAGATCAGAGAAAATTGCAAAATCTTGGCTTCAAAGGAAGTTCAAAGAATGTAAAAGTGCTCAGAGAATAATAGGAATTAATTAACCACTAATGCCATTAAGAAAGTGAGTTGTGTCCTTTTGTTGGAACTATGACTCAAGCATAGCCTCCAGTGAGCACTGAATGCATAGTGATAAGCAAAACTTTCAACATCATTCAAATATCATGGAGAAGTTAGTTAAGCTGTTGTTACATATGCAATTTCTAAGCAACACCGTGCTACAACTGAAAAAAAAAATGGCAAGAGTTGAAAAATGCACAATTGAAATTCCCCCACTAGCAATCTAGGTGTTAACTCTGTTGGCTATATTTACTGTAGCATACAGTCTCTCTTATTTGGATTTGTTTTTCTGTTCTTCTTCAGAATTATTTAATTTATTTCTATGAGGTGAATTATCTGCCATAAATCATACAGGCTGATCAAAAGAAAAAATGTAATGACACTCTTAGCCATGTTACCTTTCTCTTTTCCAGGCTTTTCCCTCTAAGACGTGGAGTCTTACTGAATGGTCTTTAACATTTTTATGAATTCAAGCAGAGGAGTCTGGAAATAGACAAAGACAGAAAGAAGGATAAATGAAGTATTTTAAAGCAATTTTCTCATTTAGCAAATACAGCCAAGACTTTGGAAATTCTACAAAATCTCTCACTTTTCAGGGTAAGGGCTAGTCTCTCTATCAAAAGAAACTTTCCCTGATGCCCAGGTTATTTGTGACTGCTATCCATCAGGGGTATGCTTTTCCTTTTACTGAAGCAGAAATTGCTGACCAGTGCCAGAAGTAAAATACCATCTGGGTTACTCTCTTCCTGTGGTGATTTCCACATACACAAACCAGTGGCATTGACAGGACGATCTGGACCTTGCATAGAGGTCATCCACAAGCCCTGTGGTATGAGATGCTGTCTTGTATAGTAGAAGAGAATCGGCAATAAAATTTTCTCTAGATACTTAAATACTGCTTATTCCCTTTCTCTTTCCCTTTCCCTATGGTATTATATGTGCTATACAGGATACATCCTGCAAAGTAGAAATGGGAAGCTCTGCCAGTAAATAACTAACTTGTGAAGTAGAATTTTATATGCATCAGACATGAAAACACAAGTAAGACTGTATTAACAAATTTATGTCTTAAATAAGTTACAGCTGTCTTTGTAGAGGATCACTCCTGTATGGAATATCATGGTATTTATTATATTTAACTTATGTAAGTATGGTTATCAGGACACAAAGACAGTCAATATAAATGACAACAAGTCAAAATATTAGGCAGGTACAGACTGAACTTTTTTTTCTCTTATTGTTGATTTTTTTTTTTTTTTTTAAATTTTTTTTTTGCTTACAAGCAGTACTTTCCACTTGGGAATATTTGACAGAAAGAAGCTCTTGCATCTGGGTTCCGCTTAATGGAGAGAGATAGGAATCCTTTGAACTCTGCAGAATGCACCAGGTCTGAACCCTTTATTTCCTGGTAGAAAGGTGGCTACAGGCAAGTTGCCCCTTTGTAGCCCAGTCAATGTTGCAACGAAAAAGGCCAAAAACAAGGCACGGATAAACTCCCTCTGCAGCAATCCTGAGCCCTGGAAGTAAGTGAAAGAGCACAGAGAGTGAGAGAGACACATATAATATTTGCTCCAGCAATCCCTGGTGCACTGTATATTTATAAGTACTACCTGCCAGCCTGGAGCTTTGATGTGCCAGACAGCAAAATAGCCATGCTTAGCTTGCAAACCTCCAGACAGATCGAAAAATAATTCCTCTTCAGCACCAAACAGGGGTGACAGAATATCTGTCACTGAAGACTAAAGTTGAGAAGATTTCAAATGCCAAGTTTTTTTTCCTGACTACATTTTTATTGCTGTCTTGTGTCATTCTATGAGCGCTGGACAGAAATAGTTACACAATTAGCCCATCAGGAAGATGAAAATATTTCCCTTTGCTTGCTATTATGTAAAACAAATATTAGTAGAGTTAATGGAATCTAACTCATTTAAAGACTCTGGCTCGTGTGGTAGGTATTACTACTCTCCTGACACAGTAATGTTTTTGACAAATATTGCCTAAGAAGGGGGATAACTTTTATCTTGCTGGTAGGAGTGCTGTCTCTGGGCATTCTGAATTTTGTTTTTAAACGTTGATCTCTCTATAAATGCTAACCTCAACCCTTTTGAGCTTCTGTCAACCAGCAGTGAGAACTCGGCCACCAATGTCACCTCTTGCTGCAGCACATTTCTCCTGAGGCTCAGCTTTCATTTCTATGTGGATCCTAGTCCTAGAACTTTCTAACAAAAATGAACAATGATCAAATCAGCACTGTAATCTGTGCAAGCCCCTTAGTGCTTCCACATAAGTTTATTAAAAGGCTATTTACCCACTTAAATCAAGAACCAAGTTAAGCAAGGATGTAATGGTTTCAAGAAATGCAATCTAAACCAATGGCACTGGGGAAGGGATGAATTGCTCCATTCATCAGCAGTGGTAAAGTTGATTCTGAAATTTAGTAATATTAATTTCTATGCCAAATAATTCTAGTATTGATATTTTAAGAGCTGATACGATAGGAGCAATTCCTATAAATGGTTTCTTAAACCCACAAAACTTTCTGTTCTCCTCATTCTCATTCTCAAAATTACCTTTCTTTCCCTCTCTGATAAATTCCATAGTTTCATATAAAATTTCACAGTTCTACAGAAACATTAAAAATGCAGTACCAGTATAAAATAATTGACATAAATATCAAATTAAATAACAGAGAGAATGCTGTAGAGATTGAATTATTAATTTTTACTTTATTCAATAGCACTTTCACTTCAAAATTAACTGAAGGTGCCTTTGAATTTTTACCACTGAAAAGCCCACATGAGAATTATGTCAAACTTGCTACTAAGAAACTCAGTCTCAGCCATGAAGGACTTATAAAGAAGCTTTTTCTGGAAAGATTTGATTTTCATTGTTGACATTTTCTTTACTGATATTTCTGAATGAACAAGTATCAAAACATTTGATCTGGCCTTGTAGGAGTAGCATAGGGCTGAGCATCAGAAACTGCCTTATTCTGAACCCTCTGATGGTTTAAGTGTGATGAACCACATCCTGAAATATTCACTTGAATATTCTAGTAGATGTAGGAAATTTAGTAAGTGCTTATGTCCTGTGACTCTCCAGCAAGTAGGTAACTTTTTCCTTAGTGGCTCAAAGTAGGTTTTTGGCTTCTGTTTTAACCAGAACTTAAGATCTGGAGAGAAGCTTAAGAAGACAGCATTGTGTCCAACGTAGTGTCAAAACATTTCGTGGTGTGATTCCTCAGCAGCTGCCCTTGTGTCTGGACTGCTTCCCTGGGGGACAAGCCCCAGCTTCTCTCAGGGCTTACCTCTCAGGTCTTCATGTGTGCAGAGGGAGGTGCTCACCACGCCTTGCTTCAGACGGCCCATATGGACTGTGGCAAGAGGAAGAGCTCCTGTCTGGGCTGCTCCCTGCTGCCTTCTGGATGAACTACCCTCCTTGCCTGTTTTTCTGGTTTTGGGATACAGAGAAATTTAGAAAAAATTCTCTTGAGGAAAGGAAGTTGGTGTTCCCATCTTTGAGGGAGTGGGGGAAGGAGATCATGGCTGTCATTAGAGACCAAGCAAGGAGACACACAGCCAGTCCAATTAAAAGCAGCAGTGACAGCAGCATTTATTATTATATCCCCTTTATATATGGGAAGAACCCATCAGGTGTTCAACCACCCCCTGAGTTGATAGGCTGGAGCCTCACAACACCCTGTTCCAAAACAGTCTGAATCAAAAACATCTCAGGACAAACACCAGATGTTCAAGCATTATCTGTTTGTTTTGCATCGTTAGTGTGGGAAAAGAGAATTTCTCAAAGACTCTGTCAGCCACACATGGCAATGGTCATTCATTGCTGCTAGTGGACAATGGCTCCACTAGAGAGGAAAATTTATTCCTCTCTACATGTGAGAAGAGAGAAGTATTGCTAGAGAAAGCTTTTTCCTGTGTGTTCTGAGAGCTCAGGAGTTTCTATGTTTGTGTGTGCTCCCTGAGCAGAACTGAGAGACAGAAGGAGGAAATGGCCTTTTCTTTGTAGTTAGGTTTTGGCCATTTGGTGTGATTTCTTCTCTGTTAGGGTTTTGGCTCTCTGGGAGAATTCTTATATGAGCTGATAGGGCTTTGCTAAAGCTGCTGAGGATAGGAGAGGCTGGGGAAACTTACTGAAGGAGTACACTTTGACAGAGTTAGGGAATGCCCATGCAACACTCGGCATGTTTTTACAGTCCTGTCTTGTTCGCTGCCACAAAACCATTTCACAAATGAATAAGTGGGAACTGATAAGACAGAAAGACATTTGTGTAATGTATATTGGCATATGGGGAACTAAATCCAGGGAATGCTGCCAAAGTTATTCTGAAGATGTGTTTTACTCACTTTGTAGAGGGGGAGCGCTACAGTTTGTTTTTCCTTTTTGTTTTATGTGGATTTTAAGATGGATAACTTTAAGAGATTCTTCTTAAAATTTAAGATATCAATCTTAAAATTCCACTTTCAGGAAAAAGAGTACATAGAAATGAGAGAGGGAAAAAAGAATGTGTTCATGGTTGAAAGATATATGGGGATGGAGAGACTGATTTGCCTGTTTATTCCAAGTTCTCCTGTCTTTTTCCTTTTGTGTACTTGTATCAAATTCAACCTCAAAAAATCAAAACCAATCTTATTAGTTTCTATTAAAGACATGTTCAAAAGATAATTCTAACTTTTTCAATTACTTGACAGAGGCTGAAGGTTCTTTTGTTCGTGCTTGAAATTAAAAGGTTTTTAGGTAACTGAAGAAATTATTTGGTTTATGATTTGTTTGTTGGGGTTTTTTTTCCTTTTGTCTCTGTTCAGAAAGATGTAATAGCAGTGAGTGACACTGTAGCAGATTATTTTATATATTTATTAGTAAAAGAGAGAGAAATTACTACATGGATAATATATCCAATCCAAACATTCAGCCATCTGGGAAGTTGGAACTTTTCCAGTTGTAGGAATCAAAATCCACTGGAGAAATTTTGTCATACTAATGCAATTTAGCCGATAAAAAAAACAAGGGTTAGGATTGAGCAACATGATAGCAGGGATTATTTGTCTCCTATTATCATACTTTTGTTACATGTTACTGAAAATTGTCAGTGTTGTGCCTGTATCTTTGACCTCGGAGCCTTCTCTGACAGGAAAAAGGATTTTGTAGCAAGTGTGCTGTCAGAAGACTGGTGTAAGGATAAGATCCAGAGGGACTTCATAATAATATAAATTAGTTGCATGTAGAAACAACATTCCTGTTGCTTTAATGCAATAGGCCTCATTTCAAGACAAATTTGGCACAATGATGAATGTCTCAGTAGAACTCTCAGTTGATGTAATTCAGGATATAAACCTGTCATGTACAAAGCAGTGGAGCTGGAGATGCCTTCCTGGGAAACAGCATTGGGATTGACCCCCATCAGGGTTTCCCCTGAGCTTTCTGACTGATCTTTTGACCTTGTTTTTAATATAATTATGATCACATTCATTTCTTCAAAGTGGTGGGTTTACTGCCAGAATAACATTATTGAGTACATGTTTGCCACTGAATCACATGTATCCAACAACAAGTGGAAGGAATGAGTCAGGAGTCTGGGTTTAAAAATAATCTGGCAGTTTTCTAAAGCTACACGAATATTGCTTTTCATAGAGAAGGCTGAAAAATATCTGAGGTATTTGGGTTTGGCATGCTGCTCTCAAACTTCAGTTACTCAGAATATTTTATTTGCAGAAAAACAGCGGGGAGGAAAGAACTCTTCCCAGACAGGTCAAATTGACAGGATATAAGTCAATCTGGAAGTGTACTATCATGGTTTTCTCTTAAAAAATAAAACAATTTGCATGTGCTGAAGACAATAGTTTAGTATGTTAAATTATATGCAGTTTAGTATGTTAAATTATGTGCTGCAATCTGAAAGATAAATTCTTCCATGAAACTGTCAGTGTAGCCCATTAAGCCAGCTGTAAGGGCTTGAAGATCACGGTTGCCTGTCTCAAACACTGTTTAGGCCACAGAAGGACTTTGCCATGAGAGAAGCACAGATCAGAGAGGCAGGATGGCACTAACTCCAAGCCTGGCAGAGGTTGGATCTGGGTAGCACATTCTGGGTAATGCATCCAGACAAAAATTCCACTGTGGTAAACTGTGTAAAGAAGCAACTGTTCATACACACATCACTGGTCAAACAAGGATCACCCCAAGTTATGGGACAGATGCCACCTGGGACCACCAAAGCCCCAGCAGGATGCTCGGTGGATACCTGGAACCAGGGCTGTAAGTTAAGCCACCACAGTGGGAACCTGAGATAAGATAAAGGTGGTACTACTGTCTGGGTATTATCTCAGACCTAGGGAGAGGCTAAGAAACCTGGGGGAGAAGAATGTATTGCTGCTGATGGCAGAATTCACGGGCCACAAGAAAAGCCAACTCAGCAACTGTGCTGAAATCAGCTCAGACTGGGAAAAAGTGATTCTAGAAGGAAAAGATTGGGACCAACAACTCAAGAAATCCACCAAGAGAAAGACTAAGCATGAAGACTAATTAGCTTTAGAGGTGAGGGAATCATTTAACCAAGAGAATAAGATAACTGTGTAGCAAATAAGCACTAATCCCTTTATGTATAAAATGAAATGTGAAAATGTATAAACAGTGAAAAGTTTTTAATGACCTCAAGACTCTCACCACTGAAAGCCCAGGCTGAAGAAGAACCAATAGGATGCTGCTGGATCCATGGTGGTGACTATCTTCTGCCTGATCACTGTCTCTCTCCTTTCCCATCCCCTCGCCTCTCTCTTCTGTTTCTTTCTCTCTCTCTGCTTCACATTCATTGCTAAATAAAATCTGCACTATTGACCAGCACGTGATCTCATTTACACCTTAATTTGGGCAGAGGCAGCTCTCAACAATTGGATCATAACACCAGCTCACCATAACAGCACTCTTCTCAGCTTCTGTAATATCCTTCTGGTACAGTGCACTGGCTGCAGGTGTTTTGTGTGACTGATGGCACAGTAGTGTATGCCCAAGCTACAGCATCTTTGAGAGATTCCAGTCATGGCACTGTGGCAGGTGGGGGCCACTAAAAGCAGCATAATTAATTGTAGGCAGATGAGCCTTGATGTGAAGATCTTTTATTGCCTTTTCCATTCAGGAGCACATCAATAGAATGCATCAAGGATAAAATGCTCGTTTTCAAGACATCATGAGAGAGAGATTTTGGAGGATAAAGAAAGAAATAATTTTTCGTGGGAAAAATGCTGGAGCAAATAAAAACAATTAAAGGTTGAAAAATGCCCACTATTTCCATAGTAAAATCAGTTATTCTGCAAACCACATGGAAACACTTGAAACAGAAGACTAAAATCCTTGTGAGCCTGTAATACATTATTTTTTTCTGTAAGAGTTCACCCATAAAATAATTATTTTAGAACTGATAGTGATTTTTTTTCCCTTGAACTTTATATTGTGAGTGAGAGCTAACCTATTTTTGCCTTGCTATTGAAATTTGAATATATTAACTGAATATTAAAGGAAACTCAAATATTTCATCCAGCATGAAATAAGCTCCAAATAAACTTTTGTCTCTGAAGTTTTTTAGATCTGTAATAATATAAATATGTGGCTTCAGTCTTTTAAGCCTATTGACTCTGGATGAGAGAGAAGTCTTTCCATCAGTTTCAAAATTATAGACTGACCACTTGGACTGAAGAGGATTTGCAGGCCTCTTCAAACTTATGAATCACAAAGTGAAGCAGAACTTGAAATGCAGAATTTATGGATGTTCTTTTATCTAAAATTATTGCAATTATTTAACTTATATTTAGGAGTTGGGTGAAAAAAAACATTGAATTATATGGGCTATTTCTAGAGAAAAATCTGTCATTTACAACAAAATTGGTGTCTGAAGTGAGTATTTCAAAAGAAGAAGGTTACTATTGCATATAAATGTGAAACCTAAATTAATGTTTAGAATGCTGCATTTTTTTTTTCTTCCTACCCATAAATCAGAGCGCAGTTCCACAGAAAGACTGGCTGTGCTCTGTGAAGGAGTCAGACTGGAGCCTAAGAACTCTATTATCAGGCTGCAAAGGCCATTTACTGCCTGGAAGTCTTTCCAGAGGTGTAAAGTAGTGCATGTGTGTTCTGGTTCTTTTGCAGTGCATTTAATTTAAACAGTATGATTCAGTTAAATGAAATACAGTTTAGTCACTCAAATAAATGCTGCTACTTACCTCCTGTGGGAGGAACATTTTGACATGATATGATCACTAAACCACACTAGAAACGGACCTGAAAATGTGGTAAATAAATTACTTAAAATTATTAACAACTCCAGATTTCAGATTTAAATATTCTTCCTCCAGCAACTGTAGCTAGAAGCCATGAATTAAAAGTGTTTGAAGCTTAAATAGTCTCCTGATACTTAGAACTGATCCTGTCACATCAGTCTGGATGACTACAAGAAATGTAAAACTTGTTTTGTGGCTGTATGTTCTGTTAAGTCTTCTGTGAAAAAATCCGGAGATTTCAGTACTTCTGTCTGAACCCTTTATGAACTTCCTCAATTTAAACTTTTAAAATATGCCATTTTTGAGATATCTATTTCAGATGCCTTGGGGGAAGCCATTCTATACAGGTTTAAGTACCTACATTTCTGAAGTTCAGTTTATTTTGAGGCAGCAGAAGCTGAGGGCTAAAAGATGACTCACCATTTTTGAAAACATAAGCCTTATACTGTAAGTCAGAAATTTTATTTACTATAGGAAATTTATTTATACTATATCCTGGAGAAGAATTATGTTACTGACGCACTGTGGATGATAAAAACAACTGTCCTTTTTGTGTTCCAAAGTGTTTTAGAGTGGAGGGAAGTGTTTAGAGTGGAGTTTTATTTGCTAAGAACAGTTTTGAGTTGCACATCTGTTGTCTAAAACTTAGATCTACTATAAAAATGTTGTTGGTTTATGTCATTTGTGGTTTGTTTTTGGCAGTAACAAGAAATTGCCTTTTTTTTTTTTTCCCAGGGAAGTGTCTTGTTTCTTGGATAAGCTCTGTGTAGAGTCCCAGCTTCATGACTAGCACACATACTCCTTCTATTCTGCTGTTCTTGACAACTTTTACATTATCTGTTGAACAGCTAATACATTTAATATATTTCTTAAAAATATAATTATTTTTACAGTTGCGTACCTTTTAAGAATCATTTATTCCATTGCTTTTGTGTCTGGCTAATTTTAACACATCATTTTTGAAACACCAGGAAAACAGTAACTGAAAAGCTAAAATGACATTGCTTCAGAGCTCCCTCCTTGGTAGACTGTTTAGCAATATCCTAAATGTATATTTTGTAGTGTCTCCTTGTGAAAGCAGCAGCACCTTGGCTTGTGCACTAACGGCCTAGTGATGCCTGGCTTATTTCACGGATCCTCTATAGAAGTATTTACATTGTGCAGTGATTTGCTGTGGTCTTCCAATGCATAACTATGAGGCAGAGAACTCTAACTGAGCCATTAAATGTTCCTAAACCCTCCTTTAAGTATTGGAATGTCTTAGCCTAATTCTTCCAGGGAAGGACAGACAAGGGCAATGAACCCACAGGCTTGCCAATTTCCCTTTATGTTTGCACTCCCTTGTCCCAAGGATATAGACAGCTGTAAATTATATTTTTAACAATTGAGAATAACATTCAGAGATATCCCCTTAAAATGGTCCACCCATGAATTTTGCAACAGCAAATTAAAATTTGCATTTTTATAGTTCTTTTATCCCAGGATATTTTGCTAAACCTGGTCAAAACTTTAGAAAAAGTTCCACACACTGACTGTGTGATGACTTTGCAAACAGAATCACACCTTTTCTATCCCAGACAGCAAATCAGTTCATGCTTATTCATTTACAAATACACAGGTTACAGTGAAAGTAAATATGTGGTGTCTCAACTGTGATGACCTTGGAGGTTGCAGAGGTCTGTGCCATGTATTTCCAGAGAACCCTTGCAGCTTTTTCATTTCATTGAAGAAATCTGTACTTTTTAACAGGGTACATCACTGGTGGAGGAGGAGATTATAACCTTACTGATGTTGGTGAGAGATTACCCAATGACATCAGTAGGGCAGAAGTTCCAAGCTATGTGAAAGACATTAATTGCATTCTTTGCTGCTATTCTACACAGCTGGAAAATGTATTTTATTGAAATAAAACTAGATGCCAAATATTGGGTACAGGAATAAAAATAATTGTAGTTTCATATAGATTTGGCTTCTGCCCTGCATTAATAATCAGCGTATAGCCAATTGGTAGGCAGCTGGCATCATCAGAGAAATATATATTTAGTGCCATGCCCCATGTACAGCATGGCAGCAGAAACAGCAGGGTGGAGAAGTTTTGAAATTGTGGTACACAAGGGAAACATGGCAGGCAGGCTGCTGGGGTCCCAGAGGAGAGCTCATTAGGGATTTGTTTTAAAGTTCCTCACAGATCCCACTGCCTTTTCAATGTTCCTTGGCCCAACAAAATTAATTGCCTTCTTTTCCCTTGTGTGGCCTATAATCTCTTACTTGAATATGGAGGTAAGAGAAACTGTGATGTTTTCTATCATATTAAAAGGAACTATTTGTCATAATTTCTGGCCTCTGGCATAGTTTTGTCTTGTCCTGCCTTGAGTGAAACAGCATGCCTTGTAGGAAATACATCTGGAATAGGACATTTATTGTTCTGGAGAAGTCACCATAATCCTTGTTAATGACCCACAGTATCTATAAATGATGACTTACTACCAGTGCAACCTTGCATACTTCTATCCATTCAATCACTGTGTAATTTTCTTGGCTAACCTTGAGTACCTTGTGTTCATCTGGCCCACACACTGGTGTGAGAACAACTTGCAGTCATCTGAAAGTTTTGAAATCGCTGCATTTCTTCAGGCAAAGTGAATGTTGGATCAAACTTGTGTTTGTTTGTGTAAGGTCACAAGCTGGGGCAAGATATCCGAGCCTTTTCACACAGAATGGCATCTGATGCAACAGAACTGTAATTTCATTTTCAAGTGCATAATAATGATAAAAATTAACATGTCAAAAAGGTGCTGAAAATTTCCAGTATGTTCTCACAAGGCTGAGCTTCTTAAACAAAATAAGTAATTAGAGGGTATTACAGTTTAACCCCAGCAGGTAACTAAGTACAATGCTGCTGTTTACTCAATCCCCCACCCCCTCGGAGGGATGTGGAGGAAAACTGGACGAAAAGTAAAAACGCTTGGCTTGATATAAGAACAGTTTAATGACTGAAACAAAATAAAATACAGTAACACTACTAATACTACTAATAATATTACTACTTTAATGGAAAAGAGAAAGAGAGAGCAGGGAACAAAATCTAAGAGAAACAAGTGCTGCTCACTAAAGTTGCTCACCACCTGCTCACTGATGCCCAGCCAGGTTCCAAGCAGTATTTGTGAGCTTCTGGACAACTCACCTCAGTTTATACACTGGGCATGACGTCCTAGGGTATGGAATACCATTTTAGCCAGTTGGATCAGCTGTCTTGGCTATGCTTCCCACTAGCTTCTTGTGCACCTCCTCAATGGCAGAATGTGGGAAAAGTCCTGAAAAGCCCTTTAATTAGGGTAAACACTACTTAGCAAATCAGTGTTTTGTCAACATCACGCTCATACTGAATCCAAAACACAACAGTGTACCAGCCACTAAGAAGAAAATTATCTCCATCCCAGCCAAAACCAGGACAAGATGCTTTTGATAAATAAACATGGTTAAGGCTTTATTATACATATCTTTCATTCAGGTCATTGAACTCAAATGCTCAGATGGGTGTACGTGCATGTGTGGTCTGTATGTGCAGTGATATAAAATCACTATAATATGGAGAGAGGGAAAGTAGTAAGAGCTACTAAGGTAAGAGAGACAGGACTGATGTCTGATTGCAAGACAGACACCTGCTGTCTTCATGGGTCCCATGTTATGTTCTTCTGTGCATGTTACAGTGCACTGGCAGCAGCACTGGGGAATCTGATTGTCTGAGCCCAGAGCAGTGCCGAGCTTTCCTGTGGGAACATTGTCCATCTCTTTGAATAAGCATGGGAAGATACTGTAAAAAGCATTTTTTTTCCTGTTTCACCTGTGAAAAGGGTCATCAGAGAATGAAAATATGCTTGTAATACGATTCTTCAGAATTTAGTGAGATGTAAGGTGGGATCTGTGCCCCACCTTCACAACAGCTTGTTAATGCCTACGTGCCAAGACAGGCTGTAGATGAAAAACATGATAGAGTAAACATGATCACTCCAGACACACCACTCTTGCTTCCCAAGAGAAGCAACTCCTGCAGCCTCAGTGCTGTATTATCAGGTGATCAGAAGCCAGAAAAGGCAGCTTGAAGTCTACATGAATAAAGGCATGCAAAAGAAAAATAACATGGGCCAGGGATTAAGAAACCTTCTGCAAACCTCTGTCCTGTTTTCTCAGTGCCAAATGGCAGGGAAGGACAGGCTGATAAACTCAAATGGAAAGAAGAGAAGGGGAAGTTGGAAGTTAAAAGGAGGAGCTGTCCAACCCACTTGCTCCAGGGGCTGTTGAACTGAACTCAGAAGCCAGCTGAGATGCTGGAGCGCATAAGGAAATTCTGCTTTCTCAAAAAAAATTATAATACATTTGTTTTTCTATCTTTTGAGTGTGTATTTCATCATAACAAATCTAGTTATTAGTTTGTCCTCAAATATTTTTTTTCCTGTTTGTAAGGCTGAGTCTTGGAATACTGATGAAAGAAAACCTTCCCTCTCTACGGGAACAGCAATCCTTAAATCAAAGTATTAAAATACATTGGCAGGAACCAGTACTATAATCCATTTTCTCCGAGGGTCTGAAGAGTGAGCAGAGGGTTTTCTGCAAGCTGGTCTGCAAGCTGCTTATACAAAGGTTTGGAAGGAGAATTTACCCTTTGGAAGCCAAAGTGAACAGGCATGCTGGTGGTATTAGGAAGTTTGTAGCAGCATTGCCAGGAATATTTGATGTTTCCAAGAGCTGGTACAGCTATAACAATTTACTTTTGAGGCACTCTGCCCAAAAATTCTTTTGATCTTTTGACAAGTCTATCAGCCTCACTTAGTTTTTCTATAAACACATTGTTCCATTGCTAGGTTACAAAGGGGATTTTTCTACCCTCAGCCCTTGTAGTACAGTATGGTTATTAGCCTGAAAATAAGCTGAGCCCTTGGGAAGGTAATCAGAAGGATTGAAATTAGTCAACATGCAAAAATGAATTAATTTTTTATGAAATTATGTGTAAATGAAGAGTAGTCTCAGATATTTTTCCATAGCTTTGGTACATTGTGAGCTTGTTACAGCCTGTGATTAGACAGAGATCCCTGTTAGTATCCCAAAAGGGCTCTTAATTGGAGCATTCTTTTATAGGAAGAAATCCATGCATTCTTTGTGATGTGCGTGGATGGGAAAATATTGCTCTTGTTGGGGGGATTTTAAGTGATACTAATATTTCAACTCTGGGCTTTTTCTTTTCCAGAAAATAACTAGGGAAATTAACAATTAGACTATTAGAGCTTTTATGTAGGGATAAATATTTGCCAGCTGCTGCTAAGTAAATTTCAAAACAGCAAAATGAATGTCACTCCCTTCCCTTCCTCCCCTTTCTTCCCCCCCATAATGACTTCAGAATGGACTATTAAATATTATTTCTGCTATAGAGCACAGTTTTTTCAGACAGTAGTCTTTTTCTTACCTACAAAAATGAGTAACACTCTATTGTTGCCAAACAGCAGCAATTTGTCCTCCATCTGAATTTTTTTTTTTAAATTAACCTTAGTGAAATGGAAAAGTTCTAAACAAAACAACAGTAATAAAAAAGCTTGTCGAAGTACTTTTGGCTCCAGTGAGTTTGCCTTAAGAAGGAAAAATGCTTGACTTTCACACCTGATAGGGAAAACTTGAGTTGTGACCATAGCAAGTGACCTCTGGGTACTAATCTACAATTTCTGTGGTGAGGCACAGATTAGAATTAAAAGAGTTCAACAAAATCTGACTTCTTGAAATCATGAAATTTCAGAGCAGCCACTGAGGAAGGTTTCTTGTCTGCAACTGCTCCCTGTACAAATTTCATGAGACAAAGAATAAATTTAAGCACAGGGTGCTGAATTTCAGGGCAGGGAGAACCTCTCTGGCAGAGGTGGCCCAGCCCTGTGGAGTCATTTCAGCTGAGAGCAGCCTTCAGGGAGTTGTAGCTCAGCTGCTGACTAAACAGGCCAGTAAGCTCCAGGTCTCTTATTTTGTTTATGTTCACACTCTTCAAATTTAAAGACAGGCTAATTATTTTGAACTTTGGTAAAATAGACTTAACCTTTCAAGCCACAGTGGGAGAAGAGATGCCTGCTCCTCTTCTAGGAAAATGCATTTGGATTACTTGGCAGAACTAAATCCTGGCAATTAACTTTAGAGTAATGAAATAATGATATGTCTGATTCTGAACCAGTCAAATGTCCAAAATCAGAGACAGACCTGCACTGAGATTATGTGGAAAATTGTGCTTTACAAGCTGCAATACAGATGGTTTTAGTTGTTAATTTTTATGTAATTCAGGTGAGCTGATTTATCACCAAGTTGTGAGTACAGCTATCACCAGATATGGTGTATGACACAAAGTAACAGTTTTATACAATTAACTTGTGTTCCCTCTGCAAGATGTTAGCACTCCTTGTGAAGTGGAGCTCATGGATGCATTCCAGTTTCTGAAACTCTGGTTACATTTTCAAAATTGAATATTTTTGCATTTGTTTGCACTCCTTTGTTTTTTTCCTGTTCATGAATATTCAAAGTAATGAGTCTACGTCAGGAATACTGATAAAATAGCAAATCATAAACTAACAGTAGAGGATGTTGCAATGCTTCAAGAATGGGACCATGGGAGTTACCTGGGCACAGAGGAGGAAAACCAGCGAAAATTTCTGATTTTAATTTTTTTCAGAAACTTTCTTTAGGTAAAAAAAGAAAAAAACAACAAAACCACTGAATTGTAAAAAAGCTCAAAACCCCCCACATGCCTTTCTTTCAGTGTATCCTCATTTTCAAGAAATTCCTGCTGTTATTAATCTGACAATATCTCGGACTTATAAGTGTGACAAATTTTACACAGTTATAGAAATAACGTGAAAGCAAATGCAATGCAGCAACAATATTACATCTCCAAGGGTGGTTTCCAAGACTGCTCCTTCGGTGTGTGGTTGAGAAGAACAATAAAAATCTCAGTGTGCTTTAGGCAGGGAACAGATGAGAAACAAATTCCTTTGCTTTGCCATGATCTTGCTGCCCTTTCAGGTGCAGTTGTGCTCCCAGTGGGTCATATTCTGCAATCTCCTGATGATACATGATTCAAATGCTGAGGGTTTGGGGTTAAGATCTTCTTTCTCCATGCTGTCTTTTCCTCTACAGAGTCCTTTTCCATCAGGTATTTATACCAGACAGGATTAGTTTTGCTTGTTTCTTTGACTCTTTTTTCCCTTTTCACTTTTCATTCTTCATGAAGCTGAATGCTATTGCTTAGCATCCCGTTCTTTTTACCATCCTCATTTCATATCTGTCCATCAGCATTAAGTACTGTCAGGTTTAAGCCTTTGAATGATCAAAGCTTTCCAACATCTCTCTGTTGCATCTGGTTTCCTTTGTTAACCATTCTTTCAGTGTTTCTATCACTCATGCAAGATGCAGCTGCTTTTTCAGTCCTTTCCCTGTGCTTAATTCGACTCTGTTCTAAATTTTCTAGGCCATCTTTCCATTTGTTTCATGATTCCAACACCTCAGATTTTGGTATTAACCTTGAGTATGTGATATTGTGAAAAATGCTTTTTGAAGTGAAAACCCCTTCATCACATCAGAAGGAAGTCTTCTGATACCTGTTAAAGCATGACATCTATTTAATCCTGAAGGTGGTTGTGTCCATCATCTGTAACTATTGACTTTCCAGAGGTAACCAGAGCAATCAGAGCAAAGGCAATTTGAAAATATAAATCTCAAAACTGTCAGTGTCATATCTCTCTCCCATCCCAAGGAATGAGGAATGATTCTTGATATTCTGGAAAGGAGAGCCATTGTTTTAATGGTCTCACCGCTTAAACCTCTCTTTTTCTGTGCCATCAGCTGCTAGTTCACCTTTTTGTCTCTGGATCATCCTCTCTGTGGGAATCTGCAGAGGGTTTACTTGGGGCTGGACATTCTCAGTCTTGGAAGGAACCAGTAGGTCTGGTCCATAGGATGTTTTGAGTGGGCACCCAAAACACTGCTTGAGCCCAGGTGTGTCAGGGTGCGTGACATACCTTGGTCTTCATGGAAGCTTTAGGGCAATTCCAGGAAGAAATCTGGGAAACCCTTAGTACAGTCACTTGCTCTGCAGTGCTACATTCCCTCGCTGGTGCTGCAGAGCAGGCTGAAGAGAGACAGACCTATTTTGCCCTTGAGTGCCTACTTCAGAGATTGGATAATTTACATGATTTAGCCTCTAAAGGTGTAAGATGTGATTTAGTTTTGTTATTTGCTTTTAATGCATAACTGTCCTACTAGGCTTTATTTCATGGTGTTGCCTACCCAAGTATGTATTAACAGGATTTAACTTCTAAATAGCCCTGCTCCGAGCCTCAATATGTCTCCTGGCTGAAAGTGGTGCAGTAAAACCCAGTGTTCATAGCAACCTTTCTATGTTGAAACACTGAAGTTTTACATTTGTCTAATATATTTTCTCTTGGACCTTAGAACTCTCATAAAGTCTTTGCTCATGTTGCCAATTTTACCTGTTCTATTAATACAAAGAATCCTAGTTATTACTTTTTCTGACACTTTGAGCAATGAATTCCATTGTAATTATCGTTCTTACCCTTTGCTTTCTTCACTCATGTAACACTTCCTGACACTTTCTATAATAAACCAGAAAAGCTTAAGTATTATCCATGATTTATTGGTTTCTGCCAGAGTTAAATCTTCCTCTTCTTTCCATGTCTGACCAGTTAAGATATTCAGTGCACTCCACACCAGCATGGCCAGTATGAGCTGAAGGGGACTGCCTCTTAGCTGGCCAGTAATTCTTGTCAGTCAGTACTAAAGGCACATTACATTAACTATCTTGGACTTACGTGACTGTTGTGAACCACACTCGTATTTTTCAGATGAATTCAGACAAACAGATGCATTCTTAATGTAAGATGAAGAGAACAAGGACCAATGCTGGATTATGCATTTACTGAGTACTGTAAAATCCTGTTTGAAAATCAATCCTTGGACCATCAGCTGATGAAATTAAACCCAACCCCTGCATGTTCTCTCAAAGAGACTGCATAATACTGAGGATTTGCCATCTTGAATAGGGTTTATGGAGAAGGTCAAGATGATTATTTGGCCCTGAAGAAATTTGCATTGTTTCAATACAGGCATACTGCCTTCTCTGTTGTTCCACACAGTAAAGGCAAAATTTGTGTGGTGTGAGAATAGAGCATATGGAAGTCAGAGAAAAATCAATCTTTAAAGGTTTGCTGACAGCAGCACATATGAGAAATGTGCTCTGCTTTGTGGGACTGAGAGTACTTTGTGGATGACTATGTTTGCATACCTGTAGAGAAAGGAACTTGCTGAAGATTTGGAAGATGTGTAAATTAAGGTATTCTCAACTTTTTGCACAACAAAAGTGAGTTAAGATTGGGAAATTATTCCTGTGGCTATTGTTTGCCTGCTAAGTCTGAGTGCTGGACCACTCCAAAACCCTTGACAGAAAATTCCATAATTGAATAAATAGTGACAGAAAAGTTTCTTCTTACCTTCCCTTTCCAAACCTATGTACTTTAGAAATTACATTGGTTGGAAATATAGGATGAAATATATTTTTTATTTGATTTGTGGCAAGTTTAAGATGTACTGTCTTCTGGAAGCTAGAAATATGACCTTTGTTCATGTAGAAAATAATCTTCATCTTCATGAGGTAGATGCTTTAGGAAGAATAATGGGAAAATCTGTAGTGATCACTAAATAACTATAAACCCTCACAGAAAGACCCTGGTGCAATACTGTGTGGTTATCAGAAGAAGCATGCCAGCTCAATAATTTTTAGCAGAAACATAAGCAAACAAAGGGATAAATAGACATAAGGAAGATAAAGCAGTTGAATGATTAAGAAGAATAAGATGAGAAACAATACTGAAAATATGAGAAAGCCGTCATGTAAATTGAACGTGTCACTGATAGCCTCACCTAGAACAACAGGTACTATTCTACTGCTGTGTATCAGAAAGGGTTTCTCTAAAATAACAGATGTTCAGAAAAGCAAACAGCCTTAGCTGAGTGGGAAACTTTCACAGATTAAAAGAAAGAAAAGAGGAAAAAGATTAAAAGCAGGAGAAAACAATATCCCCAGGACACAATCAGTGAACAATAAAAGACATGCTTCCATTTCTGTTCACTTTCCAGAGAGTGCAGGAACAAGTAACTGTTATCCAATGAAATAAAAAAGCTGCAGGTCCAATAATTTGGAGACCTATTGCTACAAAGTTCTGAAGAGATTTTAATTACAAAAAAAAAAAAAAAAAAAAGAAAGAAAAAATAAATCCATATTATAGTCATAGAGGAAAAATAATTTTGGGCTTTGTTTTTAAGGACATGCCTTTTCAGAACAGCATTTTGACATATGCTTCACTCAACACTATGATAACATGCAACTTGCAGGAGAGCTGGACTTGTATGTATATTCAAAAGTTTTCCTGAATCTTAGGTAGATGAGCCAGATGCTACCAGCTACCAGTTGCTTCAATCTAGGTTTTGTGTGTCTCACCACAAACATCTGTTTCTGGCTACAAACTGTAGTTAACATGCATGATTGGCCAGGGCTGATGTGACTGTTTGTATTTTTATATTTTTTAAAGTTGTTTGTGGCTTATAAGGCATAATAAACATCCCACCTTACCAGGCACCTGAGCTGACTGCCAAAAGCTGAATGGTACATCTGAGGCCATACATTTGCTTCAGTGCTGTGAAGAAACCTTTAATTATACCCATAATGTCTGTTCTTATGTTCATCAGGAACAAAACTTTTCTTTCTGTTTATTATTACTTCCTTGCATGGAAGCAGTGTGAGTGTAACTTTTATAGCTAATGCAAAATGCCTTGATTTAAAAATAATTGAGAAGGAGGCTTTGTTATTCAAAATTAGATCTTTTAATACAGATTTTATTGAATTAATAATATCTTCATTTGAGGATATATTCACTATAAATAGCTTAATAATTTTTCTGATGTCAGACTGTCTCTTATCTGATGACTTCTTACGAGCACATTAAGAAAAGAAGGTGGCATATTTGATAAGTCTTTGTGGCTTCCCTAAGGAGGAGAGAGAAGGGAGCGCTGAGGGATTAGAAGTCTGATTAGTGCATAATGAGGAACCTTACTTTCTAAAATAAAATTAGAGTAATTATAAAATGACATATTCACATATCAATGCAATGACTTTACTAAGGTTGCCATAGAGCTGGAGATCATAACACATGAAACTGCCATAATTTCTGACGCTAAAGTGAGACATTCGCATGCGGCGCGTTTCTTTACTTTTGCAGGTGCTTTGCTTAACTCTTGCAAACTCTTTATTCCTTTTGCTTCCTCTAGTCTTCCTCTGACTCTTCCCTACATTCTGATGCAGTTTTGAGGAGGTGCACACCAATGGCATTGCTCCTTTGCACTGCTGGTGACCTGTAGGCAGAGCCACCCACACAGACACCTGACTTGGAGGTTGTGTCCTGAAAGTACTCTGGCCCAGGCTATGGGCTGGAAGCATAAAAAAAAAAATCGGGTCAACATGTTCTACCTGAATTATGACCCTGAACTCTGGTCTGGATGGGGACCTCACTTATTTCTCCTTTTCTTGGTGGCACTGACTGCTAGGGAGACTCACAGACTCACACTGACAGACTCTAGCTGTCTTCAGGTGGAGCTGAAGACTCTCACAAAGACAGCATGAAAGGCCAGTGGTCCTGTCCCCAGAAGTCCTTCCCTGATAAAGTGAATTGTTAATTAATCCTTCTGTTGAAATAAATATCAGATCTTTATCAACACAGGCAGCACAAAATGTCTACAGGGTCTTACTTTTTTATTTTTTAATAATATTTCATCAGTTATGCTAAAGCGTTACAGCATGTTCAGCATAAAACCAATAAAATCTAATTCTGTTTTTTGTTATTTTGTTATTTATTCAAATCCCTTTAAATGGGATTACGTTTGATATAGCAGAGTAACCTGTTTGATATATATGCCTTGCTATATGTTTGGTATGTAGCAATTCTTTTTCACTACTGTATTATTACAAACTCATTATGACTCTGTAACCTTAAAGTAGGAACTGGATCTACCAAGGTCTTTATCAAGTGAGAAAAGAAGAGGAAATGTAAAATCTTTTTGTGATGAGGTTTCAGTTCCTGCAACCTATCTGCCAGAAATATTTAGAAGAATACTTCTGGAGAGGTAGTAGATGATGTTTTATAACTTCCAACACCAACTCTAAAACACCTGTACAATGCAAGAGTTTTCCCTGCTAAATACACAGCAGATTTACCACAAGTACAGCACAGAGTAACACACAAATAAATATATGATGAAATTTCAGTCTTGTAAGACAGTTCTGACCAAGGAGAAACTTAAAAGATCCACAGCTGCATGGTATTGTGTATGGTAAGGCATACATCCATTTAGGGTAGTAGGATATGATTTACATTTATAGGTCTATACTATTTAAGGATGACCCCCTCACAGTTACCTTCTTTGTTTATACATAATATCCCTTTATAATTCCATCTGGAAAAGAAATGTGCCAGAACCGAGGAGAAGAGTGGTCCAACCCCACAAGTATCTTTCAACCTTGATGAAGTCTTGCTTTATAATTTTGCCACTGGAAATTTTCATTACTAGTGACATGCAAAGGTGACATAATGCAACAGAGGTTAACTACAGACTTTGCATGAGCATAAACTGTAACACCTTTCCATGAAAGAAACCCAAATATAAATATGTATTACAAACACATATATAGAAAATTCGTGCTGAAATGTTGTCAGAGGTTGGGGAATTGTCTTGGAATTTTCTCCCATCAATGTCACCAGGTAACAAATAGGCGGACCATTAAGGCCATCAGCTCCTTTGTGAAAGACAAAAGAAGTAGGTTTGGGTGGGGACGGGGAAGAGGGGAGCCGAGCCGGCCGAAGGGGAAGGGAAACAGTCTCATCTCTCTTTCTCATCCGGCGAGGAGGAAAGGAGAGGCTGCTCTCTGGGCTTTGGGGGCTGCAACCGGAGGAAGACTCAGCTGTGTCCTGTTTTCGTTCTCCGAGTGGGGGTGAGCTTTAATTTGACTTTTTTTTTCATTACCGGGAGGGAGCACATTTTCCCGGGCTGCGTTTTCCCGCAGCAGTTACTGAGAGAGTTCGGCTGCCCCTTTGCTGCCTGCTTCCCCCTCTGCTGCCCGCTGCCCTCCCCCTCCCTTGCCGCGGGAGGCTGCGGTGTTTTGCTGGAGAATTCAGCTGTCCTCTGCCGCCTATCCCTTCGCTGCCTGTGACCCCAGAGTTGATTGTAACTGTAGAAGTCCTTGCCATTCGGCAGCTGGTCAGGGAAAAGAGGGAAGAGGACTGGCTCCTGTCCTGCCGCTCTGCCGTTGCTGCCCTGAGGAGTTTTGACTGCTCTCTTCGCTTCTCCGGTGAGCTGCCTGGGGCTGACCTGACCCTGCATCACAGCACCACCTGCAGCCGCTCGGGAGTCACCGCCACCGCCCTGCCCAGCGGAGTTCAGCGGCGCCTCCTGCTGTTTGTTTTTTTCTTTCTATCGTGACTACACCAATTAACGGGAAAGTTATTTTATTAATTCCTAGTTCTATTTATGGTTATTATTGTTATTATTACTTGTTCATAAATATTAGTAAAGAACTGTAATTCCTTTTCCCGTATCTTTGCCTGAGAGCCCTTGATTTCAAAATTAAATAATTTGGAGGGAAGGGAAAAAATCACGTTCTCTGTCTTAAGGGAGGGTTCAACCTCTCTTAACAGACACCTGTCTTTCAAAACCGAGACAAATGTATAACAGCATTCCCATAGATTTTTATGCCTGAACACAAAAGGAAGGTGGAAGGAGGACTTGAGCAGCAAACGCTTGCACAGGTACCTCTTTTGCATCTCTCTACAGAGTTAGAAAGCTGGTATTTCTGCTGGAAGCTGCCAGACCCTTGGATTTGCCCCAGCTATTCTTCTCTTTATTGTGGTACCACTTGTTCTCCCTCAGAGGACCTTCTCTGTAAGGAACCTCTGCTCTTCCTGCTTTGCCTGTGCAAGAGACTGTCTTCTCCACAAACTCATTTTCAAATTTTGCAAACTCATTACACCAGGACATGTAAGTCTCTGTCACAGCCCTCCAGAAAATAAATTTATTTTTCTTTCCTTGGGTCCACATAGGTCTTGCTTAGAGTCCGCACAGATTTGCCAGGGCAAAGTGAATTTGCACCCAATTAGCAAGAGGAAATACATGTAAGTAACTGAGTTTCAGTAGGTAGAGGATATTCCATTTTCAGTTATTTCCCTTTAATCCAATTCTTGACTCTGTTCTACTCTTTTTTACGTGACAGAGATCCATTTTTTTGTGACAGCTGCTTTTTACCCATTCCAAAGTTTATATGCTAATACACTTGCTGCCCCCATGCTAACTAAAGCAGAAGTTAGCCCAACCTCTTTAATTGGGGCTTGGATGCCTCCATTTAGCACAGCTGCTTGGAGGAAATCTGCTCTCCAGGGTGAGCTATCTCCTCTATAAGGTGCTGCCCTGCTCTTTGGATGCTGCCTCTGAGCCAGGTAGGGAAGCTGCTTTGTTTTTTATTGCCCTTTCCAGGTGAGGAGAACTGTTGCGCAGGCAAAAATTAATAGGGGCACATCAAAGCCTGTTTTAGTTTCTTTCCTCTTCAGTTTTCTCAGTTAAAAGGGAGGGGAGGAAACATTTTCTTTCTTTATAGTTTTTTACTGAGGACTGGCTGGCATTGTCTACTGCAGGCTAGACTGAATAGCTCTGTGTCTTTATTTGTCTTTGTTCTAGATGGGGGCTAAGATTTCTGTGCAATCTTCTTATTTCCTGCTATGTTTTGGAATAAAACTTTGGAATACTTTTCATTATTTTGCATTGCAGAAATATGACGTGAAAGTGGTATTAACTTGTACAGTTCTTGTGAAAATGGAATATGTTTACTCAAGCCAGAAATGCAAAAGTGTTTGTACTGCAGACATGGCTACAGCACACACTAGACTGATAGCTTGGCTCTTACTTGCAGGAAGCATCCATAAAGCTGTGAGCACTGCTGAGCTAGCTTAGGTACTGTCCTGGTTTTGGCTAGGATAGAGTTAACTTTTGTCTTAGTAGCTGGTACAGTGCTGTATTTTGGATTTAGCTTAGGAACAGTGTTGATAACAAGTATGTAGTTAAAGAGGGCTGTTAAAGCCTGTAAAGCTCAGTTAAACTATTTACTACCAACACAGGAGGCTTTTCATGGAAACCTCCTGCTTGCTGGCTCAGGGAC
This sequence comes from Climacteris rufus, assembly GCA_013398175.1. Lineage (NCBI taxonomy): Eukaryota > Metazoa > Chordata > Aves > Passeriformes > Climacteridae > Climacteris > Climacteris rufus. The sequence goes on along the minus strand of VZRZ01004636.1, from coordinate 341,765 downwards.
ATGCTTAGCCTGTGCTTGGCTTGGTGGGTAGCTCCTGCTTCCCCTCCCTCCTGCCTCAGATATAGATGTAGTAATGGGGATTCCTTTCTTCATGTCTCTGGAGAGAGAAGGAAGTACAACCACTGTCATGGATCCCTGACTCAGTTTCTGGACAGGGACACAGAAAGAGACAGCTGCAGCAGGAGAGGTCTGTTGGGTAGGCACTCCCTTGCAGGCTATTGATGGAATTGTGTTGGTAGACAAGCAAGAAGTAAATCTTGCCTCTAAGATTTGATGGACTAGTTCCCACAAGCATGTCTAGATTTACTTCTTGACATGTTTTATGTACCTATATGCTCAATGAGTTAAAAAAAAAAACAGCAAAGGAAGTTATAACTCTGAAGGAATTGGAACACAGTAACACTGCATAGAGCTGCCTAATTAACAAGCCTGTGAAGTAAATTGAGTAAATTAGCAGAGACAATTAATGTACGCTGCATCAAAATACACATTGGAACGCTGCAGAGCGAATGCCTAATTTTCATCTCTACTCCAAAGAACTTATGGGACCTGATATTCAGTTTACTTTCATCTGATCCCTGAAAAGCATATGGAGGCTTCTGTTGTTTTCAAATTTTAGTGTGTGATGGCTGGAATTTAAAGTGTTTTTCTGCTTCAAGAGTGTGGAGTGTAATCCCTGAGTAGCAGTGTATCCTCAACATTAGTTTCTTCACTCGGAGACTGAGACCGTAATCTAAAGTTGCATGTGAAGCAGTGGTGGTTGTGATAACAGTGACCATCTCTAGGGATAAGATTCTTTTAGGTAAAGAATGTAGAGAGAACTTGAAAGTCAAATAAGGGAGTATTAAAACTAGGACAGATTTATTGTTGCAAGTGAAAATGCTCCAATCCAAAGGTTAGTTTGAGGCCTGTCTCAGATGGCCCCTCACAACAGCAGCTGAGGCAAGTTAGTGAAAATCTTGCACTATACTGGTGTACCACAGACCAGGCCCGTGGTTAGTACATGCTGATTACACTGTAAATTCCAAGTGCTGTATGTATTTAAAAGATCACCTTTCTGACCTCATAAACCAGCTCTCTGCTACTGGAGGAAGGTAATACGTCTGTAGAGTTCCTTGGTGGTATTCACTGGATTCTCAGCAGAGTATTTAGGAATACAAAAGTTTCTCCTGGATGACTAATAAAGAGCACCTTAGAAAGACATGTGATTGAATGCAGACCAACTTGTTCCCTCTTCTGCACCGCCTTATTCTTTATTCACTGTCCAATAATGGCAAAATGCACCAGTTTCTCTTCACATAACTCCCTGTGTTAACAAGACACACCTTAAAGGCCAAATCCAACTACCACAATGAACAAAGTTGAATCTGAAGTGGGTGTATAAGCCATATAAACATCCACCAGAAGTAAGTGTTGGCTCTGAGGAAACCTGTCCTCAGATTAATGGTTTGGCACTTCTGTGTATTTGCAGCAAGTAATTCAAGGTGCCTGCTGTTGTAATGATGGCTGGTAATAGTGAAGCAAAACCCCATCCTTCGGTGTATTAAATGTTTGGTGCTGTAATGAGTGATGAACTAAGTGCATTTAGCTAGAGGACCTATGCCACTCTCCTCTCTAATGCAAGTGTGCCTTTGAAACAGCTGCTATAAATTACATTAGGCAGAATTTGTATATTGGTAGACTTGGGTCACTTTCTAAGTGTGAATTTGTTGATGTAAGTATAATGCTTTGTAATTGGGGACATCCTCTTTGGGCATGCCCTACTTACTATATAAATGAAGTGCTTCTGAGAAAGAAAATAAAGAAATGCCTGCTTTTCCTCATTTGAATAGCTCTGCAGAGAATCTGAATGCTGGAGCTACTGCTTGCACATTAATGAGAGGCTAGTACTTCAACTATACCAGTCTAATCTGAACACTCACACACAATAGTGTGTGGGTACCAGAGGCAAGAGAAATGTTGGCTTTGAATAAGGACTCATTAATTTTCATTTCTTCACTGGTTTTAAAAAAAAGCACAAGAAAACCTTAGGTGGAAAAGAATAGCAACTGCTTTGAATAATTTTGTAGTTATATTTTGAAATTAGTGTTCTATTTGCGCTAAGTGAAAAAAACAAAAAGAGAAAAGACATGCCAAGACATTTTCCTCCGTCTTATATGACTTTTACATTGTAATGTCTACTAAGAAATCCTTGCTGAGGGAGATGATTGCTATTCCTTACCAGCACTTCTTTAGAAACTGTGAGTCTGAATTAATTGATCTTTCATTAAGGCTTTGGTTTCATCAATGAGAATTAGTATATTTATTTATTTATTTATTTTGCTGTGGTGTATCTATTTTGCCATAGGAACCAAGCCAGCAAAAGTCACAGGAGCATAAGTGGGAGAAGGATTTTGGTTTTCAGTAAGAACTAACTGGCTGAATATGTTTTTAAAGTTGACATCATTAAGTAGACTTCTTTTGCTGTTAAGAAGATATGGAGAAGATTCAGTATTTTGCAATCACTGTTTAATTCAATTGATGTTCTAATTCTAAAAGTACAAAAGATTTAATCAGGATTGGCTTTGGTATAATTATTTGGTAAGCTTTAATGCTGGAGGAATGAATTAAAGTGGGAATGAGACATTACTTCACTCAACTGCAAAACAGAACTCTTGAACTTGATGAAAGGTTTGACCTTTTTTTTTTTTATTAATCTCATTTTGCTCTCTGGACTTCAAGTTGTTTGGACAAGAACAGAAGCAGAGGAGCCATGATGCTGCATAGGAGCATATCTTTCCTGCAGAAAGCAGTGCTGGGAAATCAAGTGGATAGATATTTCATGGTTTTGGGAGGGTGGAAATTAGGAAGTCCACATGTCATTCTGGGTAGATTCTCCTAAATCAAAACCCATATTTTGACAAAATCAGGGGAAATGTTCCAGAGTGAGTTGGCTCGTTATGACCAACCTCTTCAGACTTTGACTTGCATTCATGGTGTGGACAGGTGGGGTTTGACGGGTTGCTGCCTCCTGGCTGCTTATTACTGTCCCTTCACTGGAGATCCCTGCACCCATTGTTGAAATGTTTAAAGGTAACGTGTGATTTTATTTGCAGTTTTGGTCAATATGAAAGGGGGAACTGTGCTCATGGCAGGGATGTGACCTGCCACAGAGGTGAGGCAGGGAGCCAGCACCGTGGCCACTGGCTGCAGCAGCTGGTGCTGAGAGTTCATCAGAGCCCACGGCTCAATGGGCCAGGGACCACCTCCTCAAAGTGCAGGTTGCCAACTCCTGTGCCTTGGCAATGTCCAGCACCACAACAGGTCACCTGGAGCCAAAGCAAGAGAAACAACTGAGGTGTGAAGTGCCTGAATAATTTTTTACACCACACACTCAGGGGCATTGCCACCAGCCATGAAGATCAAGTTAGATGACAGAAATTAAACGATTTTATGCTTGCTGGAGGTTTAATCGAAACTTATTCTAAAAAATTTAAAAATCAGTAATATGACCACAACCACCTTGTTTCCCCTGGGTAAAGATGAGGACAAGTATCATAGCAGGGTACCAGAAATTAAACTCATCTTTTGGACATTTTCTTTTAATTTTTATTTTCTTTGTAAAATATCCCATCCCAGATGGGTCTTTGATATCCAGCAGGCCACACTTATGGATATTTTGCCTGCCCATGTTTGTCTGGGAAAGCAGGTATACCTGGGATTAGAAGAGTGAAAAAAGGCTGTGTGTAGGAAGCCAAGGTCATGAAGCAGCCTTGCCAGGGAAAGCCTGCTTGTGAATGTGGAGTAATTCCTGGGAAACTCATTTAGCTCCTGCTAAACCATTGTTGTAGCTGAAGAAAGAGATTGAGAGAAATAAAAACAGTATCTTGTCGAATATTTCAGATGAAGAAGCTCACGCAGAAAGTTTCCTGAAAGTTTCTTTTCACATAAGCAGCTGAAGCCAAAAATAGATCTCAACTTCAATAATCTGAAGGAGATAAAATTGGACAGTTACTTTTGGGCTTTAATCTTTCAGATGGTATCATCAGGAGGAATAGGCTTAGTATAACATCAGAGTTTCTCAAGTATTTTTCAAGACATTTAATGTTTGAGAGGAAGGAAAGTTAAGACAAAATCCCTCTGTGAAAGCTTCCATAATTTGCTTTATTTGCATTCTGATGACATCTGATTACTGAACTTATAAAGATATTCAAGTGGCTGTAAGTACTTCACCAAGCCCTTGTGTGTTATAACCGCAGAAACAGTTGAGCAGTAAATACTGAGTGGAGCTTTTAGGAGCTGTGAGGTGCTGCTCCTGCATCTGGTGGTGGGTATGTCTTGGCCAAGCTGAGATTTGCCTTGACGAAGTGCAAATTTTCCTTGCTTGTGCTAATGAACCTGGAAGCTGAATGACAGGTGGTTTGAGGGAAGACTGGGCTATTTTACTTCCAGGCATAACTGAGCTTCTTCATTGGGTCAGAGAATTTCAGAACACAATCTGGGCAGTTAATGCTGATGGCAGCTTAGCTTTCTCTTCCAGAAGTCCATTCTGAGTCTTCTCATTGAAGCACTCATTCAGAGGGTTTGTCTAAATCAGGATGTCTGATTAGTTGCTGGTTTCCTTCCAAATAATGTACCTTGTCTGGCAATGTTGCCTGTGGACGATGAGATGTCTGTACTTCTATTAGCACTGACTCAATTTCTAACGCTCCCAGAGATCCAAATCAGGTAACTCAATGACGTTTTTTTTTCAGAAGATGCTGAAGATTTAATGTTTAATATTATTGGGAGCATTTCCTCTGTGGTCTCACAGACAAGATTTGGTCCTTGCTTTTCTCTAGCTCTGTTGTTGTAGCGAGTGACCCTAGGTGACAGATTGCTCTCAATGAGTCTTTCAATTGTGATGTGTCAGTGTATAAACAGGTACTTCCACTACAGGTCTTGAGTGTATCATTATCTGTGCTTTCTTGATTGTGCCTGAGCAAATGTTCTTGCCCTAAAGGGGTCAGCACTAAAAATAAACATTTCACATGGTGAATTACTGCAATTCAACTGGTGTATTCTATGAAGGAAATGAAAAAGAACAAAAGAAACTACACTGCTGTCCTTGGCCATTACAGGGAAGAATGAAAATCACACACTGAGGAGAGGAACAATGAGGGAAGGCAATAATGGAACACTGCATCACAAACTGAAAATACTTAAAAATTAAATACAAATACATTTCTATTTGTGTCTTTCATTAGCTCTGTACCAGGATGCAGGATTTCTGGGGTAAAATTTAATAGAAAATGTCTGTCAGGAGAGTCATGAATACCCCTCTTGTATTACCGCTTATTACGGCTTATCTGCCGGAGACGCAGAAATAATGAGAGCCGGAGTCCGAGTCGTGTTCAGAGCAAAGGGCGGAAGGGGGAGAACCCACCTTCGTTTAATTCTTATATACACTTTTAGAAATCACAGTTCATTGGAGAAAATTAACACTTCCGTCTCTAACTACAGTGGTTAAAAGAAATGTCCATCAAAGGATCTGTGTCCATGGGAAAGGAATGTAAAAACAAGATAATTTTTACAACAACATAGCTATGTTTACAGAATCTCATCCTTGAAACTGTCTAACACAGAGAGCTAGCTATTTTTAACAGTGAAAATGGGCAACACTCTTGACCTTAAATTTTTTTGTTTGTTTGGAGCTTTTTGTTTGTTTTTGGGGGTGGTGGTGGTTTTCTTTGTGTTTGAGGGGTTTTTATTGGGTTTTTTGTTTGCTTGCTTTTAAATTGACAGAAAACAAGAAAAGAAATACCACATAACGGAAATGAATACCAATAAGAGAATATGTGGAATTCTGAGTCTATAACTACCCCAATGTTATGGTCCCAGATCTTATCCTGGGAAGCTAGCAGATCTCTACTGCATCACTTCCAGATTCTGTGTGTTCCTTAAACCATTTAAGGGCATGTCAAGCATGACAAAACTTGTGGACACACTTAACAGAATACCTTATTTTATTGTCATCTTTGTTAGAATAAGCACAACAAACAATAATACTTAACAGTTACAGTTCAATAGCTAAAAAGGTTCATCTCTTTCCCATGGGCTTCAGACATACACTTAGGAAGAAAAAAAAACAATTTGAGTTAATTGGAAACGGCTTGTGTTTATGTCAAACCACAATTACAGCAAAGAAGTTTTGAACAATCAGTGGCCTGAAGGATTGTTTGCACAGCTCTTTCTTGTAGTTGCAGTTAAAGAATAGATTGGATAGATTGGTAGAAGTCAAGAGAGTCAGATCTTCTAGTCTTCTTTTTTCCTGGGCAGGGCTTAAAAATAATGGATGTCTTTTAGAACTACAGCAGAAGCTATATGAGAATTAGTCATGTGAAGCAAAAGTTTAAATTTGTCAAAAAGCACTGGTCAGTTCTAATCAAAGGTGATACAGCCTGACGAAATGGAGGGAAAAAGATGGAGAGAAACAGATGACCCACTTAGTGTTCTTGTTAGGCAGCAGCTTCTGAAAAGGATCCACTACAGCTGCAGTTCAGCAAAGTACTTGTTTGTATGTCCTTTTCATCTTCAATAATAAACCCACCTCTGTGTATACACTTATGGTCTCCTGCATGCTGAACAGCTCTGCTAAATCAAAGCCTGTATTATGAAGTCTTTCAAAGTTTCGTTTAGAAACTGACATATTATCTTTCCCTGGATGTGAAAACATGAAGCAGTATTTATAAGACTTCTATAAAATGTAGAGATCTTCTACAATAAATCTTTATGTTACGATATTTTTGTACACACAAATCTGAAGGTTTGTTCTTTTTAAAATGGAGAACTACTATTTTGTTGGGGTTTTTTTTTCCCCATTCTCTTTTTGGTTTGGTGTCCCCCACATTGCACCATTCATAGTGTTTGAAGCAAATGGTTTTTCCATCACTTGACACAGCTGTAGTCTGTGAGCCACAGGAAGAATTGTAGAACAGGATTTGTGCTACTTCATAAAAAACTGGGAAAGAACAGCACTTTCTCTCCTTGCTCATCAGGAGCTAAATAGATGTGGTTCCAAAGGAACAGTATTTGCATGCTACAGGGTTGTTTTTTTTTTTTCTCTAGTTCAGGAGCTAGGAAATTAACAAAGCTGATTTTTAATTCTCGGCCATCATCCAGAGTCTTTACACAGGTTGTTTTGAGTAGAGTGGCAAACAGGTTATTGAGTGATGAAGCTGAATCTGAAGTGCATGAGGAAAATGCCCTCTGCTACCTGTATACATCAGTCTGCCTGTATAGAGATATGTGGGTCCATTCTGTTAAAATGCTACTGCTCAGTGATATCAAACAGAATTTTTTACAAAGTTCTTCAGTAGCTTTTACTCCTTCTATATTTGCAGATAAAATATTCAAGTTTACATTATAAGCTAAATTTAGAATTCTTTAGGATCATCTTCTGCTTAAATATTCTGTGCAGGTTGCTGAATACTGTAATATTAGGATTCTTTTAGATCCAACAGCTGCCTCGGATAACATTGGCCATACGGTGTTGTTTATGTTTGTGCTCCCTACCAGGAGCAGATGGAATCTCCTAGCAGCTTTGCTGCTTTTCCACGTGGGAGGCCCAGAGAGTAACTGTTGGTAACTACTCATCTGCCCCACGTCCCGCTCCATCCTCCCACCTCTCATCTGTGAGCAGGGGTGAAATGCAGGCTCTGCTGAAGTCTTGCCACTGAGGTCAACTCAGTGAGGACTCTTCCTGTGATGCACAGTCCCTTCAGCCTGCTGTTGCTGGAGACACAGGGATGGCTTGGAGCTTGCAGGGAGTTGTCGGGTGGGTTGGCAAGAGCTGGGTGGCCAAGCCTCAGTTCAGATATGGCTTGAAAGTGGGTGGTGCACAGCACCTTTTCTCAGACAGCCTCGGGTATCACCATGCTGAGTACCTCTGCACGAGCCTGAGGGAAGCTGCTGCAGCATCACACTCTGTACTCTGGTTTACCTGTGTAAGCATTTCCTCATTCTCCTGGGTAGGTTTCAGGACTGCAGAGAGCCTGGGACTACCATGGCAACACTGCCAGGAGAAGCAGAGCTGTCTATTTTAGTTGACTGGGATTGAATGAAACAAGTTGAGGAACTTTCTGGAAGGGTGTTTTCTTATTTAAAGGAGGTTATATTCATGACAGTGTCTGGGTGTACGGGTGGCTTCCCTCTTTCCCACTGTCCTTTACTTTTATGCAGCACCAGTGAGGCAAGACTAACTTGTTCTTGGTATGTGAGTGTTTGAAGGCACAAACTAATACGGCACAAACACATGCAGTGGTCAGATAACATTATTTTACAAAAAGAAAAAGAAAAAGTAATTTCTTGAGCTAATAACCAGTTTGGAAGTAGGTTTGTATAGGATGTGACTGAAACTGACATTGTAGTAAGAGAACACAAATATGGCTTCTATTTTCCCAACCCTAGTAGGGTTCTTCAGGGCTCCATCTTAGGCCCTGTGCTCTTCAATGCCTTCATAAACAATTTGGATGCAGGACTGGAAGGGATACTAAGTAAACTTGCTGACAATACAAAATCGGGACAAGCTGTTGACTCTGTCAAGGGCAGAGAGATCTTGACAAATTGGGACTGGGCAATGTTGCCCTGACTTTTGCAGTTCTGGATGTTGTCATTCTTTTGTAGCTAATTTCTCACATTCTTCTATGTAAACATAGCCATGTTATTGTAACTGTATCTTATCATTTACATTCCTTTCTCCTGAACACAGAACTTTGATGGACATTTCCTTTGACCATTGTGATTGAGGGAGGAAGAACTCATTCGTCCAATGAATAGTGATTTCTAAATGTATATATAAAATAAAGAAGGTGGGTCTTGCACCCCCTTCCTGCTCTTTCCTCCTGGCTGGTAACAGGTGTCTCCTGTCTCTTCTTTCGTGTCGTTACTGCGACAGGGCAATCACCAACCATACAAAGTTCAACAAGGGAAAATGCCAGGTTTTGCACATGGGATGGGGTAATCCTGGATGTACAGACAGACTGGGGAATTAGATGCTGGAAAGCAGTGCCCCAAAGAGGAACTTGGGTGTCCTGGTCAATGGCAAGTTGCATGTGAGCCAGCAGTGCCCCGGCAGCCAGGAGGGCCAACCCTGTCCTGAGGTGCATCAGGCACAGCATCTCCAAACAGGTAAGGGAGGGGATTCTCACACTGTGCTCTGCACTGGGGCGGCCTCACCTCCAGTCCTCTGTGCAGTTTTGGGCAAAAAATATAAGAAAGATATAAATCTACCAGAGAGTGTCCAAAGGAGGGCCACAAAGATGGTGAAGGGCCTTGAGGGGAAGACATATGAGGAGCGGCTGAGGACATTTGGCTTGCCCTCCTCAATGGAGGAGACCAAAAGGAGACCTCAACTTCCTTGTGAGGGAAAGAGGAGGGGCAGGCACTGCTCTCTTCTCTGGGGTGACCAGTGACCAGACCCGAGGGAATGGCACAAAGCTGTGTCAGGGAAGGGTTAGGCTGAAAAAGTTTCTTCCCCCAGGGGGTGGCTGGGCAGTGGAAGAGGCTCCCCAAGGAATTGGTCACAGCACCAAACCTGACAGAGTTCAGGTAGTGTTTGGACAATGCTCTCAGGCTCGTGGTATGATTCTTGGGGCTGTCCTGTGCAGGGCCAGGAGCTGAGCTTGATGATCATGGTGGGTCCCTTCCAAATCAGGTTATTCTGTGATTCTATGATAACAGTTCACACCAAAATTTATCAGAACATATTTAAAGGGTTTTTTCTCTATTTTTTCTTTCTGTTTTTTTCTTTTCTTTTTCTTTTTCTCTTTTTTTTTTCTCCTGCAGTTCAAAGCCTCACCTCAAAACAGTGGGATAACACGTTCACACTGCAAAGCTCTTGGTGGTTTATATTTTTTTTTTTATATTCAGCATCCATGAAAAGAAGTTGTTCTGTGAAACCCAGCAGTGGCTAGTTACATGAAAAATCTTGTCCTCCTCTGTTCATGATTATTTATTGATTATGAGACAATGTACTGAATTGCAAATTACTTCTTTGGCAGTTTGAATGCCGGATTATTCTTTTAAGGCTTTAAAATACAGCAATAAATTGGAAACACTGTGTTCTGAGTACATCTACCGATTCTCACTTTTGCTTTATAAATTATAAAGCAGTTGGTTTTGATAATAGTAGACTGTGTTTGTCTTAATAGTGCAAAACCTTTATAGCGAAATGTAAACAGGACATTTAGACTGTTTTTTAATTAAATTTGGCTTTTTCTCCTAACTGGGAAACACTTCAAGCAACAGCTTGAAAACATACAAGGAAAGCCTTCCTAATGTTCTTGTTATCTATTCAAGTCTCAAAGGAGTTTTTCCATATTGTTATCCAGAGTTTATGTGAACCACAGGCACTTTCAGTCTCTTACTACACTTCTGATATTTTAATTCAGATGCCTCTAATTAAATCATTTTAAGATTCATTTTGAGCCTGTTAGAAATAAAATATATGTTGCCACCATAATGGATTAGGGTATTTTAAAGCTGAAATGACATATATCCATTGGACACATTTTACAACTAACAAGTAGTTTTTTCTAGGGCCCAAGAAATATGTCCTGATGATTTAGAGGACCAGACACAGCAAAATAGGCTCTGTGTGTGTAAACAATTTTATGGCTACTTGTGGTTTCGGAATTTATTACAAGTACTTTCAACAACCTGATTTAGAGCACATGTGAGGGAATGTTGATGAAACACTAAGTAATGGTTTAACATCATTTCATAGTAATGATCTGCATTAATGAATGCTTGACAAACACATTTATATGGTGTTGGCCCTGAAGCATTGATAGTAAAGATAGCAATAAATCTGTACAAAAAAAGTATGTTTTCAAAATTCAAGTGAGCCTGCTTACAAAACCACACGACTGTAAATGCTTCCCCCCCACCAATAAGCAAAATATAAATTTACTTGGATATTAAAATCCATCTATCCTGTGTTTTTGCATGACCATGTGAGCATGACCATCCTCACATGATCCTTATTGACTGCTGATTTCGGTTGGCCTTGCACTCTCACACCCAGGGTAAGTATGGAGAAATGCTTTTAGTGCAGGTAACTCAGTGTGCAAGCTGCAGATTGAGCTGTGGAAGCTTCAACTACCTATTGAATGACCATGGGTGTAACAGGACCACAACCCACAGGGTCAAGAACCCATTTTCTTGACCATATTGATGGTTGAAATGGAAGGGGAACCAGAAACAAAAATGACTTGGTGAAGACCACACAGCTACTTGTGGCAGAAATGGGAACTTGGCCTACCTCTGTTGATTCCCATTTCAGTGTGTTCATGCTCCAGATAGTCAACTCTTTTTGAGTGTTGTGGGAATCCCTGTGTATCTAGCTGAAGGCTACCAACAACAGGAGTGTACAAAAGCTGAGAAAAACAACCTTCAGAAATCATTCTCGAGTCCTGTGGGACATATGGGTTGTAAGAGCAAGCTGTCTCTATAGATTGTGTTATTAGATCCCTTTGAAACTCCTGCCTGAGCATACATCTATATTCTATTGTTTACATAATTACTCATCAGTTAAATTATTAATTTAGGCTAGTACAGTATATAAAATGTACTCTTTATAGCATATCTCTTGATGGAAAAAATAAAAAGGCAATTTATCATGCATGACATTTGCCTAAACTTCTCCTCTATACTTATATCACCACATGGAAATTATATCAAGAAAATGAGCTATCAAGAAAATAACCCATGTTAATCCTGTGTAAATCTGGAGAAGCTCCATTCAGGTTCATTGCAGGCTTAAAATGCTGTATCTGATAGCAGGATGTGTCCCATGGCTCCCTTTTTGTAATGATATTCTAAACTTATCAGGTAAATTCACAGTTTTATGTGCTAGGTGTAGGCATTTGTATACAATGATGTTATACAGCTTTGACTTTTCTGAACTGAAAAAATAAAGACTTATTTATCCAGAAATACCTGGCAGAGGAGGGTAAGGACTTGTATTGTGTAAATCTGAAGAATCAATTGTTATTGTGGTTGGTTAAGGCTACTGGGGAAATGATATATTTAGATTTTTCAAAGGACTTGTGGTAGAGAAAGTATAGGTAAGCAAATAATATTTTAGCTCATTAATGTCAGAGGAGTGTATTATTTATTTATTGCCTGTAACTATTGTGCCAGTTGTGTGGGAAATTAGTGGAAGATAAGTTTCAGTGAATATTCTGTGTTGAGTATTCTGAGAGTGTGAATCATACTGTGTCACTGATATTATATTCTGAGGAAGATTGTGTGCACTGGCTAACACAAAATATCTCTTCAGAGACAGGAGGCAGTGAGGTGAAACCATCTGCTGTGTATATGTGTGTGTATACACATACACATATATATTTATAAAAATAAAATCTTAGACTTTTCAGAAGTTCAGTTTAATTCAGTAGAACTATTTCTAGTGAAATGGGATTTTTTGATCTGGGATTGCAGACTGATTCAGTGAGTTATCAGGATGACTAACAGCATCTCCAGATTCAGATACATCTATTGTGATCTTTCATTGGCATAATCCCATTATAGAATCATAGAATCCTGCCTCTCATGAAGATAAGCATGCAGGAGAAGAGATCCAAAGGGCAAACAGTAATATTTTATCTCTTTTTTAAAAATACATAAAGAATTTGATTAAATTGTAATCATACATATATTATTTTAAAAATTAAAAGTATTTATTAATAAATTTATTTTTTACTCTCTCCACATTGTCTTCCCCTGTTTCCCTCACTTGGTTTAGTGTGTGTCAGTATAATGCTGCCTGTCGGCACCAGATTTCTAAAATGAATTAACAAGTGCTCTCTCATGACACTGGTTTTGTCAGGATTAAGATCTCTTATCCTTGTTAGCAGTCTGGGGGACCTGCTGCTTAGCGTTTCTTCTTTTGCCCTCCTCCCCTCCCTGCTAGGATAAGTTCAGAAACCCATTATTTGTCCCCCATATTTGTGCAGTTACCAGACCAACAGATGAGCTAGCTTTCAACTCTTGGTTTTTCCTAAGGTTCAGTAAAACAGCATAGAGAGGATAAAAGAGAGACATCTAATTTCCTTTGGAAGGAATCACACTGTTGTTCTGCTAGTTTATCCAGGTCTGGCTTCATGTAATGGTAAAGACTGCTTTTTCTTCTTTTTCCTTTTTTTTAAAGGAATGTTTGTTTCACTATTACAGAAATGACATGGTGCATTTGCCAGAAAGCCCTTCAAAGGCTTTGATTTAAATAAGCTGTAATGCTGCATCAGAAACTCTTACTGAAGTCTGAAGTGATTTTTCCCACCCTTTTCTGTGCTTCTGTCAGTTTTCTTTCTTTGTCTTTCCCTAGCCACTCTTGCTCTTAATTTTTTTTCTTTTTTGTTTTTTTTTTGGTTTTTTTTTTTTTTTTGGCTTATTTTGAAAATGCTGAGCAAAGTTAAATGTAAACCCAGACACTTCTCATTCAAGGTCCTTAGGACTGTTCTTGGTGCAGGTGGGCTGATATTTAATAGGGATAACTTCTCTCCTCCTTTTTCTTTCCTTGCCTCCTCCTTTTTCTTTCCTGCCTCACTAGGAACAAGAACTAAGAAAAGATTTATTTTAGCAGTGTGATATCATGTCTAGGAAAAAACATTTGCTCAAATGTGTTTTCAAAAGCCGAATGCATGTGCAAGCGCATTCCAATTATCTGATTCCCTCTTGATCCCGATGAACTAAGAGAGCTTTATCCTGACAGACTGTACTTGACTGCCTGCTGCTCTTTCCAAATTGTTGCTCCATCTTACCTGCTACAGCTGTCATCAGGCTGTCTGTGAAAGTTCACAGACTATAATTGTTTGGGTCATATATTAGCCTTTGGTTTACAAAAGAGGCTAAGTATTCTCAAAATTTCCATGGCATGCCTGCTGACTTTAATAATCTATTATTAAATCTATAAGGATTTCAGGTACTCCATGCTTTACCTTAGTTTTTCTGTGTAAATAAGAGGAAAAAATCAATCCCATGACGACTTTGCAATGGATATTGAAGTGAATAATGTGTTGGTAGGGCAGAAGCCAGGACTGTTGCAAGAGGGAAAAATAACACCTAAATTTTGAGACAATGTGACTAGAAAGATGCTTTGGGGTTAGGAAGGCTGGCTGTGCTTCCCTAGATGTGCCCTGCAGTACCAGCTGTCCAAACTTTGAAGGCTGAACTGTAAGCATCTGTCACCAGGCACTAAAAACCCTGGAGTCATTGAACATTAAAGCCTTGATCTCTCTGAATTAAGGTTTGTTCTCAACTTACAGAGAATTGTTTCACAGTTTGGTTAAAATAGACATAGAACAATGAATTAAGAACATTCTAATACACAATTACTTTAATTTTAAGGTGAGTAAAGTGTATTCCTTCTAAAGAAGAGCTTCAAGACAAATAGATTTAACTCTGCAGGACATAAAGAGCTGTAGCACTGATTTGCCACTGGGGAGCCATATCTTGATAACAGATATTTCTTGAGAGTTTTTTTTTTTTTTTGTTCTGCAGCTCCTCTATTCAGAAACCTTTTGTCAAGTTGCCTTCCTCCAGGTTTGTGTTTGAATTCCACAGCAAGTATCTTGTTTATGATGCCCTCACTGGCTAGAAAGAGGACCTAGGGACAACAGAGCTCAACATGGGACACAGACAGAAGTGAAAATATACCACCTCTGGTCAGAGGTTTGCAACTGGAAATTTTCCATCCTGAGAAGAACAGCCAGTGTGCTGGAATCTTCCAAAGAGATGCCTCCTGCTAGCACTTGGGATAATAAATTTTTCGGGAACGTATTTTTGGGAAATGTTTTTTTTTTTTTTTTTGGGAACGTATCAGAGGTGAACACCTGTGGCAAACACATGTGTGGAGACATCAAAAAGCATCTTGTTTGGGTTTTCCAGTGCTGGAGCTTTTGCCAGCATCAACTATAGTGAGCAATCAAAGAGTTGTTTTGTAGTTGTACTGGGATTTTTCAGGCCAAATGAGATCAACAGTGCAGAGTCCACACTTCAGTTTAACAGGTTAATTTGCAATTAAGAGAATGTCCAAGGGAATCCACCTCTGCTGTATAAATATTAATTATTTTAATATTTTGCCTCTCTCCTAACTCAAGACACCTTATTTCACTGTCTCACAATCTCCTTTTCTGCCTTCAGTGTCCAAGTTTTGAGTCTTGCACAGCATTTAACAAAATGGATTTCTGCAGCATTAATGTTTTCTTACTGGGGGAAAAAAAAGCGCAAAAAAGGAAAAGCAAATGGTGTGATTGTTTGTCAAGGAGCAAAATCTTCCTGCACAAAAGTAAGCTGGATTTAAAAATCTAACAGTAATAACATATACTCTGTGTTCCTACAGTGGAAGTTTTATCAGTTATAAAGCTTTCTACTCTTTACCTGGAAAGGTAAACGCTGAATATTCCCTGCCTCTTTCCTTCCGCTTGTTCCTCCACAGAAAGACTTGGACCAACCTGAGTGTCACAAGAAGGGAGACAATTCAACCAGCCCATCCAATTTGCCCACAAATGTGGGGATATATTTTCAAAATAACTCAACTCTATGAGTGTTCTTGGGCCTGCATCTGCTCAAAAATTAGCTGTAGTTAGATAAGTAGATGTATGTCTTCAGATTTGGCACAAAAGATTATAAAATGCTTTTTAAATGCAAAATTTGTTATGAAATCAACAGAAGCATCGTCAGTCATCATGACAAATTCTACATAATGTACTTTGAAAAGTTAATCATTCTTACTAAAAGGATTAATCTAGAGGAACATGTAACTTGTCATATTGGAGTAGACTCATTTCTCCATTTCGTATCGTATCTTGCGTCAAAGCCTATCATCAGATACAATAAACCTGTTGTGCCTGGCCTCATCTCACCAAACAAGTTTATTGAATACCCTCAAGTGTGAAGGTGTCTCAAACATCTTAGGAGCCCTCTCTGTCACCTGTGCTGCTTCATAACCATTGTTTCACTGGCTGCCTCTAGGCATTCATCCTGCTGAAATCCACCAGCAAGGCTTCCCTTGTAACTTCTGCCTGTTGAGTGAGTCCTGCCTGCTAAACATATGTGCCTTCAGACAGGACAGGATGTGCCTTCAGACAGGACAGGATGTGCCTGTCTTGGCTGACTGGGATACATGGAGTTGCCTGTGCTTTGGAGGGGACGCTGTACAGTAAGGTGTGCAATCCCCCCAGCATAAAAGGCTGGCCCGAGTCACAGTCCCAACCTTCTTTATAGGGTCCATCATGACAACAGTTCCTACTGTGCACGTTTTAATGGCAGATTAAAAGCTCCTAAAGGTTAATATTAATGTCACATACAGCCTTGTACTCTCCTAGAGTTAACTGAAGGTATTGTCAAGCATCAGGCAGTTACACTCAGCTCTGAAGGCTTTCTGAACCGAGATGTCATTCCCACAGGTTTATAATAAATTTTTTATTTCTTTCCCTATACAAAGGTAGACTGTTGCTTCCAAGCTTTTCCTTATTCCTTTCCCCTTTTGAAGGGGAACACTTCTATTTCATTGTAGCCCTAGTTCTCTGCTATGTGAAGAGATGCCCATGGCTGATGATGACTCACACCACAGCCCCTCTAGGTTTTCTCCAGTTTGTTGCTGGAGTCCAGTAATTCTGCTTGGTATTTCAAGGTTGTGGCCCAAAGTTTTGGGTCTTAAATGATGCCCTGGATCAACATAATGTGAAAAGTACCCATGGATGAGCAGAAAGCATTAGGAGAGGAACAGAAAACATAAGGAAGGCAGGGAGAAATGAATGGCTGTGCAAGGAGAAAATGTGAGCTTTGGCTTGAGGTTGGACTTGGTTCTTCTTCTTGGTGCCCTTATTTTTGGTTGGTTTTTTTTCTGTAGTATTTATAAAACGTGAGATGTTATTGGGATATGATGCACCTAGTTCTGAGAAGTGCTGAATACAGTCTGTAAACTCCTCACAAGGCCTGACCAGCCAAACTCCTACTTCTTGCCAGCACTTTTGCTTGTCATTTGTCCCAGAAACAGGGCTGTTATAATCAAATGAAAACGTTTGTGGGAAAGGATGTGGATGTTACGGTTGTTTTTTTGCCACAAACTTTTGAGATGCATGTGTTCTGGAGGGGGTTGGGAAAAGAGGTGAGCCATGGATTTTTCTACTGGAGTATGTTTGTCTTCCAACAGTATTATTTCCAGTAGCTAATTCTCCAGTATTTTGCAGGAAAATGTGAAGCAGATGAGCTCATGCATATTGTAAGAAAATTAAAGTAATTCCAAAATATCTGACAGAGACATTTTAATCCTAATTAAAACTGAAGGAGAAAATAGAAAGAATTAAATATACTTTATAGTCTTGACTTATTCCCCATCAAGGAGATTTTTTCCATTCTAGAATACCCCTGCATAATTCCTAATCAGCCTTTCAGCCTTTACCATGAGTGACAGGGCAAGGAGGAGAACGTCTGCCAGTGTCTTGGGAGAATTTATTTAAGGTTTTCCTTAGCTGTGGAAGGGATTTGTCATTGTCAATATCAGCAACGCAGCTGATCAGCACCCTGGTCAGTCTTGTCATCAGAAGAGGAAATAGCGTACGGGTATGTGACAGATAAAGAGAGAGAGAGAGAGAAATTGCTTCACAGAAAAATTATGCTCATTCTAGCCATCTGTGTCTCTGTGTATTCTAGCTGTTGTTCCACTAATTCTTGGGGAAATAAAAATAAGAACTGCCATTCAATTTACTCTCTAATTTACTTCACTGAGCACTTGGGAGATGAATCTGTGTGGGGGAAAAAGGAATGCAGTGCTCCTTCCCAAGCTATCCTCTTTTATACACTGTGACATTTTGTCAATTAATTTCAGGAGACCCCAAAGAAACTGTGATAAGTGAGCCTCTTGTGTTAAGAGGTTTGGGATCCGCAGAGCATCCAGAATTCCAGGGACTTATCTGAGCTTATCAGCAGTAGCTGACACTCTTTGATCTGCCAATTGAGCCAGGAATCGCTTTGAAACAGGTGTCTGTAAGGTTTTCCATTGCATTATGATTCTGGTCAGCTTCAGGCTCTCACTGCACTTCCAATTTGATCTAAAAATACTTTTAGCTGATGTGGACTATAAAACACTCAGTTGTAGGTGAGGTGGTACTGTCTTCCCTAATTGCAAGATTCAGTTATTTGTAATTTCAAAGGTCGAGAGATACATCTCTGATCAAACAATTCACCAACGTATTTGAGCTCTTCTGACACAAGCAGGAGATTTTCCTTCCAGCTCATAGATAACTGCAGAAGGTATTTTCTGTACAAAGGAGATTTCTTTTGCTGATGCCTGAGGTGCCTCAGACCCTCTATTATCCCTTCCTTTTTCTTGCTGAAGCAAAAGAGCTGCTGCATGTCAGGAGATCATGGTCTGTCTGTACAGCAAGAGGCTGTTCCTATAGTCAAAAGGGCATGGCTACAGCCAATGTGCAGTCAGAGTTCCTCTTCGTTGATTCAGCTTCCTCTGAAGCCCTTAGCTGGCTCCAAAATGGTTGACATTTAAGTTTATTAAAGGAATGGCATAGGAGGATAGACAGAATATAAGCAGACACACTTAATTTGATGAGTTTGGGTTTATGTCCTCCTCTCATGTCCTTGGAGTCCCAAAATTGGGGAGAAAAGGTATCAGCTGCATATTATCTCTTCATATAATCATTGTTCTGTGTTTTGGTACTGCTTCTTTGGGTTCTGCACTTGGCATATGGGAGAGCATAACACTATAAAGCCTTGTTAGCATGGAGAGTATTCAAGGACTAGGATTTAAGTTGGTTAGATCACACAGTTTTAATAAGAAAACAGGTCGTCAGAAAATCACTGTGTTTTTATTCCTATTATTGCTTATTTCAATCACGAACCAGCTGTACACTTTACTACATCACAGGATCTACCAATGTTCTTGAGTCTTTTAAAAAATAGTAACAAAAGCTGCTTTGAAGTTCTTGACTTTAATTTCATTGGCATATCCATCATGAGAGGCTATTAAGGAAATTAAGCAGTGATAGAGTGAGAACCAAATTTGTATGAGGCACTACAAAAATTCTGATGTGTAAAATTGTTTGAATAAATGGATGGTTTTCAACATCATTGAAGTTCTATAGCTAGTATCTAAAGCCCCAACAGAATTGCTAGGCTGGTGGTGGGTATGGGAGAAGTTCTTTGTATTTTTTTTTAAAGAAGGAGTTTCCAATTTTTTTATTTAAAATGTAAATTGGAGAAACTTGATCTGATGACATTCTGATTAAATCTGTTTCTTCATTGTTCTTACCTATCTAGGACTGCATCAGTCTAGGTTTCTAGATGTTATGACTTCAAGCCAACTTGGGAGGTGGATTTTCTATGGATGCACTGTCAGTTCTCCTTCAAAAGGGAAGCAGTGATGCTGGGGCAGGATATTTCAAACCATGTAATCTTATACTTGAGAAAGATAATCCTAGTTACTGTCTGCTGGTTTGGGCTGGGATGAAGTTAATTTTCTTCCTAGTAGCTGATACTGTTGTGTATTTTGGATTCAGCATGAGAATAATGTTGGTAACACACTGATATTTTAGTTGTTGCTAAGCAGTGCTTATTCTAAGTCAGGGACTTCTCAGCTTCTTGTGTCCTGCCAGTGAGAAGGCTGGAGGGGCACAAGAAATTGGGAGGGAACACAGCCAGGACAGCAGACCCAAACTGGCCAAAGGGATATCCCATATCATATGACATCATGCCCAGTAAATAAAGTGGAGAGAAAGTTGGCTGGGGGCTGCTGCTCGGGAGCTGGTTGGGTACCAGTTGGCAAGTGGTGGTGAGGAACTGCGTTATGCATTGCTAGTTTTGTATATTCTAACTCATTTATCATTACTATAATTATCATTATTTTCTTCCCTTTCTGTCCCATTAAACTGTCTTTATCTCAAGCCATGGGTTGTCTCACTTTTACTGTTCTGATTCTCTCCCTCATCCTGTTGTGAGTGTGTGGGGAAAGCAAGCAAGAGTCTGTGAGGTGCTTCATTGGCAGCTGGGGTTAAATCAAGATGCTCTCTGATTGTGACTTTTATAGAGCACTTTCCTCTGAAAATATTTTTAGATCAAATTGAGAGTGCAAATTGGGTGAGGAAATTTGAATGAAACTCACTTCTAAACTGTTACTCATGTTTTGGAAAACAGGCCCTCAAGGGAAACCAGGCACAGGAATAAGCTAAGCTTTAACCATGGAGAATTTAGAGAAATAATGAAGCTGAATGTGGAAATGAGTAATCCTTCCCTAAATTTTAAATTTTGTCCAGCTTCTCATGAAAACCATACAGCTAACAAAATTCCCTCACTGTGATATTCCCATTCCTTTGCTTTTTGTTGTTGTCTGTTTACTGGTTTGGTTTTTGTCCTGTTTTACCAACCAGATCTCTACAGCTGGGTGAAAAGACAGGTTATAACAAATGAAAGCAAGACTTGAAATACAATTTTTCTGGAAAAATAACTGGAACTGCTTACATCTATTGCTGGATTTTACATTGCTTTATCTTGGGGAAGAAAACACGGAGAAACTCTTGGTCAGCCAGCCCAAACCATTGCTGTTAGCCATAAGAATTTATTGATGAAGAGAATTCATGTTAATTGATTTCCAGTGCAGAGTCTGTCCTGCTATATTTGGTTCCTGCTCAGAAGGGAAAATAATACCTAGACAACAAAAGGTTTTGCAATGTTTACTTCAAACTTAAAAACAACAAACCAATAACAAGTATCCTGAAGGCCAAAACTGATTGTGAGAAATCTTACCTCATAAACACTTATGAAAGACATGAGCTATTAAAAGTAGGGTCAAATACAGGATATCTGTATACAGACAACATCTGTATACAACCCAACATCCTGGGTTGACTGTCCCTCTTTCTCTGTATATATATAATTTTTTCATATAAAGAGGCATGGCAGGTACAGCAGAAGATGGTTTATCCTCTGCCCATTGAATATTAAATTACTTAGTTGGTTTTCTTTTCCTAAACTTCTGGATGCCTCAGATCTCTCCCTTACAGCATCATATACATAGTGATTTTATTGTCTGCCAGGAGACTGGTGAGAAAGTAATTTGCTGAAAGGAAAATAAACAGTGGTTGCAGTTCAACCTGCAAGTCTGGTCCGGGGCCCTGTCATACCTGTGGGTTTTTCTCTGTCATGATAAGCATGCTCTACACCTAAGCAGGTGCTAAAGGGGGGTCTGATGTTAATGTCTGCTTGCCACCATGGTTGCAAAGATATTACTTTGGTGCCTTTCTCACTGACCAGTATTGGTTTTTTCTGAGCAATGTAGCTTCTGAGTGCTCCTGGATGAACGTTAAACACCATAAATCTGCAGTGGGGTTTAATCCTGGAAAGCCTGGTTAATGTTTTTCCCCCTTCACATTTGGCATCAGGAATCAACAGTCACTTAAAATAACTTAAATGCAGGAATATTTGCAAATTTTTTTATACCTGACTTCATTTTTACCTCTGGGTCACATTTGCCTCATCATCACTTCGTTTTTCTTGCAGTCATGGAGTATTGGATATTGTTGACTGTTAATGTTGAACTACCCTGAGTTTAAGCAGTTTGTCAGTTTTAACCAGCCATCCTCCATCCTCCCAAAGGCAAGTCATCCTGTTCTAAAGTGAGCAGCTCTGTTGGTTTGGCTCCATCACAGGCCTTTCATTACAGACAGAGCAAAGAAACTTGGTGGTTAGGCTATACTAGATACCTACACTCTCAGTTGGGAGGGATTCTCTGGGATAAAGGCAGTTTTTGGGAATGGAAAACACAGGTGATTCCGCAGATTTAAAGATGTGTATGGGGAAATAGAAGCAATAATGAATGGTAAGGTATTTGATTTTAATTGGCAGTATAGATTAAGCATGTCTAACATCTGGGGGAAATAAATATTTATTGCACGCCTTTACTGGGTTTTGGCAGATTTGAGCTAAAGAAAATGCAGAAGGCGACAAATCTTCTGTGAATGATTCTTTTGTCCATATATATGGTTAGATTTGTTAAGGATTGCAACTCTTCATTCACTTTTCACAGGAACAGAGCATTTCCCAGGGAAGGGAAAGGTCACCTTCTTCGAGTTGCAACTGTAACTAACCAATGTGGAGTCCAATAATTCGTAACTAAATCATGTCTGACAGAACTGATAAGTCTGTCTTGTTGTGAGTGTAAATATCAGAGCTGCTCTGATTAACCTATGAATGCAAGACCTCTCCAGAAAAAAATGGACTTAAAATGCCACTTAACGTAAAGGCAGGTGATATACTGTTTCTCAGAGCTGAAGAGAATAACAATTTGCAAATATATACACTTCTAATTAAGAAAGCATCTATTTGTGTCAGGATTTGGTGTTTATGTTTTTGTATTTCCTTGCCTTTGCTTTTCACATTTAAATGGCCAAGTTTAAGGTGGCTTATTGATGTTTCTGTTTTGCTTTCATATATATACATAACTGATTATTTCACTGCAGATATTCTCTCCTAGCTTTTCTTGAGGACACAGTCATGACTCAGTGCAGCACTGTGTCAGAAATCCCCAGGAGGACACAGTTTCTTGAGGACACAGTCATGACTCAGTGCAGCACTGTGTTAGACATCGCCAAGACGTCTTTAAGCGGTCAGTGGTGTCCGTGTGGCACAATGTGACATCGTGAAACCAGGCTAGCACAGGTCCCCAAAGCCATGTACTTGCAGTACCTGTTCCACACCTGGAAGGAGCCTGCTGGCACCAGCACAAAAGTCTTGGCACCACGCTCCATTGCTCGCTGTGATAATTTTTCCATATTTTGTTCAAGGCTGGTGAGCTGTTTGCATCACACAGTGCTGCACGTGGTCCTGAGCAGGGTGACTGCTGCAGCTGAAGGCATAGACTGAAGTATGAGTATAATGATTTACTATTGAAGTTTAATCCTTGGATTCACAGAGCTACATATGTGACTGTGAATAATGATAAAGCTGGTTGCCACATGAATGTATTAGAGCTCCAGTTAAATATAGACACCCCACTAAAGTTCTATCTATGGTTTCTATTAGGATCTGCTTAGAGATTAATTTTATCCTGAAGACGCTCACTTCCCAAAAAAAGACGTTTAAAAAAAACCCCAAAACTGAGCATGCAATTTGTTTACATGCTTTGCATTCCTAAAAGGATGTAAAATTCACTGAATGGTGCATCTGTTGTCTATAGCACTGTAGAGACACATGAAAAGAAACTTACTGAAAAAAAAAAGATGGCAAAATTTCAGTCATACATTAAAAGGTCTATAAACTGGCTCAATCTGATTAAAACAAAATCCAAATGGACTATTTTCTTTCTCTCTCTTTTTTTTCGTTTTTTTCTTTTTTTTTTTTTTTTAATAAGCTAGGTATTGTTTTCCTTCTCCAAGTTTCTCTAGGAAACAAAAACCTGAACTTGGAATTGTGAAGTGTAAGAAAAGAAATTGGGGTTAAATCAACTCCTTCATTTTGTAGCACAAAATTCCCATCACTTCCTTTAGTGCATCAGCACTGCAGTGATAAAGGAAAGCAAGCACACACTGCACTTGGCATGGATCACAAGAAATAATTCCTAGCAACTAAGATCATTTTGCAGTAGGGTCTTAATTAGTATTTTGAAGCCAGAAAAGGATTTCTCCAAACCTTCTCTCCCCACCACCCCTTGTCTTTGTAGAATAGAGAGGAGCCACTCAGCAGTCTGGGTTTAACTTCAGGCTCAATGCTGGGGCCTTTGTATGCCTTTTGCATATGGATGTAGCACTTATCAGAAACTCGACCTTAGAAAGCCCCCTGTAATTTGTGCATTTTTGTGAAAATTAATGTCATATGCTTACTTGTGTCCTATGAAAGTGCATGGAATAGGCCAGGCTCTTTCTACTACTTTACAGAAATGGCACAAAGGCTGAGCAGACAAAACAAGTACTTCATTTTGATTCTACATTTATTCATTTCCAGATCCATGGAGAGAATTTAGCTGAGATTCAGATTTAATTACCTCTGGCAGTGAACCCCGTTTCCAGACTTTAAGGTATTTGCTATTCCTGGTGGAAGGCTGAGGGTCTCACTGAGAGCACTGTTTTGGAAAAGGATATTTTTCACAGTCCCAGGAGCTCCAAGGTAATCCTTAGAATTTTGAGCAGTTAATTTTGTTTCTAGTTCGGAGGCCAACAGACTGAATTCATGTCAGACAGTGGTGAAGGGAAATATCCATCTGGGAAGTGAAATGAAGGGCACTGTGAGCACAAGAAAGTAAAGCAGGATAAAAAATTGAAAAGAAAGGAGAGAAAAAAGGTAGTTGTCATTCTCTTCTTCCTCTCTCCTCCCTTTGATCCCAGGAGTCCTCCAGTGCTGCCTCACAGGGAACCGGTGTAACACCTGACCAGGCAGCCAAAGGATGATCCTGTGAGAGATGTTTCATCTAAGTGCAAAGTTAGGCACAAAGCTTAAAAGGGAATGATGCCACTTGTACCAAGCATATTACTAGACCCAGGGGATTGGAGGCTTCAATGCTTCACTAAACCATGCCCCAGGAATAGATACAGCATTTGCCTCTCATCCTTTCTTCTGCCCATTGTTCTGCTACACAAGATATGCCAGCAACAGCAGGGAGGTGGCAACGTGGATGAGATTTGACAGGCGACCTTGGTGTGTGGGTGTAGAGCATGATGTTGGAAAGCTGTGGCCTCATTCAAAAAAGATGTTGGAAGAGTAGGAAGGGTTCAAAGAGCTACAAGAATGCTTGTCCCCCAGAGAAATCATATTGTGGGAGATTACAGGGGCTTCAGTTTATTGGTTTGTCCAAAATAAGGTAAAAAATAGTGATAACAAACTACAGAATGGTTATTTATTCATCAGGAAAAAGGCATCTAATCCTTAAGTTTTTGAAACTGGATACACTCAATGAGAAGTTGGGTGATTTTTTTACTTTTCAGTTGAGAAAATAATTGTGCATGTACATAATTATTCTCATTATTAAGAATAATTATTCACCCAGTATTCACAATTATTTTCATTGTTCTCATGAAATACTTCTTAAAAATCTGTCTAGCATTCCTGTCTCTATTCTACCAGACAAAGTGACATACCTGCAACAGACCTTCTCTTGGGGCAAGAGAAAACACAAAATTATCTTGCTTCACACTTTGTTTTCTGTTTATTTTTGCTATTCATTTTTGGCTTGGAGAAGTATATTCTCATATTTTTGGAAAGTGAATCTCTATGAGGCCCATTCAAGGTAGGAGAATATGACCATACATGTTTTCCAGTGTATGTTTCGGCTCTCATCAGTGCATTCTGACACAGTTGCACATCTTCTGAGATATGCTCAAGGGTCTGTTAAAATGTTTCACTGTAATGTCATGGTCATAGGGCAGCAAAGCTCTGCTTTTACGGGTGGGTTGCTCAAAGTCTTGTAGTGCCATCCCTGTGAACTGAACTCAGACTTACTGCTGTACTCTACTGATCTTTTCACTTTTATCTTCTATTTTATGCTCAGCGCAGCTACTGAAGTGAATACAGAACTTCAGCACAAAAAATTGTTTCAGTGTGCAAACTGAGTTCTTCATTCAGAATTTAAAAATGCAGGTTCTTTTATTTGCCTTCTGAGGAAGTGAGGGGGGAAAGAGTGTGACAAAAGGAAAAAAAAAGGAAAACAAATAAAAGCATGTTTTGCGAATGCAGTACTGTTGACCAAGTCCATTGGGCTATCAATACTGTTAGCTGGAATGTATGGGATTCAAATATTATTGGAAAACAAGCAGTGTGTGTTTGTATGAGGCCACTGTGGAATATCAGCAGGCAGCAATACATCATTTTGAAGAATGAAACATATTTAGGAATTGGAAGTTGTTGTTATCCAACATTTGTCTGCCATCATCTATCCAAGGCATGTTGTGGAGGTAGTGATGGGCATCATGCTTCTGCTGTCTCCACTGACTGATGTTTTCATACACACCAAGAGTCACTTGACTTTTCATTTTCAGAGCTAAAAAGGGATCTTTAGAGCACTTTAAAATTATTTTTAAGAGCAGCAAAGAGCTAGAAAGATGCAGATGTTTTGTAATTTCAATTTTTGTAACCTTCATACTAAAACAGAGCCACATTTGCCTAGCTTTGACTTTTGTTTTTCACAAGCTAGCCAGAGCCTGTGTGCAGTCAGCATAGCTGAACTGTCTGCATTCTGGGTTGGATGGTTGGATTCTTACTAATTGTCTGTATGAATGAATTTAAACGCATCCAGAGAAAAATGTGAAACTTATTGTCTTAAGTTACTGTAAAAGAAACCAAAGTAGACACCTCCTATTCTCCACCAAATTTCCTGTTCACAGCCCTGTCAAGAAGTTCCCCTTCTTTTTTTATTTTTTTTTTCTGTCACCTGCTTTCTTCTATAATGATTGTCTGACTTTCTCTTGAAATGTCTCATTTCCAGCAGATTGCCTGTGAATCCTTACTTTTTTCATCACCGGTTCCATCTGTCATATTACTTTGGATCCTATAGGGATTGAAAGCAAGCACACAACCTGGAAAGTGAACACAGGTATTCCAGACATTGAATCCAGCCAGCCAGCCAATGAAACTTATTTGGGTTTTTTGATAAACAATAATTTAAAATGCTTAAAAAATCCACAGAGATGGTTTCAGTCTGCCTTGCTCTTTTCAAATTCTTATCAGTTCATAGAAGGCAGTCAGACTGAGTGTCAACTGTCTGTATTGTTAATAACTATCACCAGCATCTCTCCATAAATGTGTGTGTTATTTCTATCCACAGGGAATAATATATACATATGCAATGTATCTATTATATGCTGCTCATAATGGATCTTTTTGTTCTTGCTGGCTTGAGATTGAGCAAGAACATACAAAATCTCTTGAGGTTCCAGTGCACTTCATTTAAGCTGCAGAGTAACAGAAATCTTAAGTGGTAAGAATTAATGCAAAAATTAGGGAAAAGTTTACAATAAATAGGTCAGTTCACCAAATTTGTCTAGATCTAGGAACATGTCTGCAAGCAGCTGAGCTGCCCTATGAAAGACACTGATCTTAGTCATTTAATTAATAATTTGTATACAAAAAGTACCAAAGTTTGCTTAAGTGAAACAAATAATGGTAAGATGCCTTTCTCATCTTTGCTTGAGATTGTGTTATTTTGTAGTGGGGAATGAACACTTTACAATCTTGTTTTGTTCAGAATTTGCTGAAGTTGTGTCAAGTATCCTTTATTCAAAGTTGTGTGCAGAAACAGAAGAGTGTGATTTGAGAGGTACTTGTATTTTGTGTTTTGTGTAAAAGCCCAGGTAGATATTTTCTTGCTTTTTGCCAACCAATGGGTATTTAACCTCTTAAAGTATTTGTGTTTTGATGTTTTTTTTTTTTTTTAACATATGCAGAGTTGCTGGAGATTTTCATAGAAATAAAGAATCAGATTCTTTCTTGGAGCTTATAGCTTGTATGCATTTTGTATTGTCAAAGAAGATTGATTACTTAGGATCAGCAGCAATATTGGAACAGCAGCTGATGGCATGTAGCCCTGCAGGCTTTTGCATTTGGGGTTCCTCCTAGAAATCTGTACCCAAGTACAGACTGAACATAGCATGTTCACAAGCTCAACAGTATATGTAAGATGTCAAATTAAAGCTATAAAGAGGCTTGTTAGTAGGTCAGTAGATGTGTATGTGTTCATAATTAGAACATAGCACTGGTCATTGTTCTCAAACCCATTGTGTTTGAGTTGGAATACAAGACAACCATCTTGGGAGTGTAACCCTGTACTAGAGAAACAGATTTACTTGGTACTACTTAGTTGACCAATTTTTCTTGAGGATTTAGAGATTTCGATTAAAGGGTCTAATTTTTGGGTACAAAGCCACATCCATGGATGCTAGGTTTTGCCCCCAGAATGCTGCCATGATCACAAAGACAGTGATCCAGGAGACACTACCTATAGCCCTAAGGCAAGATGACAATGCCTCAAGGACCCACTGTGGGGTGAGAGAGAGGGTAATTCCAAGCTCATCCCACTTTGATCTGCTGCCTTTGTCTTCAAGATGTTGCTGCATCCATGGGAAAGGAAGGCAAGTGCGTGGAGGCACACTCGTGCCTGCAAGCAGATGTGGGCTGTGCCCACAGCACCTGAGATGGAGAAGACCCACATCAAAAATAAGGGCCAGGCAGAACCAAAAGGGTCTGCCTGACCAGGAGTACTTTGAGACTGCAGCCAAACAGCTCTCAGGATTCAAAGGGGTGCTATGGTGAGTGATAAAAAACTTGGTCCAGTCGTGTAGTGCTGGTTCTTGGCTGAGTTACAAACCACCCTCTGTGTGCTGGGATACTGACCTCAGGCAGCGTTTGCAGGATTGCTCCCAGAAGTTTTTGAATCTGCAAGATAACCAATATTTTGGCAGATGTTCAAGACCTGTGTGTGTGTGATATTTATTTCTATATCCTGAGTTGCAGCGTTGTGTGAAACTTGTGTCAAGACATTAGTACATGTCAGATTTCAAGTCAAGCGATTTAGACTTCCATTGTACTTGTTATTCTACTGATTTTATTTTTTTCTCCCCTGGGTTTCAGGAGAAAATGAAGGCCAAAAAGGAAATGCAAAAATCCTCAAATATACAGAGAAGGAAAATATACCTCACTTATCCAGTTAGTTTCCAGATCTATTCATACCCTTCATAACAGCAGAGGATTGAGTACCGGCGACAGGGATGGAAGAGAAGCTTCAGGCAGGCAATAGTGTAGGCTGATACAGGAATTTTGGCAACTTGACAGTCTGGGACCTGAGGAGGTTTTGAGGGGAAGGATGAAAGCCTTGGCCCCCTGTCAGCCCTATCAGCAGTAGCTGACCATAGGCCCTACACTTACGGTATTTTTTTAGTTGTGCAGCTAAGAAGGTGAAGTAAATGAGGAGGTTTTTTCTTTCTGGAGCAAGGCCAGCTTTTTCTTCCCCAGAACAGCAAGGCTAATTGTATCTATGACCTTTTTCTGGCTTGGACTTCTAATAGCTTTAGCAGTCTTGAAGGATGTAATAAAACTAAAATAAGTATCAAGCTGAAAACAATTAAATTATTTCGACAAGGAGAGTAGAGATGTGAATTTTCAAAATGCAGAGCTGTAATTAAATAAAAGCTGGAAAGCCAACTTTGGAAGAGTTTTCAGTTCTTGAAATTGGAAGCCATGCTGAAGCCAGAACCTTTGTCACCCATAACCTAGCATCATGTTCTGCCTTAATATGTCTGTAGTGTCTTTATAATGACTGTCTATACCAGTGGGACTGAGCTATGTCCAGACTGATGCCCTACCTCCTCTTCAGACCTGTAGCACTCTCCACTCTTGAAAGTCACAGTGACTCCCATAACTTATTCAGTGTGATATTTACACATGAATCTAAATTTTGTTTTGCTGTAGAGTGATGTCAACAACAGCAAAGTTAGAAAAATCAAAATTTAAGGGGTGGAGTTATTCCTGTTCTTGAATGGTATATACAAATTATCTATAAAGACTTCTTGAGCCAGGAAGATGCTGGTATCAGTTTATACTCCTGGAAATTTGTACCTCCAGGCTCAGGTGCTGCACCTGGGTAAGGTTACACCTTTGCAGTATTCCAAAGCCTTCTTTTTCTTCTCTTCTCTTTTGCTGGTGTTTTAAATTGTCAGCATTTCAGAGGTGCTTGTCTCCAGCTTCACCTGTCCAGGAAATTCAATTCAGAAGATAAGTCTACTGAGGAGCCAATAGAAGTGAAAGCCAGTAAGACACCTCGATGATCCATGGATGTTTGAGCTGCTCAAGAATATTCAAGCATAAGGCCTATCTGAGTTAACAGATGAAGTCTTATTAGAAGAACTCCAGTGGTAGAGCCTGTGTTTGAGAGGCAGAAGGTCTCGGATGTTTTAGGAAGATAAGAGTCAGATTAACCAGGGAGAAAAAGTAAAGGGTAAAATGAGTAAAAGATCTAGATAGACAATGTAGGATGGTGTATTAGTAAACTAGTAATTAAAGAGATGTTTATACTCTTCATATTTTCTCACTCTTCATATTTTCTCACTCTATATTTTATGTACAGTGTACTATGGGGAAAAGAATAAGAAAGAGTTAATTATTTCAGTAACTTAAAAGTTGTGCTGGGGGTGTTCATGTGGTGAGCCCATGATAAGGACCAGAAAAACTCCTCAGTCAGCAGTACAGGAAAGAGAGGGCTCCACTAAAGAGTGGTCCAGAGACACTGTGTATCTGGGATACTTTAAGAACAAGTCTGCAGGATGATTTTCATTCAAATGAATGTAGACAGCACAGGTCAGTTCCTAAGTGTAACACTTGCTCCACTGAATTGTAGAAGGCCAGCCTGGTGCTAGCTCCCACAGCTCTCCTAGGGATGTCCCGTGCTCTTCTGGACTAAGGTACTCATGGGGAAAGCACTGTCTGTGCAGTGTCTGTCTTGGTAATTTATAGCAAATAATTGCTGTATTGTTTTCTTGTGATTCTATGTGTTATGTGAGCAATGCCCTATCTTGCCATCAAGATAGAATTGCTTTCTATTCTTGGAAGTACATGGCTGCTCTAGGGACTGTGTTAAAGTGCTGCTCTACTCTGAGACCTGATTGGGCCAGACATATCTCCTTTCCACTGCAGCAGGAAGGGTAAATAACCTTAGCAAACCCAGTCACCGCTGATGTGCTCTTCATTTGTGCCTCCATAACCCCCACATTTGGCAAAGTGTTTAAGAAATGCTACACTTCTGAGGGCATAATATAGTTCTCTCCTTTGGGACTCCCTACTTACATGCTGAAACTAAGCACTGGCTTTTGTCCCGTGTTTTGTCCCCCACCAGAGATTAAGAAGAAGGAGTAATGGCTCAGTACATTACTTGGCCAGTTACTCTCCTGGTTCATTCTCTCCACTTTGTTGGCAACTCCCAGTGCTCGCCCTAAGCCAAGGGGGAAGTACCTGCTCTTTTTTGTTGTGTTATTAAGCGTATTTCTGCAGCAGTTCTTATATTAAGATTGTTCCACTGTGACCTCACTGAAAGGCTAAGTGCAACTCAATGTGAGTAAGGGTTGCAGAATAGTCTTCAAAGACTCTTTCATGTTATATTTTTATCTCTGTCTTAAGATAGGCTAGTCATATCTATAAAGATGTGATTTCTCTTTGATAAACAAGGTTCTTTAAGATTCTCAAACAGCATAATAACATCGATGACAGAAACTCCTATTTATGGTGCTAATCAAAACCCTTTGGGATCCCTACAGACCAAATATCTAAGCTACTGTCTCTACATTCTTTCTAGCAAGTCTGTTTATTCACAGCCAAGGTCCCCAAGGCATCCTATAGGTATATTCTTTATGAAGTTATTTTCACTTTGTTGTATTTGTTAGAGCTCATAAAAAGATCTATCAGTAAAAAAATTGTTCTAGCTCGCCTCACATAAACATAGTGATGCCTTAATTCTCACAGTACCCTGCCAGACTTTTAAATATTCCATTATTTATTTACTAGTGATTAGATGATAGATTTTTTTAAACTGAATTATCTCTTCTTACATTTTCCATTATACCAGTTTCCTGGTGATGATGACAGTAAAAATGGGCATGATATAGGGTGGAATAATGAGCCTGCTGAATTAAAAAATAAGAACAGACTTCTTCTATGCAATTATATCACAGCAGAGATAAGATGTTGGATAGCTTTATTTGCTACTCTTTAAAATTAAGACATGTATTGACCTCATCCAGGGATGCTGGATTTCTTGGAGACTTACAGATAGTTTTCAGAGGTAATTTTAAAGGTACCGTTCCAATAACAACAAAATGTAACTGGTACCAACAGAGTCCAAAAATCCAAATTCTTCAAACTGTGGTGAAAAGTTCAAAGCCTTTTTGATGGCTGACTTGTCTGCTTAAGAGGTGGCTAGCAAGTTACTGCTTTTTCTCCTGACAGTCAGATGGTATAATCAGAACTTACATGACATATTTGTCTGTCCTTAGCATTTTATTACATCGCTCTGTTCATTCAGTACTTGTCCTTCCATGCAAGCATATCTATTAATTAGTCTGTCTGAATGTCTACAAATATTAGAATGTTTTGGGGAGGCAGTGCCGAATTTCTCAAATGAAAATATTTTTCTCCTGCTTTCTAGCACATGAACTGTGATGGGTGCAGTAAAACCCAGAAGTTATAGCTGTTTAGCTGGTGGGTGCCTTGACAATGTGTCACACAAATTACACAGCTGGGGAGAATTGAAACCACAATGAAAATCCCATTATTTTCTTCAAAAACATATGGACAGAAAAAGAAAAATTGACTTCATATGGCAGTTGAGGCCCATTTTTAATGACGTTTCCAGTCACCCATGTGTATGAGCTCAGCCAATGTATGAAGTACCCTGGCTGATATTTCAATCCTTACATTTCACTGAAGATCTATTTTCTTTCTTGCACTCATTGAAACCTCTCAGACTATCTGGTTACAAAATGTCTCAAAATATCCTCCAGCAGCCAAGTGAAAGCAGTAAAGTGGTTTTGTTTCTTTTGCCGCTTTTCCAAAGTGGAACCATTCTGAAATCCATCAAACAGCATAATAGCAACACATTGTGCATACCCTGAAATAGAAGAGGTGTAAAATGATGTTGGCAAGAAGAGTTATTATAATGAGTGCCTGTCTTTTGTCAGATAACTCTGGAAGAAGAGAGAGGCATTGCAAGGAATGATATTCACACCGATAACCACACGTCCATTTGAGCTCACACATGCACTTTTCAAAACACTGCAGTGTGCACTGACAGCCTGCAGAAGATCAGCTTCAAAAATTCCCTTTGAGTCATTTCTTAGTCTCCAACAGACTCTGGGAAAGGTGTTTGTGATCAAACTGAAATGTAAAACTGTGATACTATAAATAGTAGCAAGTTCTACTTGATGGATAATATCCTTCTCCAATACTACATTGAATTCTTCTTGAAGAAACTGAAATCAGTATAGTATGAACATTTCTTTTGTATCTATTTTGTGTTAAATAATGTTGATGATTTCTCACTGTAATCATTTCTGTCTCAGCTAAATATTGGTAGTGTCCTGAAAGAAAAGCTTATTTTCATATTGCATTGTTTTTTGTGGGTTTTTTCTTATATTATTTCGACTCTGGTCTGTGGTGAGTCATGCACTTGGATATGTTTCACTGGAAACAGTGTCTTGGGTGACAAGTACCCAAAGTACTCCATCCTTCAGAGGAAAAATGCTCAATATATCTTTCCCCTCTACATACATTTCCTCGTTTGCATGTTTTCAGTACCATGCCTCAATCTGGGTATCAGTTTTTCAGCTCATCCTTACCCCAGTCCCTTCAAGGTCTACTGCAGCAACATGAAAATGGGAATAAGAAATTAGGAAGCTGTGTGCAGTTTGAAAAAGATTGATGCCTGGATACTCTGGAGGTCCTAGGGCTGCATTTTCAGAGTCACTTGAACGACAGCCACTACCAGTTTGTCCTCTTTAAGAACAGCTGGGGAGAAATCATAGCATCCTGTATCCCACTGATATTTGAAGTTTCCATTCCTAAGCATGGAACTCAGCTGCCTGCTCATGGGTCTCAGACACCTTTGGGCACCTGCCTGGGGTTGGAGAGATATCTTGAGTGTTGGTACCATTCCTCTCTGTGTCTAAGATGCTACTAAGCACTTGTGTCCTACCAATAGTGTCAAGAGCTTTTTGTGTCTCAGATATGGCCTTTAACCCTTGACCTGAGATTCTCAGGGCCTGAAGGAGAAATATGCATACTACTTATTTTTCAATCTGTAATTCAGTTTTTCTTTCTTTATGTAAATTGGACAATGGATTTCGTCCTAAAGTATCAAGGGTTTGCAGTAGCATCTATCCAGTACATACCTTATTTTTCCACACTGCTTATTGTAAAGCTGCAAAATGGAGGGATAAAAAATTCTGAAATTCTGTATTCTTTTCTTCCAAGAAAATGGAGTACATTTTGATGGATTTGTTATTGAAGAATTAGGAAGAATAAAGCTACTTTAAAGACAAGAGTTGGTTCATTCACTAAAGTGCCTACTAAACACCTGCATACTTCTATTGTGAATACTAGTCTTGGGAGGATGGAGATGACTGCTTTCTTCCTGATAGAGGCTCTGACAATGATTTTAGGCCACATGAGGCTGCATCTCTGGAGGAGAGAATTTGAGCTAGTAGTGATAATTCTTCTGAGTTCTTTCTAATTTTGTATTTTTAAAATAGCTCTTTTCTTATTTTCATGTACAAGGCCAGATATGTACAGGTAAAATGAGACGCATATGACCACGGGATAAATTACCAATTGCAAGTGCAAATGTTATGCTCACTGACAGAGTGGATGGTTGGGGACCTGTTTGGTATTTGGCCTGTAAGAGGCAGCTGGTGACAAGCTATTAACAAAAGAGAGTAAGAAATTGGTTTTGTTGGGACAACAGGCTAGGCAGTTTTAGTGCTGCCATGTTCATCCACAAAAGGGAAATGACTGATATCAGACACCAGAAATGTCTTATTGTGAGTTTTATGCACACCCATTTTCTCTTTAAAGTATAGGGAATAAAATTACGGCTGTGTGTTCAGGATAATGCTGCATCTATATTTCTCTTGGAGTAGAAAAACTGGGTTTAAGAATCAACAAAAGGCCATGCCAAGGCTACAGCTTGACTTGTCAGACATCAACTCTATGTATCAGCCCTAAGAGAAGCCTTCAGCTGGATAAGTACGAGCTCCTCTTTGGGGCAAGATTTCTTTCATGGGCATTATGTCAAACACAGTTCCCTGTTTTACAGAGGAATGTTGGAGAGCTGTTTAAACAGTTGAAAGTTATACAAACCACAGTAAGGTTTTACAGGAGCATCTCTTTCCAGTACAGTGTTCCTCTGTCTTCTTTATGTGGTAATGCTAAACATTGAGAAATTATAGGTGCTGTGTTAGGTTTCCTGATGCTAACAGAGCACAAATATGGAGATACCTCCACCACGAACAAAAGATTTTAAGATAACCAAAAATAAAATCTAAATAAAGTTTTGTGGTGATGTAAGCATGTAAACCAGCAGGACTTAAGCTGAAAGCACCCATCTGGCTAGTGTTCATAGGGGCACCTATTCATAGCTTGAATAACAGAAAACAAGTGAGCTATGTAGGAGCCAGAAGCCTTTTCTCTCCCGTGTGCGATGCCCGAAAAGCTGTGTTGAATTATGAGGCTGCTGAAACAGAGTCAGCTAGAAGGCACAAGTGGTCTGTGCTTGAACAAGGGATGGCAGCTGTAGGGTGTCATTGGCACTGCCTGCCCTTGTGCCTGCCTGCCCCATGCAGTGCCACAGGCTTGGGGGAAAGTGGCTGGAAAACTGCCCAGTGGAAAAGGAGCAGAGGGTGCTGGTGAATAGCTGTCTGGACATGAGCCAGCAGTGCCCAGGTGGCCAAGAAGGCCAATGGCATCCTGGTCTGTATCAGCAATAGTGTGGCCAGCAGGACCAGGGCAGTGATTGTCCCGCTGTGCTTGGCACTGGTGAGGCCACAGCTCAAGTCCTGTGTTTGGTTTGGGCCCCTCACTACAATTGACATTGAGGTGCTGGAGCATGTCCAGAGAATGGCAACAGAGCTGGTGAAGGGTCTGGAGCATAAGGCTTTTGAGGACCATCTGAGGGAGCTGGGTTGTTTAGTCTGAAAAAGAGAAGGCTCAGGGGAGACCCTATCATTCTCTAAAATTACCTGAAAGGAGGATTCTGCCTCTTCTCCCGGGCAACCACCAAGAGGACACAGCATCAAGCTGTGCCGGGGGAGGCTTAGGCTGGGAAGAATGTTTTAACTGAAAGGGTGATTAAGCATTGGAATGGGCTGTCCAGGGAGGTGGTGGCATCACCATCACCAGAAGTATTCAAGAAATGACTGGATGTATCACCTGCTGCTATGGTTTACTTGGCACAGTGGTGTTCAAAGGTTGGACTCCAGGATCTTGGAGGTTTTTTCCCACCTTAATGATTCTGTGATTCTATTCTATGATTCTAAGGACACAAACTTTGCTTTCCTGAGCTGTCTCTGTAGTAACATTCCTGTGGTGCAACACAGAAGGATATAAGCATGTGGCATTCTTATGACAAGACAGTGTTCCCTGCCTGCCTAATAAATCCTGTTGATTCAGTTAATACAGACTTGGTTTAGCTTAAAGCAAGACTGAACACATCTCCAGGAGATGCACTCACAACTCTGAGGAATAAACACAAATGATTGCCTAGGTCAGAATGCAAAAATTCCAGAAAACAAGTGCTCTCACACCTTGAAAGCAAGTGAATGAACAGCCCATACGTGATGGTGGGAAGATAAATTAGATGGCTGAGGCGGCTTCAAGGTGAAAAGTTATCTTTTCCTGAATGAAAATGGAGTCTGAGGAAGAGATAAAATTATTGTAACTGCCCTCATACAGTCAGATGTCCCCTTTAGGGACATTGTGAGACAATTAGAAACAATAGATCTTGTACTGAATAATAAAATTATTTAGTATATAAGACATTATGTTATCCTTGAGGATTTCCAGACAAGATCTGTCTTTTTGCATTGTAAAATTTTTGGTTACAACTATTCAAACACATTTCTCTCATGAAGAATCTGAGTTACTGTTAGATAACTATGAAGTTACTTCAGCTAAAACCATGTGTTTTAGCAAGTCATTTCCTTCCTGTATGGAAGGAATACCACACACACATTAATTTTACTCAGAATTTGCACCTTAGCTATAGCTTTGAAGACTGGCTCATCGGTGATGTCATTGCAGCAGGTGATTCTTTGATACTCTTTAGAGTTATGAGCAACAAAACCACAGAGAGTGATTTCCAACGATAGGGTTTCATGCTCAGCATATGTCCAGACTAGGCTGTTTCTTGTTTTTCAGTTAGAGCTCAGGGTCTCACTTTTAACCCACAGGATTTCAAATAATCTACTTGAGCCAGTCTATCTTTGCCACATACCTGAGCCGTTTTACATTAAGACCTCTGTTTTAAATGAGAAGTATATGGTAAAGCTTTCCCTGCAAGCATTTTTTGCGGTCGAATACTTGATATTCCTGTCTTTGGAGTTCTATACAATGTTGAATGTTCATTTTTCTTAATGAAAAATGCACTTAAATAAAACATGTAGGCTTTTCTTATTTTGTTGCTACTATTGTAACACTACAGATTGCTCATAATATGAGTGCCTATAGCTATTTGGAAGGGTGGCTACTATCATGCTGACTATGAATCTAAATTAACAGAGATGTATTATTTATGTGCATGTGATGTAAGCACTCAAGAGGCAGGCTGTTTGCAAGAGAAACGTAATTCTTCTATTAACTCTCAAAAATACCCTTCTCACTCCTTTGGGAATTCACAGAGAACACGTGCATATATAACAGCATAGGATCAGTGCGTGTAGTGGTGTGATTATAGGAGATACAAACCTGATTACTGTCTATAACATCTTTGATTGTTGATTATTCTTGTCTCTGTGCCAAAAAGAGTCAGCAAATTGCCAGGAGTTAGTTCAGGATGGCAGACCGTAATGAATATGATTGTGATCCCTCTATAGAGAAGAATATTTTTCTTTCCTTCCCTATTTTTTTCCTTTCTGTCTACAGTCCTGAAAACAATTTGCTCTGTATGGAGCAAAATTAGCTATCTACTGGCAGCAAAACCCTTACCAGCAAAAAGACAAATAGAATGAGTTTGTATTAAAGGACCCTGGTTCAACATATTTGGTCTCAATCACTGATTTTTCCACTTGCCCTTAATTTCCCTGCTGACATTCCTCATCTGCTTAAATTCCTCATCTGTGAAACTGATTAATAGTATTTATGTCTTTAGCTAATCTATTTAGAGAATAGGCAATTCAGGATATGGGCTACCCCTCTATGTGAATCTGGACTTGTGTGGCCTAGACTGTGCTGTGGAGGAACAACTTTACTACAGCTAGCCTGCAGTAAGAAAGACATAGTAAAAAATCCTGCTGTGCTTTAGATCTCTGTTTGCAAACGAGGAAAGAGGTCTCCTGATCTCCAACCCATGCTAAAAAGCCTGCTGAGGTAGTTAACAATGGCTCGTTATCTAAAGTGTTTATCGGATTCATTAGGCACTGAAAGCTGTGGATGAAAAAGAGGGGTGTGTTTTAATTTCCTCATTCCTGCTGCCACTTTTCTCCCTGTCTTCACACTGACATTCCTGCTTCATCCT
Source organism: Climacteris rufus (assembly GCA_013398175.1). Classification (NCBI taxonomy): domain Eukaryota; kingdom Metazoa; phylum Chordata; class Aves; order Passeriformes; family Climacteridae; genus Climacteris; species Climacteris rufus. The sequence continues at coordinate 303,541 of VZRZ01004636.1, read as the reverse complement.
GTTCAGCTACTCCTTGTGATTTCTGCATCCACCGTTTCAACAGCTCAAAGTGATGCTTCTTTGTGGCAGAAGAAATGTCTAGACTGTTAGTAGATCCTCCTGCATCTTAGAGATTACTTCCTGGGCATGTCCTCCTGAATATTCTACTTTAAGTGTATTTGTCTGACCTTCTCTGAGTAAAAAAGTTTTGCCTGGGACTGGCTAGACAAGCCCGCTGTCCAGACCTGATTTCCATGTTTGTCAGATCGAAAGCCCAAGCAGCAGCATTAAGCTGATCTACATTAGACCATTAGCTACCAGTTCAAAAAGAAAAATAATGTTTAGTTCCCTTGACTCCCCAGGGAAAAAAAAAAATAGTCTCATGAAGCAAGTACAGATACAGAAGTTCTTAAAAGAGAGGGCAACTAAATATTAAAAACATTATTTTTAGGTATTTAAGCAGTGTTGTGTATTTGAGGACTGACAGTAACATCTGCCTTTTATGTAGATTGCCTAATTAGTTGACTTAAAAAACTAACCTATAGTGGGATTGATATCCAGCAGTGGGAATACTATTTGAATGCAAACCTTCTGAAGACAGATGAGCCAAACTGTTTGTTGAATACCACTCAATTCAACACAACACAAATTCCTCATTTATTCCTGTATAGCATTTTGAAGAGGGCTGCACTTTGTAGTCAGACTAAATGAGAAAGGATACTCTGGGAGCTGGCAGCAGGTTTCAGCTCAGCTGTCCTTCATTCTTCTTTCTTTTTGGCTCAATGCATAACATAATTTCTTACTGTTTACTATTTTTTGGCATTCTTCTACTGTGTAAAATGACTTGGAGGCTGAAATTCACAGAAGTTATTTGCTCAGGTTTCCCATCATCATTAAAGTGAAGTTGGGGGAAGTACTTGTATTTACACAAACAGAGAATAAGAGCATCTGGAGCTACTTTTTTTTGTCTGGAATACTGACAAAAATGTGGGGTGACCTTGTCACAGAGGCCTGTGAAGTGATGTCATCAGTATTTTCTTTAAAGTGCAGTGGAAATTAGTATTTTTTTCACTTCAAACTTACTTTTCATAGCTTTGTTCTTGTGCTCATTGAGTAAAAGTCTGAGGCAGTAAAGTGTTATAACTACTTCAGCAGATGTCCTTCTATCTATCCTATTTAAGAACTACAATTATTTCTTGCAGTGTTTTGTATTTTTTTATTTCTAATTTCTTTCAGCAGTTAATTTTTATCTTTGTATTTTCTACTGTATTAGTTGCTTAGAAAGGTCTTGTTTTTATACTCTTGATGGATATTTTCAAAACCAACTCATTAAACACAAGGTAATATTATTTTTTATCCTACATTTTTCATGGGAAAAAATCGTGTTATTAATAAAGACTATGTTTCACTTTGCTAATATCTAAGAGGTCCAAGTTTTATTCTCTAGTACTGGGACAAAATTTTTTATATTGTGGTATTAAGAAACCAAGTTCTTATCCCCATATTTTACACAGAAAACAGAAGATGTGTGTTGAATACCAGAAAAGAGGAACAAAATTCCAGAGTGCTTTTTAAATTTTTTCTGTATTCTAGAACATCTTATCTTTTTCAAATTTTGAAGCTGTTAGAAGGAGTCACTGAGATTACATGCATCCTTTGACTTATGGCTCTTCTTCTGAAACCTTCTGAAGAGCTTAAATGTCAGCAGTTTGTCAGCCCAGTGGAAACAAATTGATCCTCAATAAGCAAAGAATGGTTTAGGGAATAGGAAATGCTGTTTTAAATTTCCTATGATAAATCTCTATTCCTGAATATTGCATTGAACATGAGAAGTGTTGATGCTGTATCTCATTTTTAGAACTTCTTTTCCTCTTCTTTGTTAGTCTTATGGTTCAGAATTATAATGAATTTAATTTTAATTACTATTATTAATATTAATAAAAATTTTACTTAAAATTAGTTAATTTAATTAATTCAATTAAATGGATTAATTTAACTAAAATAAGAAAGCCTTATTAATTGAGCTCTTCAGTCTTTTCACGTGCCCTTGGAAGCCATTTATTCTCAGTAAAAGCAGTTCACAGTGTGCTATAGTGGTACAGGGAGAACGAGTGTATATGTTGACTTGTTTACGTGCTTAGAAGTATAGAGGTTGTATTAAAAACATGGATATTACTCAGCAAGATTGAGGAGGCCTCAGACTGAATGAAGTCACACAGTGTTCAGGATGCTTTGTGTTTTAATCCTCTCTTATGTATCATCTTAATTTCCTGGTTTAAACTTGTTAAGGGCTTTTCAAGTGCTTAAATTACAATCAGCTACAGTTAAAGAGGTGATTACATCACTCAGCTAGCAATAGGCATTTGCTGTTTTGGGGGTAGATATAATCTTTAAATATGGGCCCATAAATATGGGCATTTTCACTGCAGTCTTATTTCAGTGGTTTCAAATGTGAAATATTTTTAATGAGCAAAGAGAGTTGTTCCCTTTCTAAATCCTGGGGGTTTCAGAAATGATGGGCTTATCTTCATAATTCCTACCATTATTCTCTTTGCAATTGTTCTACTGTTAGAATCTATGTTTTAAAAAATATCGACTTGCTTTATGATGGGAAGCAGTATTTTGGAAGAGTGGGAGTTGATGAGGGAGGAAAGCCTTGACTGTTCTGTGAGAAAGAATGAAAGAACTGATTCTAGGGAGAATCAAGAGGATAAAAAGAGGTGCTTGGCCTCAGGCTGAGGATTAGATCTGTTTTATTTGATCTTACCAGGAAAAGTCTGACTTTACAAGAGTGGCCAATGAAAGCCCATTGTTTCAATTTCAGGAGTAATTCAGTAATCTGCTAGAGTGTGTAAATCAGAGAGAGATAGCAGAGATCCTTTTCTTTCACTGTTACTGTTTTCCTCACAGTTCTTTGGAGCTGGGTTGGGATCCTGGTCTCAGTAGTGGAGACACCAGCCATACCCAGGTCGCTTCCTGAAGATAAATTCTTCCCCAAAACATTAATTTGCCTCTTGTCTGTTCTTTCATTGCCTGCTCCAGGGTTAAAAAGGAAAGCTTTATATATCTGCATTTCCCAGGTAGCTTTTTTCAGCTGAGTGTTTTATTAACTTCTCATGAAGCTGGTCTCTTCAGATGATCAGCATCCTCACCGTGTAGGACACTGCTCAGTTATCGCTAGCCTTGATGTTCCCACTGAGAGCATGAAAGTTTGCCATCAGGTAACTGTTCTAACTAGGAGATGATCACTGGAGTTCTGCACTTTAGCTAGTCTTGTGCTATGCAAAAATATTATTCAGATCCTCTCCTGTGGAGCTCAAGATCTACAGAAGAGCAAAGCACAGCAGAGAGGACAATTTGCTGCGCATTCAAACTGAAGACTGAAATTTCATGCAAACGCCCTGAAAGACTATGCTGGATCACATTCATAAGCTCAAAAAAGTTCTCCAAGGTGTTACAAGTTTATTTTTCTCTTTCTCTCTAATTTTTTTAAGATCAGGTGTTTTAATATACTGAACTTTACTTTTTTTGTTGTTTTCACACATTGTTAGAATAATAGGCAGTAAAAGAAAATAATTGTGCAGTAATATGTACTCACATTCACTTTCTTATTTCTGTTACTCTTTGCTAGTGGCACTTTTTATTCTGGAAATTTGAATTATTTCTCCCAGACTTCCTCTAATAATGTTTAGTTGCAATGTGTGCTATGTGTCCTTGTTTTAGACTTTTCTTAGCTGCACTTTCAGCAAAATACACAGTTTAAATTGCGGAGAGATGGCCTTAAATAATGCAGTGTCATAGAGGTTTCTTGCCTGTGTTCATTACCACTGTTATTTTTCAGCTTTCTCACATTGTGCTGTAGTGGTAAATGCTTCCTTTATGCCTCTGACCTTTAATACATTCATTAAATTTAATGAGTTTAAAATATAAAAGAAAAATCATCTTGCCAAACAGAATCATCAGGACTCTTATTTAATAGGAAAAAGAGGACCAGATTAACAAAGCAGGTCTATAAAAACTACTTTGTCCTCTTTCTACCTGCTATGATATTCTGTTGATACAGTATGTGCAGTCTGATAAAAGCATAAGGAAAAATAGCAGCAGGCACTTGAATGCCATTCTCCCTATGTGGTGTAGGAGAATTTGCTGTTTTTCATAGTTAGCAAGGCATTATTTATGTCCAGTGATTACCAGAGAGTCTACTACAAAATGAAAAAAAGGTGTCTTGTCAGAAGAGTCAAACCTGGTTTGTCATTTATTCACTTTCTATATTATAGGAAGAGTTTAGACACTGCTGCCTTAGTGGTGATTACCAGTAGTTCTGGAAAATTGTGCCAAAGTAATACACTATGATGTTGCTGTCATCAGGACAGCGGGGGAGACAAATAACCGAACAACTCCAAGTATCAGAAGGCAAAAGGCCCAGAGGCAAGAAGCCCCCAAAAGACAAAGGCCAAAGGCAGGAGGCCAAAGAGGCAAGAAGTCCCAGTTTATTCCATCAGGTGTCTTTTATACACCTTTAGCCTTCAGGCCACATTCTCACTGCCTCTCATGCTACCACCCCACACACCATGGATTACTTACAGCTGAGATTAACCTAGAACAACACACAACTCCCTGATCACAGGTGCACATCCCTGCTTTGCTGATGCTGGAAGTTCTCATGGGCACTGGCTGATAAGCAAAACCGATGCCAGCAAGGCTTTCAGCCTAACTGTCTGTTCCTACATTATGAAAAATTTACTTGCTTGTCCTGTTCAGAAAAACCTTCCCATTCCATCAGACTAGCATATTTTGGGAGTGGGACATGCTCCCTGTACTGTGTTACAATGAGAGAAACTCGTCAATATCACTACAGAAGAAACCTCCTTTCCAGGGACAGATTCTGCAAACAACCTTCTCTCACTTTGTCATACTGGAGGGTGCCAAAGCCCTTCTACAGATATCCAGGCATTTTGTCAGTGGAGAGAAGAGTGGGCTCTTGCCTGGTATTTTCAGCAATTATTTACCTTTTTTCTGCTGGGCTTGTGAAGAGATGATTAAGTTCAGACTGCAAACCCCATAGCTTCTGTTATGGTTTTAGCAGTCAAAACTTTGTGTGTAAGTGTGGAAACTGCAAGAAGTCAATGAGGTGTGGCACAGTATCAGCAGTGACAATGTCGGCATTGCCTGGGTTTTTCCTGGATTAATCACATTCAACATGACACCACTTGTGTCCAAGGGCTCTTTGCCTCAGCTTCTCCTCAAACCTTCATTCTTGATCTCCTACCCTCCTCCTCAACAAGACATCCTGAGACAATCATGTTGATTCATACCAGCAAAACCAGAAAACAGTATGGAGTCAAATTATATTTGCCACTACTGGATTATTCATTCTGTGTATAAGGTATATTTTTATCCACTTCTCTTTTTCTTGATCATTTAGACTGTAAATTCTTCTGGGACAGGGATTGGCTTGCAGAAAGAAGAATCACACTCAGCTGATTGCAAGGGTGAGATAAGGATGAATTATAATCAGCAGATAAGACTAAGAGGGAGTGACTCTACTGCTTATTTCCTCATAATTTACATGCCACCTTGAGAACAACATATTTAAGCACAGGCAATGCATGATGATAAACTATCTTTTAAAGAAGGACCAGCCCTCTTCTTTAGATATTAATTTTATATAGATTTTCAGACCAAAAAAAGAGGTAAGATACAGCCTTTAAAGCAATGGATAAATTAGGTTTATGCAGTATTCAAAGGGTTAAATACAAAAATACTTGAATCCTGTTGAAGTCTTCGTAAGAAAGTGGAAAAGCAGAGAGAGGAGTTACGTCAGAGTGATGCTTTGTGTGATTTATTTAGTATGGAAGCACAGAGCTTGTTCAAAGCCACTACATACACATTATTATTTTGGATATGACCAGAGGACAACAACAACTGTATTGATCTCCTGCACTTCAGCAGATGACACCTCTGGCCATTTGAAACTGTGAAGCACCACAAGACGTCTGCACAGAATTTTCTAGTTTAAGGAAGTTACATAAAAGGATGGAGATGTTTTTTCATTTAACTTCTTACAAGTCCACTGCCTAGACAAATCTGCATAACTGGTACATCATCTTTGGGGTCTTCTGAGGGAAAAGAGTATTTGGCTTTTCTTTAATCCTACCATTCTTTAATCTGACACTGTACCATGAGTCAATGCTTAAATTCAGGGTGGCTTTGACAGGCTTTCATGCTTTATAACTCTATTTTCTCTCTCTAATTCTTATATTCTAAACCTATGACTTCTTTTTCTGTTTTCAGGCTCATATTTGGGCAAAAGTTGCTGTGGTTTAATCTTATGGGAGGTTTATGAAAAAGGTTTTTGTATGTATTCAGCAAGGATGTTCTGAATTGGCTCAATAAAGCTCAAATAGCTTTACAGTACCTATTGTCTATTCCAGTACTGCTCTGAACATAAACTATGGCATTATGCTGGAATTAGCCAGCTTGACAGATGGCTTTAGCCTTGTTTTGCATATGTTGATTGACATGTCATTTTGACCTGAAAATAATAATGGGATGCTGGAAAGAGTCTTCAAATTCAAGCATCAAAGAATTGTTCAATTCACTTCGATGTCTTCAACCTCTATCATAAAATTGCAGAATATATTAAAGATTATTCTGGTCCTAGATGGTCATTTAACTGAAAATATTATTTCCATGGCTAGCCAGAGTATTGATTATTTACTATTGCCTTTACTTATTCTATTAGTAAATTCAAAGCTGAGGAAAACACTATATTACATGAAAAAGTAATCATTTCATATTAGTTCTTAAGAGTATTTAGATTGTTTATAAAATTTATTTTATTAATGTGATTTTAATGAGTGAATTAGAAGACATGAGGTATTATGATAATCTGCCCCGATTTTGGTGAGGAGGTAACCACTTTAATTGCCATCATCTAATGAATTCTGACATCTCCAGATTGTCTGTTGCCTCCCCCTTGAAATGGTACTAACACATGACTTTCCTCTTCTTGTCTTTGAGTTGCCCCATGGTATTGTGTCCTCATGCGGAGTGCCTTAACTTGATATCTCTAAGTAGTACCCCGTGTTGAACATCAGCTTATTTCTACTTAACTGTTTTGTATCAAAAATATCCTGTATTAGTATAATTTTGTCCTTTGTAGTAGTTTAAAAAGATGAAAATCTTGCAAGCACAAAAGTGAATTGCATGCCTTTGTCATGGATCTACTCTGCATCCACCTCTGTTCTCCTTGGCATGATTGTGGTTTTTAAGTAGTTAGCAATATCAAATCCTTCAATTTTTCTCAATTCTATCTTTTCCACATCTGTAGCAAGCCTGCTCCTTTTTGTAGTATAAGCAACCAAAAATTAAACAGTGATTGAAATTAATTTGCATTCCATTGTGTTTGAATAATTTCCTTTGGGTTACAGTACTTGAAATGTGCTCACAGACTGCACCACTATAAAATCTGATATTTTTGCTGACATTCATGTTGCTTAATAATGGCAATAGATAGTCCTGGCTTGTGCTGTATTAAAAGGAAGAAGCACTTATCACAATGCCTCTTAAAAAAAAAATCTTTCAACTTTCTTATTTCCCAATCTCTCGCTATATCATTATTTTGGTATATTTAATTGCCCAACTCACTTATCTACGCAGTTCTATTAGTCTGACCAGTGCATTTTGAGTTTCGCTTTTCCGCACTTCTATTTACTGTTTACTGTTCTTCCTTTTTATTTACATCACTCCCAGCCTCCCATTATTTTAAAATCAAAGTTTTCACTTTCTTTCCTCTCATCAGCCATGACTAGTGAGCAACACTTAATCACAGCAAGCTGTAGCAGTCAAATCAGCCTCTGTGGCACTGAATCCAGACATATTTACCCATACAGTGAAATTTCATGACTAGTTTTGATCCTTTCATACCCAGACTTCCTAAGGTCCGAGGATATTCCTCACAATGAAGTGGGTAAATGGTATCAGTAGCCGTGGATGTGTTTTTCATTAATTTTCTGGTAGAGCTCTGAAAGTAATTCTCAATTTCCCAGAAACTCACATTGCTCTTATTTCCCTTTCTCTGGATATTGATTATGCAGAAGAAAAGCCATAAAAATTATGACTAGCATTGCCAGTACCATCATCACTAATACAGCAGATGGGGTAGGTGGCAGTCCTAAACTCAGACTTTACTAGAAAAGTCTCAAATATATCTGGCAGGTGCCAGAGCAGGCTTTTCCCATGAAGTATTGCTATGTATCCAGGAAATTGCCTCTGTGGTAGGAAATCCCCACTGCACTGGAGTTAGACAATAACCTTCAGGCAGGCACTTGTGCTCCATTTTTCTACACAGTAGTAGCAAGATTATAACTATTCAGTTCAGGTTTTATTTAATCGCTGATGTAATTTCTTTCAACAGGATAGCACTTGTTTTATTTTGAAAACCTTGAACAATATAAAATTATATTTTCCTTAGCAAGTTCATTGCTAGTGACAGACTGGCAGGAGGAGGGCTGTATTCTGGGACTTAGTACTGCTCTGACAAAATGAATGGAATGATGCTGATTTTTACCAGCTGAAGGTTGGTCCCACAGCTTGCTGCTGCTGCATGACAGGAGTAGAGGTGAAATGTAAAATTCTGTGGAGGTCAGGGCATAAGTTAAGGCTCTTCACAAGTGCAGCTGCCCCAGTGTCAAGCACTGCTGCAGTGGCTTAGTACCTATCCAGCTGCATCCTCTAGAATTAATCTGGTGATCCATTGCTGAATTTCTGAGGCAAGTGAGCCCCTCTGCAGGCAAACCTGGGCTTGGAGGAAAGACTCCTTGTGGCAAGCCTGGCTTGAGCTGGCTCACCTTTCCCAGGATATTCCAGCCAGTCTGGCAGGAGATCACACACTGTTATCCTGTGGGCTTCTGTTTAGGTTTCCCCACATCAGGATTTTGCCAGGTTATTACAGAATCCTACAGATTACTCTCTCATTTCTTGAAAATACCTTCATACATTAAGCCTTCTCTCTTAAGATGTGTTATTCCACTTGTCACCATCCCAAAACAGGCACAAGAACAGAATGGTACAGGGGATGAGGTCAAAATACTACAAAATCCAGAGAGCTTTGTGTGTTGCCTCCTCCATTTCCAGAAGTGTGCATCAAACTGAATTTACTCAGAACTTGACAAAGTTGTCCTAGATCAAAAGTTATGAAATGGACTGTATGTTTTCAAATGGATGCAATAGCATTGATTTGCAATTCCTCATACAAAACAATTTTTACTGGACTATCTGTAGTCTGTGTCTCTGTCATAGGCAAAAGTACAAATATGCTATTGGGACTGTTTTCTCTTCTTTAGGTTGTATATGCAGCCAAATAAGGCAGCAGCTAAAGGGTTTGGAGTTTTCCAAAGTATTTCCCTAATAACTGTTAACACAGAATTATATTTCAACGTTCAGGAGTTTTTCTGAATAGCATTCACTGATAATCTCCATAATCAGGATCTGCTCAGTGGTGGTGATATTTTCAGCCTGGTGTAAGCTCTCATAACAAGAACATTCCATCTTGAAGGTTCATCAACTGAAAGAGAAAAAATTAAGGCTTTCCATGAAGAAGCATGAAAACTGCTATCAGAGCAGAGAAGTTCTCTCTTCCTAAAGCCTGGTTGATTAACACATAATGAACAATGCAGGTAAAACAAGTCTTAAAACAAAAATTGGAAGTGATAAGAGGGAGCCTATTTTGTGAATCCAGATAAGAAAGTCTACCAGGAAGTCTGTGTAGGATGAAGGAATAGAGATGGAGGAGAATAAAACAAACACAGCATTGACATTGATTTGGCTTTTGTTCTTCAATCTTACCTCTACTTTTTGTTTTGCTTTGCTTTTTTTTTTTTTTAAGAAGGATATAAATAATCTACCACAAAATGTAAAACAAGTGATTTCAGCCTAGCAATCCCCTAAAGCTTTCTCCAACCCCGCCTCTTCTTAGTCACTAGAAGTGTATGGAAAATGCAAATCACTGAACTCAAAAACTTAGAGCCTCAGTAACTGAGGTAACGGGGTTTTGTTTATAAGAATAGCATAGCACTCTGCAGCATAAACCCTCAATTAATCCTTTAGTGCAACCTACGATGATAGACTGCGTGGCATTATCGAATTCTCTTTTAGCTGTAGCATAAGCACAGTAAGTTAAAAGTGCTTCAGGCAGCTAAAATGACACACTCGAAATTTTTTGTTGTGTTTTCCTGTTCTGTATTCAATTGTGCTAACAAGGGAAAAAGGTGAGGGGAAGAGAAGATCAGAGAAACCCACACAGGTTTTAAAATAGCTTTTGAAAGACAATGTTCTTTATTTACATATTTTAGTGTGTGTTTTCCACTGTGGATGCATATAATCCTTTCAATCCTTGCCTTTTTATGTGGGTGTGGGTACAGATCCTTACCTAAGGCAGGCAAAATAGGTGTCAGTGGGAGTGGTGTGGTGCCACTCTAAACACAGATTAGACGTAAAGGCTCCATTTTGACTGCCTAAGGTTTGGTGCTTTACCTTAGATTGAGGTACGGTGTGTAGGATGTGTCTCTGGGTCAGGGAGAAACCAGGCTGCATCCCTGTTTGCTCAGGCAAGACCTAGGTGTGCACCACCCTCTCTTTTCCTGTGTCCTGGCATATTGATATGGGGAGGTGGAGGGGAAAGCCATCAGAGAGGTCTTTTTACTGGGCTAGTGAGGATGACCAGTCCTGTCATGCTCTGCCCACTGCCTCCATTTGCCTTTGAGCTACAGCCATACCTGGCTGAGATTTCCCGGATAATCCTCACAGGTGTCTGCAGAGCTTAACCTTACTCTGGGCAAGCCAATGTCTTTCCTTTGACTATGAAGGAAGCTAGGACTTAATGTATTTCCAATACAGAGTATTCAAGCAAATGTCTAAAGTTAGTGGGAAGAAATGACTGAAAAGGTCTGTTTTTGGGAAAAAAAAGAGTGTATATGGGATGTATACAGGAAATTATCTGAAACATACCTTTCTTTGGTTGTATTTCTGGTGTGCAGCCTGAGGCTGAATTCTGTTAACAGTGAATTGATGTTTGGCATAAGAATGCACTTAGTGCCTCAGATGTGATGGGATTATTTCTTTGTCCTCTTTTTACTAGTCTCACAAGAAACAGAAATGTTTTTCTTCAGTTTATTTGTATATCCTGTAGCTTCTCAGCCAGGATTTCCATTCCCACCTTTCTCAAAAAGCTTTTATTGCTCCATATTATTCTCTGTCTTTAGAGTCTTCCTGGTGGTATTCACCAGATAAACATGCATTTTCTGTGGACTGCAATGCAAAATACTGCTTTACCCTAAAAGGATTATTTGCATAAAAGAGGACAAGAGATCTTCAAATTTATTTTTATTCTGAAAAAACTCCTGAAGGTCCTGAAGAACATGTGCTAGATGATTTTCATTCCACTACTTTGAAACAGTACTGATAATGAGATGTCCTGTAGGAACGGTTTTAGAAAGACAAGTAGTCAGAGTTGCAATACAAACATGACAGTGCCTGTGGTGCTTTGGACATATTGTTGCTACTGCATTGTGCTCTGGAAGGTAAGAGAAACAGGGTACTTGTGGGCTTTTTGACCAGTATTGTTGGAAGGTAGAGGTTGTGGTCTCTGCAGTGTGGGCTTCTGTCAAGCTATTCTGTGAATGATAGAACCTAGGAGGAGGTACTGGCATTACCCAAGAGAAAATGAACTAACAGGTTCCCTGGAGTGTTATTTCTGGCAAACAATGCTTTTCCCTTGAATAGCTTTTACATTGCTGGGTGACCAGGCAGGCATCGAAGTGCTAAGGCATGATATGTTTTCAGGCACCTGTGAAGATAAATTGGTTGTGAATTTTGTTTTTTTGAATTGAGTGCCCCCAGGACAGGAGAGGAAAAATTAGTCCTCTGGTTTGTTAAATGTTTTCTGTGTAGCTAAAAGAAATTTAGAAAGCCTGCTAAGCTTCTTTCAGTGAAAAACAAATCTGCACAGAAAAATCATTTCCAAATTAACCCTCATTTGTGCATGGTTTGTTTTTTCCGAACTGATGGAGTGTGCTCCAAGGCATTTCATTTTACTTTCAGTGTTTCTGTGGAGGATAAACTCCAGTCTCACAGGTGGGATTTTAGGAAAGCTTTATTTTCTTTCAGCATTTTGTGTCTATGTTAAGATGGGCTAATCAAAGGTATAGATACACTGCTCTCTTTCTCTCCAGGTAGCACCAAGCAGAATAGTGTGTACACCTCACCACCTGCAGTCACAATCCAGCTAGACATATGCCCCCTCCCTCTTTTCTCTCTCATAAACGATAAATATTTTCACTCACCCTTTATCTTATCTCCTCAGATTATTAACACTCTGGGGCAACAGTATTTCTTTGCTCTGTGTTTTTACTGCACCAAGAAAAATGGGATACTCATCTGTTATAATTTCTGGGAAAAACTGAACTGCAATAAACTATTAATGAAGATTACAAGGAAAGTATATGATTCCAGCCTTCAGGAAAGGTGCCATAGACATTTTGTCTATTTCAGGAGTGGAAAGAAAAGACTTGTGTAGTTCATAAGGCTTTGTCTTCCTTTTATATTACTTTTTTTTTTTCCTATTATGAGTTGTTCAAGTGCTGCCTAAAGCAGCTTCTAGATTTCCAATCTAATGGCTATGTTGTTAAAGGTCTTTTTCTAAGCCCCTGGCTTTGTTCTCTCTTAATCCCATTCATTTTTTCTCCTCTGTTCGCTTCCCGTGCGTGACTGGCCCTGATGGAGCTACCAGGTCCTTCCTGTCCCTGACAACCTAACCAGCCCAAAAAGGATCAGGGACCTCATTGGAACAAGAGCTGTTGAGACCCCTTGTGTGGTGTTTGGTTCTGTGGCATATACAGACTGTTTTATTTTAAGAAATCTCTTTGTCTTTTGTCCTTCTGGGTTTCTCATCCGAGGGTTTCGTTCACAAGCCTACTGTTAGCAGGCAGAAAGGGCTGACAAGTGGTAACCTGGAATAACTCCTGCACCCACAGTCCTTGGTAAGCTGGAAAGAGGCTACCCTTTCATTGCTGATCCTCTTTGTCCCCCTGAATATGAAAAAGACAGAAAATGGTAATGAGAGCTTTTTGTTCTCATTGTCTGACTGGTTAGAGAGAGGTGGGAACTGGCAGTGGGGTGGGTGCCTATTTTCCTGCACAACCCTTGGTGCTGCCATGGTTATGTGACAGGGAAAGGACAAGAAGAGCTGAACTGGTCCACAAAAATCTCTCTTACATGTGTTCACACATCTATCCTATGACAAGTGGATATCCCTATTGATAAATTACATTTGTCCTCTCTATAAAATATTCCCACATCACTGGCAGCAGTGGAAGGGGATTCACTGCTGAATGTGCATTATCAATCCATACCATATGCAGTCTTTGAAGTTTCAGCAGGAAATGAGCTATTTTGGAAGTAAAAATGGGTTCTTTTTCTGCTACTCAAGCAGTGGTAGATGAAGGCCATAGGGAGAGGATCAGGGAAGTTGGCATGTAATGACATTAGGTTCCTTTGAAAACGGCTGAGGTGTGCAGTCTCACAAGCCTTTGAATTTCACAGGAAATCCTTGCTGTGGTGTCAGGTGTTGGCTGCACTCTTTAATAGGGTTATAATTTTTCCACTTGTTAAATCTGTGTACATAGCCTCATGTTTTTGTTTGTTTTTTTTTTAATATGAATATTTGCATTTTTACCTTGGGATCACTGAAAAGGAGAGGTAGTGAAACAGTAATGTGTACTGTTGTGTATATTTTCTCCCTTTGCTCTGAGGAAAAATAGTAAACATGATATTTAAAATTATCCAAAGTTCTTGAATGTCACTTTTGCAAGAATCATGAAGTGCTGCAGATAAAGTCTTTGATCTCTGAGAGGTTCCTTCAACTAAGCTTTAATGAATGTGTTACCTAACTGTCCTTCAAGAAAGGCCATGATTCTTGCTTTTTTGTGTAACATTTCACTAACTGAAATGCAGAGATTTTTCAGCAGAAATGTTTGTTTTCAGGCTTCTGGCTCTGATTTGCAATGAAGCAGCAATTCCGTACTGCTGGAATACAAGTTTGTTTGTTTGTTAAACGTTGATTCAGGGTGGTCAGTGTGTATGGATGGCCTCCCTTTAGGTGAGGCAGATTTGCCTGCAGACCACAAAATGTTGTTGCCAGATGACCTGGCTGAATCACCAAGTCCCTGATTTGCAGGATGTGCTGGCATGCAAAAGCTGTGTTTCTGGAAACCCTCAAAAAGAATGATCTGATGACCCATTTTCCCCTGGTAGTTCCAGGGTGGATTGAGATGGATATCTGCAGTAATCCTGTGCTGCTTCTCTGTGGCGGAAGTGCACAGGAGACCTGTGAAACTCTCCTAAAGCAAACATTGCTGCCAAACAAGGCAGCTTTGGAGCAGTGCAGAGCTATCACATAGCACGAGAAACCCATGAAATCCCCATTTCCTGTGGTTCCTGTGCCGAGCCTTGGACACCACCTGAGCGAGCTATTAATTGACGAGTAAGAAAACCTGCCCACCAGGGTCAAAACGCATCAAAAGTCAATGGTTCTCTATAAACTTTCTAGGTTTGGGGAATAGCTTACAAATAAATGTACAAAAGCATGCTCCATGAGGCAATTTCATCTCTACTCATACTATCAGGCATTAATTCCAAGCCTCCGTAATTACTCTTCTCAGTCCATTGGCTTCATTTCTGGCTGATGTTCAGCATGCCTATGATGAAAAAAGATTTTCTCACATGCTTTACACTAAACTAAGTTTAGTGTACACTACACTAAGAGATTTTAATTACATTTTCTAAATTAAAAAAAAAAGAAAAATAAAATGAAGAAACAAGTTTGGTGGGAGGTTTGTTTGACATTCTTTAAAAATTCTCCACTGATTATTTAGTATGTCATAGTTAGTGCTTTGCTAAATATTTTAAAAATGTGGTTTAAAGTATCTTCAACTTCAGGGCAAAACAGGTAATGCAAAAGCCGAGCTACTTACAAGATTTATGCTTCAGTTTGCCACCAGCCAGATGGATTGTTGACTTGCGGGTGGGAGAGATTAGAAGAGAATCAATGAATCACAGGGGCAGCCCCTGGTAGAAATGCCTCCAAAAGCTCAAATGAATATTCTTAATGACCATTTTTTCAGGGCCTCAGCCTACAGCAGTCACTCTGCCCAGCTTACTTCATTTTACTTGCTCATGAGGAACAAAGCACTTGGCATAGCAGATTTGTCAGCAGTGCCACACTGCTCACAACTAACCTCCATTTTCTTCCAAATAGGAATAAATCCTTGAAGAGAGCAACAAAATGTTCTCACACATCATATGGCAAATGATGGCCCAAAGTCAGGGTGTGATATTTACTAAACAGAAGGGAAATGTCTGTGTGCACACTCATTCACAAAGAAGAAAAATTTACTATATTATTTGTCTTTCCTTAGTAATTAAAGATTAAAACTCCAATCCTGAATTGGCACCTCCGATGTAGCCCAACACAGATTTCAAGAGTCTCAGGAACACCACTGGCATCTTCATCTAATGCTTGGCAAAGCCTTCAGTGCAGTGACCAAGAGCAAGCAAGATTTCATCCTAAAAACTGCATTTGGTTTATAACCTTGATTTTAAAAAGCCAGCCGTCTCTGTCACTGCCATGAGATCTTGATGTGCCTTACCTGCCTGGGAGGTCTCAGGGAGTCTTTGAGGCGCCCTTAAGCACAATACTGGGGAGCTGATGTTGGAGCAGCAGCCTGGCTTGGGTGCCATTGCAGGAGTGGAGCTCTTTGCTCCTCTCCTCTGCCTCCCGCTGCAGGATCCATGTGCAGGAACACCTTCAGGCTGGATGGCTTGCTTTAAATGTCAGAGAGATGTCAGCAAGATAATTTCCTTTAAAAAAACCCCACAAAACTCTTATCATGCTATTTTCCTATAGAAAATGCCATGGAGAATTACAGGACTTGAAAAAAAATAAAAGAAGAAAAAGGGGGGTTGGCAGAAGGGAAAAAAATACATTTAGTGAGGCTTTTGATTACAGACTAGCCTCTCTAGAGGAAGAGAAATTATGAGCTTTCAGGAGTTTGTCTGCCCCACAGGCAGCAGCTACCTGGGGGGCTACTCTGCCCAGGTCAGGGTCTTACCACCCAGCACCCTTTAAGTGGCAGTGCATGCACAGTCTTTACTCACATCTTTACTCACATAATCCTGCTTTTACTCTGCCCACTCATTTTGTGGAGCCTACCCTGTTGATTTGATGTCTGTTTTGATGATCCTGAACTGCATTCCCGTTCATTTCGCCCTTGGAACTGATGTATTTTTTTACTTTTTTTTAAGTTGTTCATCTTGACCTGTCTTGGTTGTGGCCTTTGTCACTTGCTTCCGTCTGACTGTCAATGCAGCCTACAAAATAGATTTATTGCCTCATCTTTGCAAAATGGAGAGAACCTTTCTCCCTTTGTTCAGGGTTTTGTGCCATTCCTTGTCACAGCAACTACTAGTTAGTGGTAATAAGGCAATGATGCAAGTGGAGCACTGAGCTTTGATCTGTTATAGAAATGCTCTCTTTCTTGTTTTGTGTGGCTTGTAACTGCTGTAATACTTGACATTAGATAGAAATGAATCATAGCTAATGAGGACATAATCAAGATGTGTTATTTAACTAGAAATCCCTTGCACTCTAAGAAGAAAGTTAGACTGTTGAAGATGGAACTAACCTGGGAGTTAGTTCCAGTACAAAATCTGAATAGAACTGGTAGAAGGTTGAGATTACAACATGTAACTGTCTGTATTCACTACCTTTTCTCAATTTTTGCACTTCATATACAACATGATTCATGGCTTTGTACTCCATGGTATAAAATGAATATTTGTTGTGCTGGAAACACTGTTTCTGAAAGTATCTGACAGTCTGTTTCTCTGCCACACTGTTCTTCTCTTAAAAACAACCACAATGATGAACTCCTTTTACAAGGGATTTCTGTGAGCCTTCTTAGCATACACCTTGTTTGGAATACAGATTTTTATATTATTATTGTGGCATCAAATCCTGCTGCCCTTATTCCGTCAAAACTGCCACAGATTTCAGCAAAAGCCTTGCCTAACTAAGTAGGGTGTGAAGATCAGGAAGGAAGGTCTAGATTTTTGCCAGTACAATATTTAAGAAGTCAGAGACATCTGTGTTACTGTCTGTTTATAACATCTGTGGAGAGGATTTTAAAAAATATTAGCATTGCCCTGGGTGTCTAGGAACAGGGATGGAAACACACATTGTGTCCTACTGGAGTCCAGTTTCTTACTTCACTGATGACCATGTAACAGATGCTCATGCTATGGTGGCCCTGCAAAAGCAGCCACAAAACACTCTTCAGTATTGTATCATAGGTTTAATACCTTCCACACAGAATTCAAAACCCACAAAACCAATATTGGGGCATAAGAAGAGTGTAGGAAAGGCCCAGATCTACTATCTGTGCCTTAGGTGTTGACAACAACTGCTGAAATTTGGCTCCAAGCTTGTCAGTCAGTGTTACTGTTTGCTGAAGTGGGCGTAGTTAGGACACTCAAAATGCTTCTGCAGTCCACACTCAGAGTGGCTTTATGGTGCATGTTTGAATACTAACTCACCTTTGTAATTTAACACAGTTCTCAAAGAACAAAACTTATCTTCATGTCCTGTTTGCAGGTCTTCAGCCACTTCTAACTCTTTTCGGGTTTGTTAAATTTCAAGGCAGTATCCAGATTCCTGGCAAAACTGGAAGCGTCAATGATCTCTAGATCAGTTGTTTTCCTATAAATATTTAAGAATTTTGTGATTGCAATCATCCGATAAAATTGCCTTAGAGATGTGAGATATTTACAAATACATTCAGAATGGGAATTTTAGCATGTGAGAGGAGGAGAGCTTAAGCTTGCTATGCAAGACCCTTCATTCATTTTATGCCTTGCAGTGTGCTCAGGTTAACCTACTTCGCTTGCAGTATCCAAGCTACTTGTTCAATTGCTATGGGCAACCAGAAGTCTGAAATAACTGAATATTTAATAATTTAATTTTTAGTAAACTGGTAACTGCATTAATCAGCTCTGACATTCTTTAACATTTTCTCTTTTCTTTTGAGTGTATTTTTTATCAGTATAGGTTTTAACTTTTAGGAGGAGTTAGAATGAGCAAACTAGTCGGACAGCTGAAACATTACTGTTTAGCACCAAGTCAAATTGCTCACTCAGTCCAAATCCCTTGCTGCTTTACTGATGAATAACATAGCACAGACAAAGTACTCCCTAGTCTAGAAAATAGACAAGCTAGTCCTGCTCTAAAGAGAAGCAGAGGCTGCAATAAAACTCACTGTTTCCATGTGAAGAATGTAAGTGAGAACACTCACTATTTCTGGCATTGCCAAAGAAAGATCTGTTCTTTAAAGCAAATGTGACAGTGATAATGCAGTATAAAACTACTTCAGTTTCGAGACCATTGCAACTTCCCAGCTGATGTGTGTACAGATTGCTTATGAGGCCCTCCTGTGAAATGCATTTGCCTGAACATCAGGCTAGACTGCAGTGCATTAAAGGGCACACACAAATGAATCCTTAATAAGCCATACACCTGACACCCTCTGTTTCAGCAGTAGTGTTACAAAAAGCTAGCAGTGAAGATTACCATCTTCTGGCCACCAAAAAATCTCATGCATGCCCAGCACTGCTGGGGCAGTTCAGTCCTGGCTAACAGCATGGGCTTTCCGGACACACAGTGCCTTTCTCTTTGCACATGCTGTCTTCATTAAGGAATCTTTTTACAGACTACTCTTTGTGGATTTTGCCAGTGGCAATACAACAGGGGCTTCTCTTGGAACACAGTATGGTATCTTAAGAAAACTTCTTTATTTTTGCGGCTAGTGAGTCTTTTACTCCCCTGATTTTATAAGAGCATGTCAAAATATGAACACGAAAAAACAGAAGAGGAAGAATGTACTTTTGGATATTACATTGCTGGTCAGAGTCTTTAATGATTTACACCAAGGAGCTTGTATTTTCATTATCTTCCTTTAATGAAAAACTACAGGAAACAAAATTAACAACATCAGGCAAAAGGTCATTGTCAAATTGGCCTGAAATCTAATCATGATGACTGACCACAAGTTCACATCAGATGGTAATGACTTGGTGTCTTTTGCATTAGTAAAAGGTTCTATAGGTAGGTGGCTTGCTCCTCTGACATAATGGTGGAAAGAAGAGCAAATGGGCTGTGATGTGCCCTCCAAAGGGCCAGGTGTGCAATGACAGGTAGAGAAAGCTGAGTGACTGTATGACTTCAGATGCAAATCTGGAGTTGAGCTATTTCATTACAAGAAAACTAAGTAAACGTTGTTTGATGTCCTCCTGTATTTAACCTTTTTTTCTAAGAGTGAAAAATAGAAGTTCTTATGCCTATCTTGTTTTTATGCCCAGTACTTATCTATTAACCTGGTCCAGGTCCAAGTTGTTGTTTATTAAATCATAACTGCAACAATAATTCTCCCCATAAGCATGCAGAAAATGAAAATAAAGATAGATTTTCTTTTCAGTAGCATAAACTGCATTAAAGGGAGACTTATACAGCACATTGAGAAGCACAGCAGTAAATTATTCCACTCTGATATTTATCTGTCCAAATAATCAGTGTCTTGTATAAGCAAAGTTGAAAGGAAACTCTGGCACAGTCACTGTCCATCACTGCAGCTCCAGTGCTGAGCTGTCAGTGCAGTGTGGGGATGGGAAAATGAGAACAAATTCCTCTTCTGACCACTATAATGGCTATTCATATATTAATGTTATGTGCACAGATGCAACATTTGAAGGGGACTGGTACCTGTCCATTTGCTGGTAATTCAGCACAGATGCTGGCACTTTTTGTGGAGGGAGAAGAAGGTAGGAGAGCAGAAGGCTGGACTGCTGAATTTTCCGTAGGTACTTCAGAATTTCTATTAGAGGTACACTAGATTAACTCCTTAGAAAATTTGTTTTGCTTACATCCTTTGACCATCATGACTGCAGCAAAACTACTACTATTTCTATGATATATAAACACAATCTCTCACCCACACACACAGAGCTCATTTCCACAGATTGCATTTGTATAATAATTTTCTCAAGTGTTTTCTGAGGCCTGAAATCATTGCCAGGTAAATAGTAGCAAATTGTAATAATGAAAACCAGTGATGAAACTCCTAGGCCCAATTTATATAGAAGAGAACTTGAACACTTTTCAGTATTGATGTGAAAACAGATCCTGAAAATATACAAGGGTTTTTTGTTTCCAACTTTGGAAACACTGACGAGCACAACAGAAATGAGGTCCTTGCTATACCAATCAATAAGAAACAATTTGCAGAGCTGTTCTTGTGTTTCAAGAAAAGATAAATTAAAAACAAAACATCCCTTCCCTCAATTTTGCTGAATAACAGAGACATAGAGCTATTAATTGGCTTGCCCACTGTCATGCAGGATTTGTGTGACTGATCAAAAAACAGAAATCAGGTCTTCACAGTCCTGTACTTCTGCCTCAACCATAAGATAATCCTTCATTTTAAATGCCTGCAAACCAGCTCTCCTGGATGTAATGCTGGCTAAAATGTTACCACTGCAGTATGTAAAAGGAACTACTCAGTGTTCATCAAAGCTGGATGAACAAATGAAAACTCTCATTCCCCAGCCTCAGGACTTCAGCTACTGTTTTCTTAGTATTTAGAACCAAATTAAGTGGTACAAATTCTGTGAAACGACATAATGAAATAAATCCTCCTTACAAAACTGGACCATCTGAATAAAATATGGCCATGATCAACAGGATAGCCTAATTTTATATTACTCCTTCAAATACAATTTCATTTTCAACAGAGATTGTAGATCTCTTTGAATTGGGTTTTTGATAAGCGCACAGTTAAGAGTTTCAAATTTGCTCTCTTTGCTGCAACACAAGTGCTCCCAGTGCCAGAAGGACATGCTGCAGGGAAGGGCTCTCCATGCTGCCACCTAGCATGTGAATTTCTTTATTTCATCGTGCTCAGCACCCTGGATTCAGCATCTTTATACATGTTGTGGTCTGTGCAAGGGAGAAAACTGCCCATGGGAAGATATAGGCTGCTCTCCTGTGTGCTGCCTCTGTGTCTTCTCATGCAATTTTCTCCTTGTAGAGCCCTGATAACTCGCTTGAGGGAGAAGTAGAAGAGTTTTGTGTATTAAAAAGCAGTCCATGGAGCTGAAAAGATGCATTGACTTGGCAATTGGTAGTGAGAGCCAGCCCCTGCCAGCTCCTGTGTGATGAGAGCTGAGAGCCCCCTCCCTGCACAGGAAAC
This sequence comes from Climacteris rufus, assembly GCA_013398175.1. Lineage (NCBI taxonomy): Eukaryota > Metazoa > Chordata > Aves > Passeriformes > Climacteridae > Climacteris > Climacteris rufus. The sequence goes on along the minus strand of VZRZ01004636.1, from coordinate 282,206 downwards.
CTCAGCTAATGATTCCCTGGAAGTGAGGTGTCTAGACACAGCTTGAGCATCAACACTGTGCAACTCTTTAAGGAGACAGGAGTGATTTAGGAAATTAAATCCAGAACTTTAAAAAACGTTTCAACGATTGCTGTTAAGAGTTTTACCCTTAAAAATGTGGCCTAAACCCCAAGGCTTCAAAAACCTGGCCTTAAACCCCAAATCCTCAAAGGTCCTTAGACAGCCAATTCCCAGTGGCATAAATTGCTATTGAAAAGATATTTTATGTGTCTAGCACACACAGGTATTTTTTAAAAGAGCTTGCAAAGGCAGTATTGCTGCTCTTGATAATAGAGTTTCTGCATGTCTAAATTTCAAAGAAATTATCTTTCTGCATGGGGAAAAGAGGCATTTTCTAAAAAAAAAAGACCCCAAACCCTAATGTTTTGCCTTATTTATTTATTCATGTATTTATTTATGTCAGTTACTGAAAAGTGAATTTCAGCCCAGGCATACAGTATTTATCTGATTACACACATAGTTGTAGGATGCTATCGACAAATTATAGGCTTTGGTCTGCTCACCCAAGAGTAATTATGATAAATTTGGCTAGCTTACCTGGAAACATTTTATTTGAATTTTGGACTCCTTTCAGACAGCTGCATGCTTTTCCTCCTCTGGGTACCATTCACTAATAGGTAGCTTTGAACTGCAAATTAAAATTTTGCTTTCTGTGACCATAGTTAATTTTTGAACTGTTTGTTCTTTCCCAAAAATCTCCTCCTCTGAGAGATAAATTGCATTTTATGTTAAAAAGAGGGAACAAGAATCAATTTACAGCGGCTCAGTGACTACAAAAGTGCGATGTGTCATGAGAGCTGGACTTCCCTTCTAAGGCTGCTGCACAAAGTGAGTCACTGAAGAAAGAGGAATGTGTGGTCCATAGTGCTCCCACTCCTCAACCAGGGCATGCTGCTTATATTCAGGAGTTGTGCATGGAGCTGGTGGTGTCACAGCAGCTCAGCCCTTCTACCATCAGCACAGAGCTTTAGTCTCAAGCCATTGATATTGAGAAAATATGTTCCTTGGGGCCCATGTGCTCAGCACTATACATTATTGGGAAACTCTGTGTGCCCTTGCAGCTAATTTCTATTGCTAAGGTAGCTGGGAGGGCAGTGAACTGTAGACTGATGGTTTTGCTGTTGTGGATAAAGCCATGATGTATTTTCCCTACTAGATCAAGGAGACTTGTAATCCCCGGAAAGCTCAGTGAGGCATTACGGGCACGGCTTGTACTGTCATTCCTTGATTCACGATCTCTAAACCAGAAATTGAGTTTGGCATGCTGAAGTCTTGATCCCAGCTGCTGTATCTAGCAAGAATTAGTGCTGTTTCACTGATCTGGCCCTTGATGCTGTTAGACACTGGAGCTGGTAGGAATCTTTTCACTATACTGAATTTTGTCCTTTCTAACTACATCGTACTAGTGTTAGTGGAGAAAAAAAAATCTATTATTAGTAATATCTGTATTTTCTTTTGTACCAACTACTCAATATTGTTTAATAGTCAAATATATGCCTCTCACTTCACTAAAAGAGCAATTTGTTCATCTTAGTGCTAACTTTCAAGTGTGGGTTATGGTATTTTTAGTTCCAGACAGTGTATTTTCTCATTGCCATATCATATTACCTCCTTGTACACCTTAGCTGCAAATGTCAGATGTGAAGGATTAATTCTAATGGATAAGGGAGTTGCTTTAATGTAATTTCATCTGTTGAAATACTTTATTATCTTCACCAAAGCTATGTTTTAAGAAACAGACAACACACACAAGACAGTAATAAAATTTTCAAACAGTAGAATCTTTGCCTCATCACATATCAAAAGATTATGTTGGGTCCTCAGATAAAGTGAATCAAAGAACCCCACATGCTTTCCAATTCTGCCTCTTCTAGATAGCTTAAAGTTGTGCTAAAATTTCATGCTGCATGGTGCATTTTATTAATTGATGTTGCCATGTTGAGATTTCATTGATAATGAGTCTGTTCAGGACATGCTGGTATTTCACTCCTTGCCCTAATTACACTGTTCCCCTAGAGCAGGAAGGCAAGACTAAGCTAAGCAATAATTGTTCCTTTTTTGTCTTCATACAAAACCTATGGGCACTGATCTACCCTTGAGCTGAAAAACCTCTTGCATCTCCAGTTTCTTCATTTTTCTGTGTCATATTTCTGCATTAAAACAAAATGAAGAACCTTTTAGAGAGAATTATTGTCCAAGGAAATGTACCAGTGAGTATTATCTAGGCTTAAAAAGCATCTGAGAGCTATTTACATGTCTTCCCTTCCTATCACACCCTCCAAAAGACTACATAACTCCTAGTCAAAGGCTCCAGTGGTGAAGATCCATCATATCTATTTCTGTGCCCCATTATCTTAGCGACACAGTATAGTTCCTAATTTTACTTCTGAATCTTCTTTGTTGCAATTGAGACCCATTATGTCACATCTAAACAGTCAATAACAAATTGTTCCCTTCCCCTTTACAATTGTCTCATCTATTTTTTAAGGCTTCTTTTTAGATAAACACAAATAGTCTCAATCATTGTTCACTGGTGACGTTTCTTAGATTCCTGAAATTATGGTGTTCCTTCACATGCTCTCCAGATGATCCAGAACATTCTTGAAATGTTTGGTCCAAAATTGGACATACTACCCCAGCTGAGATCATCTTTCAGGTTTTACTCCTCTTTTTATAATTCAGGGTGATGTTTTTACTTCCCAATAGCAATAACTCATGAAAACGTTATCATTCTTTGTAATTATTACACATTAATGTAGAACTTGCTGTCCAGCTCAGTGTATACTCATTTGCCCAGGTGACTGTGCATGTCTGGGTGTAGTACACTGCACTCACCCCATCTTGAGGTTTTTCCAGAAAGCTTCTCCATTCTACCAAGAACATTTTGTGTTCCAATCCCATTCAGCCATCAAAAACTTGCCAAATATTTATTCACCAGACTTAGGCTCACCTTGAAAACCTCAAACACCTTTTTTTAACACCTTTTATCAATGTATTAAAAATTAAAAAGTATCTACAGGATTACATTATCAGAATGCCGGATGTATGAAGTAAAACAATTATATATCCTGCTTTCTCTCAGCTTGGAGATTTTTCTCATTTTCATCACTGGAACCATCCCTTGGGAAGAAGGAAAGTCAGAAAGCATTTCCTAAAGTCACCCTGCTTTGATCTCTGCACCTAAAGGCTGGCTTACACCAGCTTCTGCTGCCAGAACTGCCCCAGTGTATAACTCAGGGTGGCTGTGGGTGAGAGGGCACTGGGTAGCAGTGGGAAGAGGACATGGACAAGGTTTTCCTTCAGAGATGTTCTCAAGATGGTGCCACTCATGCTTCAAAGCTAAGACAACATGGAGATTCCAAGGCTTTGTGCTGTAGGGCAGGTGCAGGGCACAGAAAGCTGCCGTGAAGATTTGAGTTTGTGCCACCTCTGAGCTACTGTGCAGCTTGCTGTGTGAACATACCCTCTGTTTATGGGCTTGAGGATCAATACAGGCCATTTTCCACTTGGCTAGGACATCCTCATCCTTACAGTATCCCTGGAGGAATTTAACTGACTCCAGTGGTATTATTAATTTTCCCTAGATGGCTCGTCCATTCTTTATACCTGAAGTCCTGGCAGAGTCACACTTTCAACAACGTGGGTTCTGGGGGAGAGCAACTCAGCCCTATTCCTGCCACAGGACATGGATCATCTGTTGCAACAGCTTAAGTTAACTGTAGTTAACTCTTGTCTCTTTTTCTTGCCTCTTTGCCAGCTTTCTTCCCCTTCTCTCCTTTGTTGTTGTTTTTTTTTTTT
>VZRZ01004636.1:261724-278304 GCA_013398175.1 Climacteris rufus | reverse complement strand
TTTTTTAAATTCCTCTCCCAGATAAAGCCTGGAAAGAAAAAAAGGCTAAATATGAGAAGCCACATGCATTTCTGGGTAAGCTCTCAGGCTTGTCTCCCCTTCCTCCCACCTGTTCAGCAGGATGTTGAGATTACAGCTCTGTAGATCCATTTTGTTTTCTTACTATAGACTAATGAATTTGAGTGTGCTGAAAACATACCATAAGAAAAGCACAGGTAGTGTTGCCCCATTTTTACTGTTAAAAATAGCTAGCTCTCTGCTAGATAGTTTTCAAGGACTAGAGTTCTGTAAACATAGCTATGTTATTGTAGAATTATCTTGTTATTGCATTCCTTTCCCATGGACACAGATCCTTTGATGGACATTTCTTTTGACCACTGCAGTTAAAGACGGAAGTGTTAATTTTCTCCAATGAACTGTGATTTCTAAAAGTGTATATAAGAATTAAAAGAAGGTGGGTTCCCCCCCTTCCTTCCTTTGCTCTGAATGTGAACACAGCTGGCTCCGTCTCCTTTCTTCTGCGTCTCCAGATTCCCGCAGTGATAAGCGGTAATACAGGTAGAGCTTTATGAATGATGTTCAGAAGCTTCTCTTAAACATTTCACAGCTTCCTCCTTCCCTGTCTTCTCTTACTGTGAAAATGAGCTGCATTTATGAGCCATTCACCCAAGTATTTTTCCTTTTTGCATTCATGGTGGAAAGGAGTCTGGGGACAGTGAATGTTCCCAAAGCCACTGTGCAAAGAGCAGCTAAGATTCAAGCCCACCAGGATGGGGCTATATTGCAGCTTTGATGTTGCTTGATGGGTTGGTTTGTATAGTCACATTTTTATATGCATATTTGTTGCCTAGAAGCCTACATATTCACTTTATTGAGGAATCTGGAAGAGAAATATTAAAATGGCACAATCTCAGCATGTCCCCATGGCAACCCTTACATGTGATGAGTTCAGAGTCAGTGGATTAGCGTTGTTTCTCTGGAGATACACCAGATGTGGCAGACAGGACTTTGACCCAGGCAAGGGGCTCTCATTTTTACAGATGCTGGTCTCATTCATGCCCTAGCTAATGCTAAGAAAGTGTTTATAGACTTCTCAAAGCTGGTTGGATTTTCCATCTGAAGATATTCTAATTTGCACTCTGATCCAGCAGTTTCTCCGGGCTTAGAACTGCAAATCGCTGCCCTGTCTCCTGTCTCTGACAGATCTCCTGGCCTGGTTTGACTCCTGTGGAGTGTCTGTGGCCATAAGCACTGTATATGACACCCCAGCTCCCTGCTTTCGCTAGTATTTCTGAAGATTATTTTGTGCTGGCATCTGCAATGGAGCAGAGTGGCTGAGGAGCAGTGGGAAGTGCTGCTTCCTGTCACCGGTAGTGACTGAACTTTTAGTAACTGAATAATTACTGAAATCCCTTATGAACATAGCACCACTCTCTTCTGTCTCTGAAATCTTCTGCTAGCAGCTGGATCAGAACAGATGACCAGTAGTAACCTTTGATGAATATGAAGATTCTTGCCAGCATTATACAAAGTGGCTGTGTTGTGTTAAATACCCTGGCTTTGGAAAGGATAGCATGAAAGCATAGGGTGCCAAAGGAAATTACACATTGCAGACAAACTCTCTGTATTCTCCTGCTGTCCTTGCCATTGCAACAGCTGTCGGCAGCAGCAGTACCTGTCCTGGAGCAGTGTGAAATGTGAAACTGTGTGTGTCTAGTGCTGTTTTCCTGCAGGTCTTAAAGAAATTGTCCTCTTCCTCAGGAGATGAGCATAGGGCATAGTGCACGAAGAGAGCTGTGCTGGCAAGGGTTGAAATGGGGAGCATGTACAAGGTTGACTTCACTATTGGGTTGTTTGATCTGATTGGAACTGGCATTTTTGTCAAAGTATCTTAAAGGACAGTTAACAGTACCTGGAGTCCTCTTGTCAGGTAGTTAAAAATCCTAGGGAACAAATACATAAATAATAGCAGGACCAAGGAACACTTTAACATACATAAGAAATCTGATCCCATCAAACTCTTTATATAAATCCAAATAGAATTCATGGGAATACAGCATAATAGACCACCAGAATCAAGGGGCAATTGCAACTACGGTGAAATAAAATAAAACAAGATGACAAAGCTTCAGGACACAACAGACACCATCTGACTCTAGTTCTAGATTTAAGCAGGGTACTTTGGAACTTGCAGCCTATTCTTTCTTTCCTGGAGATCTCCTATTACATTGGAAGCTTATTTTGATTGCTGTGAACCACGTCTTTTGTTGCACTTACATACCTGCTTCTAGGGAGCAGCTGTACCAAATCCTGGGGTGTTGAGCTTATCAGATGGAGCATTTAAGTAGACCTTTCTAAAATTATAAGATGTCACAGGAAATCACAGCTCACCAGGCATCCTGGCAGCAATGAAGCTGTGGACCTGAGGCAGGTGGCAAAGGCAAAGTTTGGGGAATTTCTCTCCAAAATGGTTGTGTGCTGAGGGAAAAAAAAAAAAAGAACAGATACGAAAAACAAAATAGAAAGAATCTGCATCAGAGGAAATGAAAGCAGTGATATTTAGCACAAACCCCTTTGGGAAGGCAGAATCAGGAATCTCTGAATATGGTGATTGATTCTGTTTTGCTCCTGCTGTTTTCATGGAAATAGCACTCCTGGGGCAGTCTTTGTAAATAGAGGAGGGCACCAAAGGAAGTACTTGACTAGCATCATATGTTTATCTTTGACATGAAAACAAGAGAGCTACATCCAAAATATTGTCTGTGGCCTCAGGCAAAAGGATGACAAAAATACATGAGTAATTATATTCCTCACTTTGGGCTTTGCTATTATCAGGGGGCATACAACTGCTTCTCCCTCCCCCCAGGCTTTTTCTGAGATGGAGATAGAGATTATGTATCACCAGCACTCATAGCCTTCTCATCAGACAGTTGGCATTTATGAAGAAAAGGGAAAAGCTCAACAACAGCAAAACTGCTGAAGAATATAAAGTTATTGTACAAGCATCAAAGGCTTATTGTTTTCGTAGGAGTTCATTTTCATGCAATTTTTCAAATTTAGCATTTTTTAAAAACACTTAACACTTCTTAGCTCTTCTTGGTAGGTAAATACTGTGCAAAAATATATAATTCATAGTTATTAAATAAGTAGCTATTAATATTTTCATTTTGGTGATAGAACAGAGACAGGAGCAATTTCTTTCTTCATGTCATGTATTGAGTGGTTTTCTTGGCAATGCTCAGGTATAACTGGCTGGAAAGGTGGGGTTAAACTCTGGGTGGTGCCATGAGCTAAACAAGATGATCTTAGTCTTCCTGAGTAGTAGCACAGCAGCAGAGAGAACATATGTTTGTTCTCAAAATGGGAAGAACAGAAGTGAATCAAACCTGGTCACCACTCTCCCAAGCACTGGTTACCATCTGGCCTATAAGACCAAAATAAGACCACAGTGATGACATAGGCCAGCTAACAAGACTACTTCCAGAAGGAAGCAGAGGAGCAACTGCCCTAATCTTGGCTAACAGGGTCTTTCAAAGGCTCTTCTGGGTTGGTACCTTTTGGGTGCATTGTCTTGGTTCCAAACTGTGCCTGATTCATAAGGTAGCTCCTAAGCAAATTGACATAAGTCTAAAAGCAAGCTTGGACTGGTAGGGCTGTAATAGGGCATCTGGGGGCTCCTGGGTTAGATGGTTAGTGTTAACTCATTAAATTAGGATATTATCACAGAAATTATTTGCCTATCTTTCTGGTGGATAGTGTAAAAAGTCTAGGCACTTCCACAAAAACTATTCAATGCTCCCAAGGAGTGCAGTAGGAGATGCTTGGTCTGCCAAAGAGAAACAGCAAGACAGGTTTGTATCTTAATGGGAATGTAAATCAGGTCTGCTCATTAAACATATCCATCCTCAAATTCATCCTTTCACTACTTAGTTTATACCAGAGAATGGCTGTTTGCTGGAAAGGGAGGAGACAGCAATAGCTTGCAGAGCTCACCTGGGAAGTGTGGCTTCTTCTCAGCCTGAGGGCTTCCATGCAACAGCTCCCTTTTTTAAAAAAAACTGTAAGTCTTTAACCACTAGGCTAAAATGGAGTTTCTTGCTGTTTCTGTGCTGATAGGCCACTGTGCAGGAAGGCAAGATGAAGCAATGAGCAATATCCTACAGTGGCACTGGGCCAGGTAGGGGACCAGCTAGAGAACAGCAAGGAGAATATCATTATAATGGTAATATTCTTGACCTACTTTATTCAACCATGGCACTTTGCAAGCAGGATCCCTAGCAACAGCACTACAGTCCTGAGGCTTCCTGATAGAGGCTTGGTGTTTGGTTGTTTCCAGCTGCTGTTCCATATCCTGAGCAAGGCTACATGCCAGCAGCTTAGCAAGGACATTGCCAAGACTTGCCTTTCTCACTCATGCTCTCTCATCTGTTCATTACTTTATAGTGTTACAGTAACCATGTTTGGGATGAAAAATCAAACAAAAACTGTATGCTCTATGAAAAAATTAGTGAGGAAAAGAATGCTGTAGGCTACTTGTGCTGATGTGAGAGTTGCTCTGTGTATCTGAGCTCATGATCCTGTGGTTAGATACAGATAATTAGTCCATGCTGAATGCTTCCCATAGACTTACATTTTCCATAGCTCAACAACACACTGTTGGGGTGGTTTTATTAAGTTAAAAGCACACACAGACATAAACCAATGCATAGGCAGTCTTGGGGGAATAGGGAGGGCCCTAAGAGCATTGCAAATGTTTGGGAGTCTGTTTTAGTAATGACATTTGCCTAGCAAAAAAAAAATTCCTAAATATTACTTGGATTTCTTTCATTTAGATGTTTGCCTCCTTGTTTCTTTTTACATTCCCAGGAACTAAGAGAGAAAAAAACATCACTGAATCTTTTACCTTTAGGCTCCTGCTGGCCATCATATTACTCATGTAACCAGATGTGGTGTCTATATTGTGTTGGTCATATGAAACAAGTTAATGTCCTCAGTCCAGCCTGTAGATCTTGGATTAGGGGACAGACACCCTCATCACCATCAGGCTTTGACAATACCTCAAAACACTGGTAATACAGATGCAGAAAAAAGCTGTCATCCCCATCTGCTCTCTTCCACTGCTCCACAGCCTTTCCTTCTTCCTCCTAGGCAGAGACCAAGGGCAGGATTTGTACCTCTCATCCATGCTTCAGTCTTTAATGAGTTTCTGCAAACAGCAGGAGAGGAATCCCAAGTCATGAGAGATGTTAACTCTTAAAGATGTTAACTCTTAAAGGTCTGGTCCCAGACCTTCCCTCTTTTAATAACCCCAAACAAAGACTGAAATTTTCCTCTCTGTTAAACTGTTTCTCTGAAGCCATTAATCTAACAACCTTTTAGTACCACAAATGCCTTCTGTAGTTCAGTTCTATTTTCATTTCTACTAGCTGTAATAGTTGCCAGGTCCAGAGGCAGTCTCAGAAAGAGGAGGCTTTCAGAGACCGCCTTGTTCTTCCTGAGATATGAATCCATCTTTTTACAGCTGGCCAGCAACCTCCAGTATGTATTGCTGCTGCTGGAGCTAAACAGATTGTGAGTGGAAAGAAAGACCAACAGTATTACCTGCTATGAACAGCATTTTCTAGAATGTCCATCCCATAGCACCTAAGGAAACTGAATCCCAAAATATCCATGTTTTGTGATCCTACATAACTGCCCATAACTTTGACTTGAAGTGGTGGGCTGAAACTTTGCAATAAAAGATTCAAATGTGAGTGTTAAAACTTTCCTTTCCAGAATTGCACAGCATCATAGAATATGCTGAGGTGGAAGGGACCCACGAGGGTCATCGAGTCCAACTTCCATCCATGCAGAACTAAAACAGTTTGCATGGTTCAGGTGGGGTTTTTTGAATAGTTGTTAATAATTTGTTTAGATGGATCCAAGTCAGATGCCAGGGGCACTGGGCTCTAAGCTCCTGTGTTGCTCCAGATCTGGGGTCACTGAGTACAGCTGGGACAGAGCACATCAGGCTGTCCCACACTGTCAGCTCTTTATGGGGCTGCCTCCTGGCTTAGTCTCCAGCTTGATTTGCTAATCCTCTGAGCCGAAGGAAGGAAAGGAAACATTGCCTGAGGCATGCAAGCAGGAGCAGCCGTGTGTGAGGACAGAGAGGTGGAGGTGGCAGCCAAGGGGTGTCACAGAGGGAGATCAGCACTATGGTTACATAGAACTTGAGGACTGCCTGCACACACAGCCTGGTAGGGTGCCAGCAGCAGTTATACTCTGCAAGCCAAACAGCAGACTGAGGGGCTTACATCATTCTATTGCTTTTGCCCAGACTGCCTTTGGAGGCTGTTTTAGAGACAGGTGGCATTTCATCCTTGCTGGCATCTGTCAAAGTCACCCATGAAAACTCTGGCTAGAGGGAAATTAAGGAAGGAAACATCATGAAAGGAGTCAGGATTTCATCCGTTACTACCAGGATGTCACACTTCCTGCTTGCAGCAGCCCTGTGGTATTTCTTCCAGAATGTCGTGGCTCTGCTTGTAGGAATCCCCTAAAAGAGGGACAGAAGATGCTCAGCTGCCCGTCTGGGTGCCCTGCTCTCACCACACAGCTCGTAAGCCCCTGGTGCTACAGTATAGCCTTAACAGGGAATGAAGCCATCCCTCTGAGTATAGATATTGACAGAAAAACACTCTGTACACATACTGTGAGTAATATATATCGAGTTAGTTTCTCTAGATGCATATATGTAACTCTTACCAGTTTCATATAGAAGTAACAGGGATCTTGACCTGTTTAGTGAGACAGGTCTCAGCTACCAGTTGGTAAAAAAGGATATATGCTGCTACCACTTCTCTCTGTCTGCTTTATGTGACCTGAAGACATGCAAAGCCATGGCTAGCTTTCCTTGTGCACAAGGAAAATTTTAGATGTCCTTCCCAATTGTCTTTTTTTCTTTTTTTTTTTCTTTCTGCATAAGGAGAAAGGAATTATGGCATTTTATTATCTGTTTAAGAGAAAACCAGCTTCTTTTAATCTGTGTCTTACCTTTCAGAATTCTCTTCTTCCAACTGCATCATTGAAAAGGCTTTGTTATAAATCATGCAACAGTGGGTGTATTGGACTGATACAGCTTGTGTTGCTTTATGCTACTACTACACCATGAGCTGTGCTTTCCTTCTTGTGTATTCTGAGCAGGTGGGTTTTTGCATGTCCTGAGATATTTTCTCCTGTTTTAGAAGTTCATGGCAGAACTTTGATTGATTTGAAGGTGCAGAGGATTGCAGATAATGAAAAATTACCTGAAGTTTTTGCTGAGCTCAAGAGTCTATGAGCAATAACATACTCATTGCTATTCATAAACTCTGAGTTACTGCATGGTACTTTTCTAGGTTTTAATTGCAGTTGGCATTATAGACCTATTGCTGGTGGCAGGCATCTTACTGAAATGGGGTGTTTCTCAGGCTATTTGCTCTACAAAAACCTCACAGGAATCATTGTAATCCAGTTTCCATCAAGGCTAGAAAGAAGCTATCTGCAGGTAGAAGAAAATCTTGCATTTTGCTTCTGGAGATGCACTTAACTAGAGTGTTAAGTTTGAGCCTAGGTTCTGTTAGAGTGACTTTGGAGGTTCTGATGCCTCCCACTGATGTGCTGAGAGCTGAGAGGTGTTTTGATGCATGAGCTTAGGTCTGGGCAAATGCATGTACAAAACTATGTGGAAGTCATAACCCAATGTGCAGAAGATCCTCATCTCATGTTATCAGGCCTTCTGAAAGGATGGTTTCCCAACATGTTTCACTTCAACCAAGAGCAGTTTTCTTTGTTGTCTCTTTTTGTCCATTTCCTTGTGACTGCTACTTTTTCAACAGTTTACCCAGGCCTGTTTGTTGCTTTGAAAGTATATGTAACACTAAATGTTACCTGGGGTCACCCACTTTGAATGTAGACCTCCTTGGTATTGCTTTCATGATCCTGAGGGGTGGCATAACCAAAAACAAAGTTAGGCATGACTTGCACTCCCTCCTCTGCTGGCAGAAGTGCTGCATGAACATGATGATTCGAATTGGCTGGATCAAGCAAGAGTGAGAAAGAAATGCAGAATAATAACTCCACATATGTGGTCCTGTCAGCAGAGAGATGCAGTTCGTGGTGAATCTTTGGGGAAGCATGAATACTTCCAATAAACAAATGGGACATAATCTTTGAGGGTAGGCAGAGGAGGTAGGAAAGTGCTATCAGCCATAGTCATGTTCAATTAGTGGTTGTAAAAGTGACATTTGCTCAGTGTATTCTTCTTAGGCTCAGTGCTGAAAATACAGCTCATTTATTAGCATATTTGACAAACCACAGTGTTTAGCCGAGTTTCTCAGCACCTTGCCCAGGACAATAGGTCAGTCTGTTTACTGAGATATTTTTCAGCATATTTTTCTACCATTGCTGAGAAAATGGTCATATTTCAAACAGCGAAATTTCAGAATATTTCAGAATATGCAGAGCACTGCCTGTCATGTCAGCCATGGATGGGTGGTTCACTCATCAGCTAGTGTAAGATGGCACCTGCTTGTGCCACAGTTCTGTAGGAACCTGTGATGGGTAGAAAGGAGAAGGTCTCTTCCTATTCAGAGGCTTATTCATAAGAAAGATATACAATCAAATAAGAAATCTCTTCTGTCCTTTAGATAGTCTATTGCCACATAAACAGTTAAAATGACCTGCTTGTGCAGGAGTTCCGAAGTTCTCATCCAGCTGATACACACAAGCTTTCCTGGAAAATACATGTTATTGCTGCAGAGTTTTTGTGTTTAGCTAGATGAGAAATAAAAACATTGTTTGAGCTCTTTGGAAAAGTGTGGTTGGGATTTCCAGTAGATAGAAGAGGTGAATAGCTGAACTGAATGATGATATGATATGGTATGAAGGCAGTGGGAGAATGGAAAGTTGCTGTGTCATAACTGCAGCAACAAAAGTATTTTAAGAGGGTGATTACTGCTAATTGCCTTGAGCCCTTTGCTTGTATCTGGTGTCCTTTACCACTGTTCCAACAAGATCTTTCCTATTTTGGACTGCATTCTTTAGGGAGAGATTAGTGTCTGCATGTTATTTGGAAAGCGCCATGCCTGGGACTGGGCAGCCAATAATGAGTAAATAACTCATGTATTTTGGGAGCTTGTAACAGTAGCTGTATGGAAAATGGCAAGTCTGCCTGGTTGCACTGCTGTGTGTGTGTGCTGAGAGAGTGTCTGTACGCAGCACGTGTCTCTCTGGCTGATGTGACCACCAGTGACTGTGCAGATTGTGCAGAATGAACTGTACAAAACCAGAAGTGAACTGCTGGGACATAAGCAAGCGTTTCACACAAAGCAGATCTGAGATGACCTTATGGCCTCTGCAGCCACCAAAGCTGGTGTGTTGTGCTCCTCTGTCCCCATTTTCAGCACTTGCCACAACAGCACCATAGCATCCTGACTTGCTGGATCAGGACCAGCTGCCCTCCTCCATAACAAGGCTTATAAACATCCTGTTTCTTCCTCTCTTTCATAGTGTCTGGACATTAGTCTCCCAGTCTTCTCCCAGGGGCTCCTTTTGTGCCCCATTTCCTATTCCTCCCACTCAGGAAACCCTGATCCACCACCCACACAGCCACTGGAGGAAGGCCATTAAGATTTTTGGCTTACTATCAACTAAGCCAAAAATCTCCTGACATGGTTTATCTAACAGAATGGTCTGTGCCTTCAGCTTCCTGCTGCCAAAGTAATAATTTCTTTACTTTCAGTAACATGAGGATACTAAAGACAAGCACGTAAACTGGGTCACTTCATTACCATCACCTTCAAAAATTCAAAGGTGTGGGAAGGCAGTGCTTCCAGTTCCAACACTGTACCTGGGGCAGGTAACAGATATCTTTGTTGTACTGGGCTGTAAAATGAGTTTTTCCGTGAGTCAAACTGCTAAGGTTTTCCTTTTTTTTTTTTTTTTAATTTATGTTGAATTTAAAAGCAATTCTTGACAATTTGAGAAAAAAAAAAAAAAGGCACACTCCCCAAGTCCCATGCTGCATTAGTTCAGCATGTATATTAAAAGATTTCCTTTCACAGGGAGCTGGAAGGCTAGGAATGGGCATAGTCCTGCTAGAATTGGCTATGGGAAATGGGAAAGGCTAAGTGTGTCATCGCTTGATGTTCTTAAAATGTCTGACTGCCCAGTACCAAACATTGGAATAGATGGGTGAAGAGCAGTCCCTGTCACCAGAGGGAAGCAGACTCTCTGATCTGTCGGTTCTTCTGCATCGTCTGCTTCCTGAAGTCCACGAGAAAAATTCATGTATAACATGGTTTTATTGGGGTATACTTTGCTTCCAGCACATTGTCTACAATTGCCCTGATCCCTTAATCCCAGTTTAGTTGCTTAGGAGGCTTCTAATTTCAGGGGGTGATGAGTCCCTTAGTACAAAAGGCACACCGCTGCTGACACAGGTGTAGTTATGATTTGGCCACTCAACCTTTAGTTTTTTTCCCTGATCTGCTACACAAGTACTGCCTGCTGGCAAGTTGCTGTTAGCATTTAGTATTAACACTGCAGTTCAATTATATTTTCCCAGAGCACAGCTTTGTTAGATTCCCAGTTACAGGAACTCAGGCCACCTCTGCATCTTTAATCCTTATACTCTGCTTTTCTCATGATCCCTGTGGATGTCCTTCCTTCACCTTCACCACAGAGATCTGCAGACAAAAACTGGGTTTTCAGCTGCCTTAGATATTCAGTCATCTTCTGGGGTATTAATGCTGGTTCTTACAGAAGTCTTGCTGAAGTTTTAGAAAAATCTTCCTTTTCCTTTTGAACTTCTTGATGCTTTATCTGAACTCTCACAACTGAAGCAGAGTTTGACCTGTGGCACAATATTTAAATAGAAACTTGCTTCAGGGCATTGTTTTGGCTTACTACATGCAACAACAAAAAAATTTCTGGCAATTCCCACACAGTAAAGAATTTGCAGGACGAGACCAAAATTAATTACTATAAGTAATGCAGCCACTGTACACATTGGTTTTATAAAAACAAGAAATAACCATCAGATTAAGATGCTGAGCTCATCTAGAGTTACTGCAGTCAGAGAATTCAGTTCAACAGAGACATTTCTCATGCAGCACAACATATGCTTTCTGAAAATATAAATCACAACAAATGAACTGGGAAAGGCACGGCACTGACACACATAAAATTACAGAACAAAAGAAATCTCTCTTGGTTTTCTCTGTTTGATTACAAAAAAGCTGAAAGGCAAAAATTTGTTTATCTCATTGTACAGGGATACAGCAAGATTCATCTGTCAGCTCAGGGCTGTTTCATGTGGTGTGCTTATGGCACACTAACATTTTAGGCACACTAGCATTTCTTGTAAATACTTGTTAGGGACCTACGGTTGTACTCAGGTAAGATCAATGCACAATGAACTCAGCGGTGACAGACTTAACAGGAAAATACCTGTGGGGGGCAACCTCAAAAAAAATATGTTCCCATCAGAAGCTGTCTTGGAGGCTGGGAGGAGGATTTTGTAGCTTCTGGAGAAGTCTTCCAGTGTAAGTTTTAAAGCTTTTCTTGGTTCAAGTGGCAATAGTTAGTAGTTCAAAACATGGCTCAAGGCAGCAATTTCATTTCTCTGGAATTCAGCAGGAGAAAAATGTAATAGTTCACATAGTTGTACTTGACTTGCAATTGAAAAGGAGCTTGCGTGCTCTAAATGTATTTCAAATGCCGAGAGAAAGCAGATGTGCTCTTATAAACAGCTTGGTGAAGTCAGGGAATCTATTCTGTGTATATATTACACCCTCCTGGTCTCATAAGTCATGAGATACGCATACAGAGTAGTTTACAATGTGAACATTCAAACCTTACGTGTCAGAAATTTACAGATTGGCACATCTCTCTTTTTTTTTTTTTTAATTTGACATATTAATTTTTTACATCTGTTTCAACTCTCTTAATCTGAGAGACAGATTTTCAAGTAATTCCAGATGGAAGGCAAACAGCAAAAACTCTGAAGACTGTAAGGCACCTAACTTTGCATGGAAATGCCCAATGGTATTTTCAAAACACCAGGACTCTTTGACATATAATATACCTTATTTCTCAAAATGAATTAGTCCTATATCCTTTTTTGCAAATCCTATTTGATGCCTATCTGCACCTTTAAGTATCTAAATGCCTTTGCAAATCTGGATTCAAACTCTTAAATACTATCTCAGAATTTAATGATCAGGAGAGTTTTGCCTAAGAAAGCATTTCAGTATTCAGCCTTGGAATTAATCAGGTACAAGCCAGAAAATCTAGGTTCTACATAATCTTTCAAAAAATTAATATCTAAACATAGTCTGTGAGTGCTTAGTCCCATATACTGTAAAACAACAAGGCAAAGATATACTATTCAGCTTTCCAGCAACTCAGTTATTTTTTCCTTAAACAAAGGGCAATAGATCAATTTCAGACTAAGTCAACTGAGAACCCAGTGTCAGATTTTGTTTAATTGGACTGAAGTTCCCAGCAAAATCTAAATGTAAACACACTTAAATGAGAAATCTTTTCATATTACATTTTCTTTCAGATACTTGAGTCAAAGTTTAATGTAGAAATCTGCCATGCATTTTGCTAGAAAGTGCTTTGGAGAGATACTTACTTTTAAGGGTTTTTTCTTTGCTCTAAGAAGCACTTGAAAACCAGCACATCTCAAATGCAAAAAGCAATCTCAGTTTTCTAAATGAGGAAAAAGATCAGAGTTCTTGCTGTTTATCTTGCTCGCTTCATAACATCTAATTTTCTAGTTGATATCAGAAAGGAAAGCAAAACAAAAATCAATTTTAGAAGTAAGGGAAGACACTGAAAGGAATACTGCAATCTGTTAAGACCATAAAGACCCCAGATCTCTTTGTCTTCCCAAATGCTATTTTCAACACTACATGGATTGCAACATGAATTAAAAACAGAAAGTGGCACATACATACTCCTTCATGAGCTCTTGCTGTTTTCTACAGAAAGGTCAGAATCTTCTTTCGATTTGTAAGTTGTGGAAGAAGTGCCAGAAAGTACCCGTTATATAGTATTTACATGTTTAATGATAGAAATGTCTAAAATTAGCCATCTTGCTCTTCCCTGTAGAACCCCACATACTTTCCTCCCGTCTGTGATATTGACTCCACTGTATAGACTGGGCTCTTTAAAGGTTGCTAATAAATACCAGGTATCCATGAACAGAAATAGAGAGTAAGTGAACATGTCTGATTATGGTTGTGCTGCTGATAGCCTCTAAGTAAAACTGATTTTGCCAACCCCCAAAATACAAGGACAAAGATGAGCATTGTTCAAGAAGGCAGGACCCTACCTGTGCTTAGTGGGGTTTGCACGGTTGTAGTAGGATTCAGGTATGCACAATGATGAGTTATTTTTATATACCTTCTTGTTTCATAGCAAACTAACTTGTGAAACAATGGATTTAACTTGTGACTGTGAATCTAGCTAAGGAGTATTTTGACAGCATACTTTAGAGTTTTGAGTTTGTGCAGCTGAAATGTAGCTACTTGGCTGCACATATTAAGTCTACTTACAGGCCAGCCCTTCTTACAGACATAAATCTATGTATTTTATCTCACCAACAAACACCATTGACAGTCAGTCAACATCATCTAATCACACATATCTACAGACTAGCTCCTTTCATGAACAGCTCTCCTCAATGGATCCACAAAATCGAATTACACTCTGGGAAGAACAGCAGACTCTTGGTAAAAGAACCCAAATCATCACCAACTCAGTTGCTTTGGATATGCTGAACTCAAGTAAAGGCAAAAGAGATGTTGAAAGCTGTGCTTTCAATATCTCATCCGTCACTGCAGGAGAAATTTCTAATGCTTTGGCTCCCCTTTTCATGGCATTGCTCTTGCAGAAACTGTATTTCTGTAGGGGCTCACAGAAGTACAGCCACACAATGACATTTGATAGAAAATCAAAAATCAGCAAGTTAAATGAAAAACGTTTCTATTTACTGGACCAAAGCCAGAGGCATCTAGAATATGTAGGATAAAATCAGAGCAGCGTGGAAGTTGATCTGTGAGAAATTTGAGAAAGAAACTAAAAATGCAACTTGACCAGCAGCTGGTTGTCAGGATGGTAAGAGAATTTTCGCCATTGTGACATGAATTTAATAAAAATTAGTGAAGTATTTATAGCAATGATAACAGTGATTGTAACTTAACTAGTTGCCTACTAGCATCACGGAGGATAGTTTTCCCTTCCCTTGCGGGTACACATCTTTTTTGCTTTGTTTTCCCTTTTCCCCTTCAGGTTCTTGTAAGACCTACAATATGTAAATATCAAAATCTTGTTTGTTCCAACCAGTATTGATGACCTCATTTTTGATCTTGTTTGCTGAGAGACTAGAACTTTCTGCATGTGCCACAACAAAGACAATATTCTTGTGAAATGAGCAACATTAATTCTGATCATTTTCTGAAGCAGCAGAGCTTTTCACAGGAGCATTATTTTTAAGTGCTGTTACTGGAATTACTCAGGAGAACTCCGTTTAAATTAGTAATGCTTAAATTAATTACAGAGAACGGCCTGTGAATTTTCCCATCTGAGTTAAGATTCAAGATCTTATTTGTGAAGGGGTGTTTTTTGTGTATGTATTTTCAGCAACAGCAAATTTGAAGAAAATCTGATTTGAATGTTGTCTGCTGCATAGGAGATTACATTAACATTTCAATTAAAAATTACATGCAGGCAATTGCTCATTTATCCTGAGGTTCCATATATCTTAGTCTTGTGTAACTCATCACAGACCAGCTACAAACAGTGACACTGCAGTAACTTGCGTGGGCAGGATCCTAGACAGAATATATTTGGTAGTGAGAAAAGGGCATGGGAAGTTTGGACACCTGCCTCCTTTTTGGAGTACTGCCCTTGTTGCACTGTGCCTCCATGGAATAGAGCAGTGGGAGATGCACTTCATGGAGCAAATGCACGACTGATGAGTCATTTGAAAGTACATGAGCTAATTCAGTTTCCACTGACTTCAGGTGGATGGACTAAATGCAAGAATGAAAAGTACTGCATCTATTTCAAAACATTAATTCATTTATCTAAAGTTGTCTGCTCTGTCTGGGTACAATAGAGATCAGTGGTGTTTCAGTCTCTAGCTAGTGCAGTGTAGCTCGGCAGTGGACCAGGTCTTGGTGTCCCCATTGCAATGTCCTTAATGGGTAACAAACACAGTATTATCTGCTTCTACATGAAGAAAAAATGCTGGTTCCAACAGGAATAACCCAGAGAGTCCAGGATTTGAGAGCAGGCACAATCCCACCGAGCTTTTTTTACCTCTGTTCATTCTTTCCTTGCTTCTGGTTGTAGCCCAGCCTTGGCTTGGAGCACCCATGCTCTGCATCCCCCAGGACAGCTGTTGGCAGACTGGGCTAGATCATGCTCTTGCCAGCTTGGGCTGTGCTGGCAGGGCAAGCCACAAGTAGGGTCTTTTCTAAAAAGTGCTTCAGTTTGGGCTGAACTATGTCAGAGGCAGATTAAGCCCTGGATGCCACACATAGGAAGTTTTCAGCTCGGACACTATTTCCTCTGGACCAGAGCCAGGTTGGTCCAAATCTTTGCCCAGAGACCATGGCAGACTACTATTGAACTGTTGGAAAAACAGAGTCACGATCTTAAACCACATCTCAGTTAAATTGTCTTCCCAAAGACATAACCCATCAAGAGCTTAGAGCAAACCCCATGCCACTCCCTGTCCCACGAGCTGGACAGGCATGAGATCAAATAGACTTTCAGTCAGCAGCTGCTAAGGAAGAACATGACTGCAGGTGAACTATGGATGGTGAGAGGTAGCTTACAATATATTATGGAAATGTTCCCAAATATAAGCTCATGAAATTTTGTTCTGAAATTTGCAAAGTCGCCTTCTGTAAAAAAATAATCCAGGCAGTGTAGGTCAAGTTGGCTGGAGCTGGCATTTATTTAAACAGCATGAGTTGCTATCTCTTCCCCCCCCGCCCTTTTTCTTTTATTCTCTTTTAAATAACCAAATCCCTTTGAGAGAAAATGAGAGGTTAAATTTTTTACTTTAGGGAAACTGTTGGATTGACAGAGCCTACCCACTAAACCTAATACATTTAATAGAGATCCCCAAGGTTTTTTCCTGAATAAAATCAATTAGAAGCTCTTTCTAAGGAAGGATGTTGGACTCCTGAGATGGATCTGTGTGTATTACACATTTTCCATTCATAAGAAACCATTCCTCCTGAAGACATTGTCTTTTGCTTGCTGACTGTGACACAATCTTCTCAATTAACATAGGTGGTGCAAACACCTATGAAAATAATAAAGGAATGCTGAAGATGTTAGGCTAGCATCATGAATTAGAAATTGAATGATCCTGTTTTATGCAATCCCACTGCACCTCTGAAAAGCAAATAGATTTCTAATTGTAACTGGTTTAATGGTAAGATTCTGTCAGTTTTGCAGTTCAGTTTTCTTGTGATCTCTCCTCTCAGGTAAGAAAACCACAGTGAAGAGGGTTTGCTTTATACAAAATTTTA
>VZRZ01004636.1:245435-261675 GCA_013398175.1 Climacteris rufus | reverse complement strand
CCCCCCCGCCAGCTATTACAGATGCTCTTATTCCTTTGAAATTTCTTTCAGGGGCTTATCATCTCTGATGAATAAGCGAGGCAATTTTAACATGTATCTCCACATTTAATTCCTCAGTGCATCCACTGTAGCAGCAATCATTACAATGGGGTTGACACATCTCTGAACCTGAGAGGCATTGTCAGAATATGGAGAAAAGAGCACACAAGATGAAGTCAGAGCATTTGTTCTTTGACAGCTCAGACACACTGGCAGCCAGATAGGGCTGGGAAAAAAGAGAAGGCACTATAGTTCCTCCTCACTGATCTGAAGCCTGCAAACAGATATCATTTCAGACATAAACACTCTGAACAGCATGGTTTCCTGGGAGGTTGTTGCAGAAGTGAAGCATGCTGATGCCTTCTCTGAAAGTTTATGTTTTGTGACCCTATTTTAATGACTGTTGTTTTTAACAGTCACTCTGCAAAGATTCTCACTCAAAGAACCTATTTATGTTATGAATGGGAGGGTTTTTTGGGGGGTGTCAAGCTGAAATTTATCTCCGTATTCTTGCAGCTTGCAAAAACCAAAGTTTAATGTCTGAACTGCTACAGAATTATTAGATTTCACATGTATCAAGCAAGGTAAAAGCCATTTGATATGCTTATTTTTTCAGGTTATTAACATCTATATCTTCATGTCTGTAGGTCTCTTTTACTATAGCTGAAGGTATGCTCAATGTTTTACAAAGCTAGTATAGGCTTAGCATCAACCCATAAATCCTGACAGTTCTGAGAGGATGAGCACTGGGGGCTTTTCCTATCAATCATTATTTCTAGAATAGATATACGGAAAAAGCAAAAAACACATGTTAATTAGGGCAGCCCTAAAAAAAATCCTCACAGTCACGTGCATTTAATATAGAACATTGAAATTTCATTCTGATCTGTGAGTATATATTATGATATATATTCTATATTTGCATATACATAATAAAATATATTATTTAAATAATTAACTGTCCTCAACATGCCTCTTTTAAAATTAAATGGTTTATGCAATAATTGAACTGAACATACAGAATGGATTTGGTAGTCACCAATGTTGATGAATATACCTCTCTTCTGTACAGCTTAGCCTAGAGTATGAACAGGCAACTTGGCTCTTATCAGTATCAAAAATGTCACAGTAATTTCACCACTGGAAAAGAGGAATTTTGAAAACTCAGTATTGGAAGCTGTGTAATTTCTACTCTCTTTTTCCTTTTTTTTCCCAGAAATGCAAGGTCAAGTGAATTTGAATGCCATAAATATTCAAGCTGTGATGTGTTTATGTTCTTGTATCCAGCTATTACAATGGCATGCACAGAGATGCATCCATTCTCAGCTGCCTTCCAGCAGCATTTTCAAGGAAGGTTTGTGCTATAGTATGACATGGTTAGTCTTTGGGAAAGAGAGATTCCAGTATTCAGTGACTAAAATTTTCAAAGTCTTCTTTCTTCTCTGCGATAAACCTAAAAAGGTTGTTCAGGACTGCTCCTTCTGCAGCTGGTATCCCAGTATCTGTTCCACTTATGGTGCTATTTATAGCCAGTAGTAGTGTCTTACAGAACCCTACCCACAAATTATTGTGGAGAAAATCGTGAAGAAAGGTGCAAAGATGAACCCAGGCCACCTGTATCTGCATAATTCAGACAGAACATGTCTTTGCTTGTGAAGAGACATATCAAATCAGAGTGTGGCCCAGCCAAAACTGGAAAGTTGAGCCTGTCACTAGTACACATGGCATAATGTTTACTAAGGTTGTTTGCTGCTAGACCACAGGCTTCTGTTGGTTCAGATTTTGGAAGGGAGTCTGTTCCTTCCACCCCTGGCATGAGGCCAGTTTTTGAATGCAGTTGGTAGCAAGGAGAGATCAATTGCTTGGGTGCCAGGCACCTTGCCATACAGCTGCCCACATGCCAGAGCAGTTCTTCACAGCACAGGTCTCCTGACAGGTAATTCAGTTGGCATCACGGAAAGCAGAGACAAGGACTCTAATACATAACAACATAACAACTCTTGGGTATTTAAAAATTCTGCAGTCCTCATTCTGTCTCCTAATCAAACATGGTGTCGTGGTTTAAGAAGTTTGGGGGGTCTAGCTTTTTGGGTGTGGTAGGGGCCAAAGATGGCTCCTGTAAGGAGCTTCCAGAAGCTCCCACAGCTGTCCAGTCAGGGCCTATCTCTGATGGCTCCTGGAAGATTGATGTGCTGTTTTCCACAGCTGGGCCAATTAGGAAGGACAGAAACGCCTCTGCGACAGTACATTTAAGAAGCAATCTCTGTAGNCATACAGCTGCCCACATGCCAGAGCAGTTCTTCACAGCACAGGTCTCCTGACAGGTAATTCAGTTGGCATCACGGAAAGCAGAGACAAGGACTCTAATACATAACAACATAACAACTCTTGGGTATTTAAAAATTCTGCAGTCCTCATTCTGTCTCCTAATCAAACATGGTTATTATTTAGATTCACAGTTTCAAATATATCTCTATATGTCCATTTCCAAAAATAGGTCAAAAGACCTACCCCAGCACCAATAATAAAAATTCATAGGGTAAGCATAGAAGAAAGGCACCCATAAATGTACATCCTGCAGCCCACCTTGCCTTAACTGCAGGAGGGAAAATGAGTGCAGAGCAGGATGCCTCAAACAGTAACAAAGCTCATGGCTGAGAGCAAGATCCAAACCTACTACAGAGGCTTTCAAGGCAGCACCTCCCTTTATGAATTTCTGCTCTCCCCAGTGGCACTAGGACATGGAAGTGCAGGGCATTTCTCCAATCCCAAACCATTTAGGGTATACTAGGTTAAAGCTGACTGTTTTAGTCCCATGAAGAAGCTTGTTGGAAACAAACAGTGGTTTCAGAGCATTTGTACAAGGCATTTTCAGTAGCTGTTTGGTGTAAGAAAGGGGCTAAGCATCACTTCAACTTCACTGGCAATCTCTAGCCCTGGTGGTGATGGGCAGCACTAATGACTTAAATAAAAAGGCTATTCTATTTGCTATTAGATTAAGAAAAGGAATCATTTTGAACAACAGTTCTAAACTCCAGCCTACTTCTTAATACCATACTCTTATGGTCAGAAGATGATTAGCTAGTATTGCATTATATTTAACATTTATTTACTCCCAGACTAGAATAACTTAAGCATAATAAAAATAGATTTATTGGTCTGTTTCTCCTTCTAGCCCAATTAGGTAAAGCTCAGAATTTTATAGGATACTGAGAACACCGAAGCAGATGCTGAATAATAACAGCTAATCTCTGTTCATTGTGATACAACCCAGAACAGCCTCAAATGATGGCCAAGCTCTGTCATCATCCTGGATAGCATGAAAATTAAAGATTTCTTTGAAGTACCTCCTCTGCAGTACAGACCCATTTTCATTTCCTAGTTAGTCCTATTCTCTCATATGATCAAAATCCCATGACTTTCTACAGATATAGAATAGCTATTCCTCATCCTGTGTTCACTTAAAGGAAGAGACTTTGGACTATCCCAATGTCTCTTTTACCAGGGCCAAAAAACGACTGAGGTTGCCACAGGTAGTTCCAAGTGTTACTTAATTTATGCTGGTTATAATGAAATGTAGGTTTTGAAAATATGGTATATGCAAACCTAATATTAACAATGACCCCACAAGGGCTTTTGGGGCTATCAATGTAACTGTGCTTATAACCATCAAGGAGTCAGTCCACAGAGAGCACAAAGCAATGTGTGTTAAATATGGGGAGTCTCCAATCTGCAGGAGAAATGATCAAAATGCAGTAATCCTTGTTAAACTTGTGCAGGGATACACTCTCAGTAGCCTTTTTGGGCTTTGTGTCATGTAAGACAATACAGCATAAGGAATTCTTTCCCAGGTTAACACTTGTCCCAGGCAAATGTATCACCAAGCTAATGTTTCTCAAATATTCTATTTTCTTTCCAATGGTGCATCTTTCTTGCCCCACCATTGCCAGGCTTTCCATTTCCAAGAAACTGAAAGAAATATAGTTCAAGAGACTAAATTTCAGTAGAAAGAGTGCCCAGAAAAATCTCAAGGGTGACACCACCCATCTTGCAAGCAGTGAAGTAGTTGCCATGGCTTACTACTTTAAAGAAAGTGATACAGCCCTGTTTATATTGCATTCCTTGATGCTTTTTGAAGTGTGTTAGACAACTCTAAAAATAGATATGAGTATAATTACGAGGCAATTGCAAAGGAGCCTGTTTGTGAATGCCAAAGAGATTTGAGAGTAGATACATTTTGAAAAAGTTGAGGTGGAGTACTTTCTTGCCCTTTATCCCACGTTGTCTGGGGGGATGCAAGAGTGTGTCCATGCATGACAAAGTAAAGTTCTGCTAGCAATCCACAGCAAAAGGGGCAGTAAGGTGTGCAGTCAGTAGAAATGGGGCTGTTTCACAAAACACATGCCGCCTTTTTCAATACTGAAATTTCCTCCAAAACACAAATACAGTGGTTTTGGGCATGTGTTTCAGTGTGTGTGTAAGCTACCAGTTGCAGATACTGCTATAGACTATCACAGTTTTCCTGAAGTCAGCAGGATTATTAGTTTAATAATTCCCTATTTGTTTAGGAGAAGTGAAAGAAAATGCACAGCCTTGCTACCTTCTTTTCTTCAGCTACAGCCCAGCCTTGAGAAGTCACCATCTCGTTCCAGAAAGACAGCCAAAATGCTCTCCTTGTCCCACTGTGCCTGCTGCCCTTCCAGCAATCAGCCACTGATGACTTAGGGGCAGCAAACAGGGCTTGCTGGACCTTGAGCATTAATGAAAGCTTGGGTGCTGCTGATAGCATGGGAGCCAGGGCAGCTCCGGTACAAAAACTGCCCAGGAACACTCAGGCAGTCAGCACTTGCATACTTTGTAGTAGCCACAAATTATGCAGCATGAAGGGTTGCATAAATGAGCTATGGGTAAGCATGGCTTATGAGAGGGTTACCTGGTGCTCTTCACTACTCTGCTTGTGTTGGGACTTCAAAAATGATCGTGGATAGCCCCAAGCTGTGACCACTCATTTGCAATGTGGGAAGGTCTATACCTGGAGCCCAGGCTGCTGATTCCCCCACAAGGCCTGTTTGGTGACCTGAGACCTGAGATGGACTCTGAGCAAGCATTTCACCACAGTGCTGGGTAAGGAATGCATTACCTCTTGGTAATACGTAATGGCCTATTACCATTTTCACGAGTCACCCGATTATTTGATTCAAAGCCTCTAAATTAAAATTTTCATTGGCAAGAATTTTAGCAGTATACATCCCAATATACTTCATTCTTGGTTCTGAAAATGTAGGGAATAACTGTCACAGGGAAAAGAAAAATAAGAAAAGAAAAGGGGAAATGCATTTCCAGTCAAGTGTATGCAGTGTAGATACAGGCATCTTACATATATATATATTGCAACAGTTTTCAAACTCATCTTTCTTGAAATAATTTTAGGCTCAAAGATATTTTTCTTTGAAGATCTCCAATAGCCAAAATTGTTTCGTTTTGTACTGAATTATATCTCTCTTAAACAATAACAATTACATGTATTTGGGTGTGAAACATTAGTTCTTTGACACATCTCAGAACACCTCACACAGGAGCACAGAGTGCAATTCATCATCATACCCCCCCATGTCAGATGACTCCTGTTGTTATCAACAGATATTTAAAACCAAATTTCATGGAATTTCAGCTGGGTACTGCACTATCTCTGAATATTATTTTAACCCACTGGTATGTCAACCAATATTGCAATATTTCTTGCCTAATTTGGCATGACCATTACCTCAAATTATGAACTCTCAGCTTCTTGAGTAGTTAGTTTTTAAAGACAAAGATGCCTTGTGCAATCTGAATACAATTGCTAAAATCTGAGAACCTCCACATGCATTTTTGCTCGTCTTTGAGCTGGGTAAGAGTTGAGCTATTTAATTTTATCAAACTGTCCAAATAAACTATTACTCTTGTACTGGTGCCAAATAGTAGCCTGAAGCAGAGCTGCTTGGCACTGTTAAACTCCTGAACTAATAGGCTCATAAAGAAAACAATTCAAACCAACCTGTAAGAAGCATGGAAGGGCCTAAGCATCCCTCATTAAAATGAATATGTTGTTTCATTGCTGTTCTGTGGTAACAGGGGCCATGGTTTGACCCACTCCCCAAAGTGCACTCAGTATTTGCACACATACCCTCTCCACAGGGAGATTCCTCAGTGCATGTAAAGATAAGGGACAGGAAATAAGGAACCAGATGTAAATCAGTGCTTGACTTAAGAGTGAAGAAAAGATAAAGATCTTACTGTCTTGAAGGCTTAAATGGAAGAAATTGCACAGGCCTCCCTCTGCATCAGGATGGATGCTGTTCTAAAACACAGCACAGTTTAGCATTGCCAACAGGGAACAGCAAAATGCTGTGTAAAAATCTGCTTCTTTGTAGGTCAGATACAGATACACGTCTTGACTCAGTGATGACTAATAAGAACTTCAAATTCAGTTATTTTCCTTTTTTCTTTTCCAATACACAGTTCCAGCTGATTTAAAAGATATCTTTCCACCCCGTTTTTTTACTGAATCATATTATTTCCAAGATCATGATCTTCTGATCTCATATATACACGGATTTTATCATCTAAATGTTTTCAAAAACTCATCTCCCTCAAATTCATTTTTACACATATTTTCATAATGCTTCTGTATGATCTAGAAAATATTTGTCCTAAAATGAAAAACTGATGTGCAGCTGACTCTTCCCTTACCTGTTCTCCTTGACTTTTGGAATGGATCTATTCTCAGTTTTAGGTAAACAATGCTTTATCAGAAATGACTCATTAGTGAAAACAGTAATGTGGTTGATGTTCCTGTCCTGATAATGCAGCATCCATATATATAAGATCCAGTATTACTGTGCTCATCCTGCATTTCTGTAAGCATGAACAATGTATCATCACTGGACAATAATTTTGCCAGATGAAGGCTGTGACTTTGTCCTCTGAGGGTTGTCTGATAGCAGATAATACTGTTGAACCAGACAGAAGGATTTACAATGAAACTCTTTTTAGTTATCATGCATAAGTCCAGGGAGCTTTTGCAAATGGTCAGTCTTTGAGTAATTTTAATATGTTTCTAAAAGATTTAAAGTGATATAGGCTCAGTGTCAGAATAATATGTATGGCTATTTTTGAATGCTAGTGTTAAACCCCAGCTGCACAGCTTTGTCTGTATTCATATTTTATTAATCAGTCTGTTTTAATGTCCTCACTTCTCTCTCTCTCATTATCTTCCTCTAAGTCCCTGCCCAGCTGCTTCCCAGAGACCATTTTAAAATTAATTCTAATGATTTTAGGCACTTTTAATATGACTATCATCACAAGACTGTTCTCTTAGTGAACCAAGTTGTTAGCTGACAGCAGTATTATTTGGGGACCTTGTCTTATTGTTTCTCCCACACTAACAAGAGTCAGGCCAAATCCTTGGTCTAATCCTGTTTACCTATTTACAATTTAAATCAATTTAAATGAATACACCATAGGATAACTGACTCCCTTAAAATATAATAGGAAATAAAGAGGGTCTAAGCTCCAACTCTTTTTCAGAGAGGAAGACAGCTTTGACAAATGCTGTGACCAGGCTCATTCCCTGCAAGCAGAAAACCCCTGAACCCATGGGGTATTTTCTTTGGCCTGCTGGGCATCTGGAGCAATTTCTTCCCTTTGATTAATGATCAGGATGGCTAACAGCTCCACTGAGACTGAAGAGTTCTTGGCAGACCACTGATGTAAACTGGAATCTAATGTTTACTTGGGTTAAACAGTCTGGATGGCAGACTTTATGCCTTTCAACACAAAGGTTAACAAGAAGGTTAGTCAGTATTTGTGCACTTGACTAGTTAAATAAGAGCAAAAACTGTCCCATCTTATTGACATCCAGAAGAAATGAGGCAATTATGCTTCAAAGATTTCTGCTTACTTAACTCCACTTCCTTTGTTTTACCATTGTTCTTATGGGTCATTATGCATCTATCAAGAGTCAGTAACTTCATCTTTGGCATTTTGCCTAAGATCAGTGCCTTGCAACAAAAAAATCCCCTAGTGGGCTTCTCTGCAGAAAGTCACACTTGTCTCATTTCCTAAAAAACAGAAAGACAGTGTTCATGCTTGTCATTTTCTCTGGACCTCTAGTTCTTTTATGGTGCTTCTCCATCCCAGTCACACTGAAAAAACTTAATTCAATGGAGGTTCACACTGGACTCTCTTCTGTGGAATTCTTCAAAAAGGAGGTTATTGAAAAGTGGTTATAAGAATCACAAACTATGTTAAATCTATACCAGTTTCTCCTCAGAGTTTAATTTATGAGGGTGGGGAAATGCACATCTTCTTAGGGTTTCAACCTTGATCCTCCCTGATGCTCAGCACCAAAAAACAGTAATAACAAGAGGTGTCTGATATCTGAGAAGCAACATATATATATATATATATGTGTTACTACAGATGATATAATTTGCCCTGTAATACCTGTTATTACAGCATAACATATTTGTCTATATCATAATACACCTGTTATTACACCATAATATAATTGTCTTGTGAGACTATTACAAGGAGGAAAAAGTACTTTTTTTTACCAAACTGGCTGCAGAAAAACAACAGTGATCTCACAGTAATAACTACTTTTATGGAGCACTTTTCATCTTGTCAACAAGATTCACCTTGAAAGTAAATTGCATATACCTTCCCATTTTATCCAGGTGCCTAAGCATGAGGTATCATTTAACCTGTATATTTTGTTCTCCCAGTGTGTCTGTAGGTATTGTTACAAGTGCCATTCAACAAAAGCCTTAGGCACACAGTTTACTTTAAAACCTTTAAAAGGTTCAGTTGAAGTCAATATCAGTACTCTTGGTGCATTACATTGAGCAGATGTGTAAATAGCTCCAGGATCAGCTGCCAGCTTCTTTGTGGCATATCATACTTCTATTAATGTAAAAATACCATGTAAATGTATGTCAAAATATGCACATTCAGTAAATATGCACAATATCCCAGTGAATTTGGCTAACAGGTTTGTACATAAAAATAACAGACATAATTAAAAAAATTCAACCTAAAACCAATCAATCAAGCCAATTATTCTGAAAGACTCAAGACAGAAGATCCTGGGTACCATATGAATTCTTCCAGAGCAATCAAGTTTTATAAGTCCTCATGATATTGCACATAAAGAGAGAAATATCTTCAATATCCCCTGAACAGTGTCCCACATGTCCACATCTCAGATGGCTGTAATCAATAGCTGTCATGTTTTTGTTAGTTGTTGCTGGACTACTTTTTTAAAAAAAATTTTCTGTTTAAGGAAGAAAATAAATTCACCAAAGTTTCTCATTTTCTGCCCAGACACCCTGCAATCTGCTTCTGTGATAGTTCCGGTTATTTCTTCTATGTCCCATCATAGACAGTAATTCTTTATGGAAACGTTTTTCCATCTAGCTATTAAAAATGACAGCAAAGATTGTGCAATAGAGGATTTGCTTGGAAAACATCATTTGCAGTCTGTACATACACTCAATGACACAAGCCCATTTCTTAAATAAAAGTGTAGTTCAAGAGAAACCTGTGATAAATCTAAACTGAGAAGAATATCTTGATGAGCTGAGGCTATAATATGTCCTTTTCTCCTACCTTTCAGCAACAAGAATTACCCACTTTCTGTGGTGATAAGCATTATATGAAGCTATACCTACTGTGATTTTGTAGGCTTCCAGGTGCAAACATCTTGGGGATCTATAATACCCTGGTGGTACTTTTTGTTTACAAAGAATTTGTAGTGTCACACTGTTCATCGCACTTAGTGAAAAATTCCACACCTACTTTACAAGTATATTGTTCAGAGGCAGTAAGTCGTGGACATGTGTTTTCTATCTTGTTTCACTAGTTTGAGTTGGTTTTCTTTCATTCCTTTACATGACTCTCTGGGTAAGAGGTTCACAACAAGCTTTCACTAATTATGTCAGTCTACACAGAGAACTGGCTAATTTATGTTTATTCAGTAATTACTTTCCTGGAAGGAGCCACTCGCACCTCTCAAACACACCAAAATACCACAGTGTGTTTATAAATGTTTTGCTAGAGAAGGTGTTAAATATCCAAGTTCCCATGCAGGGATACTGAGCACCCTCACCTGTCAGGAAGATGGAACACCTCATAGCTTGGGGCTGGAAGTCTTCAGAAGCCTGCTTTGAACAGGGTTTTTCCATGACCAAGCTGCCATTTGTTCTGCAGTTTTATCCTGTCAGTGTAGGCAGGAAGGGACTACTGATGGCAGAAGCCATGAGGCCAGGTCTCTTCTACTATAGGCAGGTAGCTCTGAGCTTTTCTGATGCTTGCAAGACAAAGACTTGCAAGCAACTGGCAATATTTTGTGCTGGCATATTTTTAAATTTTGGTGGGATTTGCTTGGTTTTTGAATTCTCAGTGAGTTTTTCTCTCTGTGACCAGTGGTACTGGAGACTATTTGGTGCTTGTGAGTCATGATGTAACCATGTGCGTTCTTGAGAGCCCTGGAAACGTAGAGGCTGTTGTTATGTACAAGTTTTACATTTCCTCACAATTTAAGGCCAACAGAGCTCATCAGACTGTCTAATTTGTCCTGCATATAGGTGCCTATTAAATGTTGTACATGTACCTCAAGATTGAGACAACTGCTTGCACTAGCCCATAGTATTTTAGTCCTTGAGAAACCAAACTGTTATGTGTCTAAAACAGTATCTGAGCTTCTTCCATTACTTGAGAACTGATTAGGCATGACATGCCCAGACAATCACAGAAAAAATCCACATGAAATATCCACCATCCTTGCCAATCTGAGCTATTAAAATCTCTACCGCTCCTGGACTGCTCTTCATTCAAACCCAAGCATCAGATGTCTAAAATAATTTTCTGCATTGGTTTAATCTCTTCCTGGCTACAGCAAGATAAATAATACATGGTTCAAGGGAAGGCAAAAAATTCTGCTGCAGAATATATGAGACCAAATATCTCTCAGAGGAGTGGAGAAGAAATTCTTCCTCTCTGCTGTAGGCAGCCAACTGGAGCTCTCAAGTGTGGGATTTGATTACACTTATTGCCTTAATGCCAACCTGAAAACGTCTGAGTGGGCAGGGTGCAATTCAAGCCATCTTGTTCCAGCCATAATGGAAGAAGTTGCACAGATGTATTGTTCTAATGCACATAAGGCTAGAGGGGATTGCCAGGGCATCTAGCCTTCTGTGACCCTCCTTCCCTCCCTGAGCCTGCTCTGTCCATTAGAAGTTCTCCCAGAAGTTGTATTTAGGAAAGACAGCCTTTTTTAAGGACAAGATTAAGCAATGGTGAATGCACCACCTCCCTTCATAAGCTGTTACAGAGTTTAATTACCTTTACTGCTAAGAAATTGCATCTGATTTCAAGGTTGATTACATCTAACCTTAAACTTCCAGTCACTGGATTTAGTTATGCTTTTGTCAGCAAGAGTGAAAAAGCTCACCGCTGTTATCTGTTCCCTGTATCCTCTCAAGCTTTTCTCAAGTAAGTGGAATATGGTCAGCTCTTTAAACCTCCCATCTCAAGACTTGTACTTGACATGCAAAATATTTGGATTTTCTCCAATATTTTCTCATCTTCTTTAAAGTGCAGGCACCAGAACTGTGCTTGATATCTTGAAAACATGCAAGGACTGTGCTGAGACCTTTCCTGAGCAATGTACTGGGACTTCATGTTAGGGGTGATTAGGATAATCACTTTTTATCATTCCCTGAGTCTCTGCTCTCTGAGACAGTGTCCATTCCTACAAGCTTTCGGACTGTAGCAAAATGAATTTAGTGTGCTGCTTGTTGGACAGCGATCATTTAGCCAAATCAAATTACTGCAGAAATAATATATCTTCTTTATTTACTGTGCTAAAATACATTGTTCTATGTGCAAGCTTTTAAAGCAAAGATTCTATCTCATGGCCTGAACTGATGAAAACAATATAAAACACTATTAGGTGAAGACTGTTTCTGATTCTGCTGGGAAAGGTCCCCACATTGAGTAAAATCTCTCCATTAAAAGGCTACATTTTGAAATTTTTCAGTAAGACACTTCTTAATCTTTGCAATAGGTAACCTGTTAATTCCCTGTAATGCAAGACTTCAAATCAAAATGTCATGTGGTATTAACTGCCTCGCAGAAATCCAAGTGTGTCCTATCAATACAGCTGCTTTTCTCATGCAGACCTGTAATCTTTTATATAAATCTTCAGAATAACCAAAAATACCACAGCAAGTGTATCTGACAAGACCTAACTTCCACTGACCTGTTTTGATCAGGATTAAATATATTTATTCTCTGGTTCTTTTTCTAATATTTAAGTATCCCAGAATCATGTGCTATTTTGTGAGAAGGCCAAAACATCAGTTTCAGCTATTGGAGGGTACATAGCAGAAAAATATACTTCCCTACTTATATTGTTCTCTAAATCAGAGCTAGGTGGAGTATGAGCTGAAATACTTAGCTCATTTACAACCACTGTTTTTCTCTCTCAGAGTTAATGAATTACTGACAGTCTAAGGATATTCTGTTATTTAAAACAGAAACTCTCTCCTACAATTCAGTTCATCCCTTCTCTTTGTAGAAAAGGGAGTATGTGCAAGATCAGCAAGAGCTTTCAAAACAATGGAACCACCAAACCAGGTACATAGAAATTATTGGTGCTTCTTGAAGAAAGCATTTAATGCCCAGTCCTCAAAGCCTTGTGAGAGCAGCAGTGCTTAGAGATCAAGATGGGCTGCACATTGCCAGCACAGAGCTTAAGCAAGATTAAGAGACGGAAAGGACTTGTACTGGTCCTCTGTAAAGATGACTTTTATTCATTATTAATCTTCTCAGGGCAAAACCTCATCACCTATACACGCAATAGCAATACCTATGGGCTGAGAGAAGCATGAAGACTCTTGGTACCATTGAGCCCAAAGAGAGCAAAAACAGGTTTCCAATCTAGGGATGCAGCTATAGTGTGAACATTGTGGTTTGTGCTGCTTTTAGCAGGCTGCAAGATTTCATACTTTTTGCTGTTCTTGTGGCTCAGCACAGACTACTGCTCTGGGTTCTGCGTGTGTCCTCCCCTGGAGTATGGAGTAGTCCCAGGGAGAATGTGCTGCTGACTTGTCTTTGCACAGTTCTCTACAAAAAAAAATCACACTCTGGCCCATGAACAGAATATTCCCTCTAAACTGCTAAGCACCTGCTACTAGAGTTAAGAACGTTGTGAGATTTAGCTCTTTAATGTTCCTACATCTAGAATATTCATTTCATACCACTGTGGGCTATGAAAAGAATTGACCCTGTAATAAAAGAAATATTAGTCAATGGATAAAGAGAAGGTCACTCAATTTATCTCAGCACTGGAAGAAGTGCTATTCTTTGCTGATTTTTGTAAAAAGCTGCTAGTATCTTGGAAGATTAAGGGGATAGATAGTACCAGATGATTCTTTAATTTAGCAATTGAAATATTTTGCTAATGTTTATAAATTTTTAATGATCTAATCCTGTAAAGTCTTGTTTATATGAATAATCCTTCCTCACAAAGTGTCTTGCTGAATTATGTGGGGTTTTTGCATTAAAAAAAAATAATTTGTGTAAAGGTCAGTAGTACCAGGCCCTTAAATATTTACAAACACTTATCAAAATTATTTTATGAGGGAAACTGAAGAACCATCTGGTATTCCCTGTTATTTTATGCTCCCTAATTTTCATAACTACGTGTAGAACTCAGCAAATACTAGCATTTTCTTTCTTATCTGTGGGCAGCCAAATTACCTTCATCTTATCCTCTAAACTTATACTCCTTCCTAACAGAGGACTAATCTTTTCACTTCTACTTATTTAAAATGGACATGCAATGCCAGTAAACTGGTCAGCAAATCTGCTACTGGGTTTGTTCAAGGACCAAAGTTTCTTTCACCTAGAATAATAATATAGTCTTTCTACTGCACACGACCACCATGACATTGGCAGTATTTCAGTTCTTAAAAATCTGTGACATCTTTAACAGCATGTAGCTGACCATCCCTTTACAGTAATTTTCTCCAGAAAAAAAAGTGCTTTATTCTCCTTTTCAGAGATATACTAAACACCCACTTTTCAACTGAAGTTGTAGAAGTTTAGGAGTGAGTCTTTGAATACAAACCTGCAAACCAGCTACTCATGTGCAGCTGGTCAAAAAACTTCTTGTTAGCTGCAATTTCAACAAAAATAAGTATTTGTCTTTTTGTGAGGTTCTGTTTTCCTTCCTATGCTTAAACCAATAGGATAAATAACATCATGGCTAATGCAGTAAGTTATGAAAGCTAAGATCAGTCTTCTCTTATATTGTTATGATCTTTAACTATGCAAACAGTTCATTCCATGAAGTACCACTAGAGGTGCAGTTTTAAAGTGAAATCACTGCATTTTAAACTTTTTTTTTCGGTGTTGAGCCAAATGTAAAGCAGATCTGCTATTTTTTTTTCTTTCATTAAAAATATTCACAACATCAAGTCGCTTCAAGGAGGTTTGCAATGCTTAATGTCATGTGGTGTATTGCAGGGGTGAGCAGCCACGTGCATCCATGCTGGGTGCTATACCCAGGTGTCAGACAGCCTTATACTGAACAGTAAAAATATGAACACAAGCTGTATTTGAAGAAAGGGCTGCCAAACATTAGGTTTTGGGTTTGGGGTATCAACAATGATTAATATTTTTTTACTTCCTTAAAATGAATCTGAGTTGGTTTCTGCCAAAGGAATAAAACTCACAAAGCCTGAAAATTGTTTCTCATTGCAAATAATACAGGGCTGGCAGTGTAGTCATGGCTTCTTAAGTCAGTTTCATCAGCTTTGTGACACAATCAAACACACTGCAAATAGAAATGCATGCTCATGTACTATGTTTTTATTTTTTAACTGATTATGTCTTCAAAGCTGGGTTGAGTCAGTCAGTGTGAAAAACGTGTAAGGAACTCATGAGAGGAATTTTTATCAAGTTTCTTTCTATTTGTTATTTTCTCTTATTCTAATAAGAATGTAAAATGATATGCATACATAAAAGTGTTCATGAGCCAATTTGCAAATATTCTTGGGGGGGGGGGAAGGGCAGGTTTTGATGTAGTACAAAGGCCTGGTCCTGTATTATCTTGCTAATATGATTCAGATAGATTACTCAGGGAGGAAAATATTTACTTGGGTGGAAACTCAGGGGATGTAGGCTTAATGATGAAAAATGGCATTTAGCAATGTATTAGTTGCACTCCTTTCCCCCCTTCCCTCAAAAGACCACCAGTTTGTGGCTGTAGCACTGGTCCTTTTGACCTAGAAGTTTCTTTTTGACAATGGCTTATATGGAGATAAAACAGTTTTGTATAGTTAAAGGCAAAAAAATAGCCCAGGGGAAATCAATGCCACTTCATTTTCTGTTCCATGCAGCATCTTAGGCAACTCTCATCTTAAAGCAAACCAGCTAAGATGGATATTTCTAAAACCCATGTACCCAGGTGCTCTCAACTGGAGACAGGCAACAAAATTCTTTGCTGCATGAAATGAATAGAAAGTTTACTTTGCAAAGCCAGAGAAGAAAAATACACAACAGAGAATGTAAGTTTGAGTGAGAGAGGCAACCAGCTGGTGATGTTCCCTCAAGCCTGTGTTATGACAGTCCATGCAAGTGCTGCAACACAGCACATTTCACAGAAGCACCTCTTGGAGAATAAAGCCACCCTCGCAAGAAGCATGGCAAACCCGAAGCAGGATTTGAATAACTGGATCATCACCAGAGGTTGGTGAGGTTGGGCGCAGCGTAAGTTCACCTATCGCAGCAAGTAATAAACATTGGCAATGACAGCTGTTCGTTCAGATGGGCAAAACAATTAATCTTATTCGTATTTTGCTGGGGAAGCTGGCGGGCACTGGGGGGAGCAGAAGCACCCTCTGAAGGCACCCTACGGCGCTCGCCACAGGCGGGGCTCTCTCTCCCTCGGCCTCGGCGCGGGCGGCCCCGACCCTGCCCCTAAAGCTGGAGGGTGAAAGCCACAGCCCCGGGAGGGAGACGAGCAGCATCACCCCGCCCGAGCAGCACCTCCCCGCTGTGCAGCGGGAGCGAGAGGGAGGTCTCCTCCTTCTCTCCCTCCCTCCCCGCTCTCTCCTCCCTCCCTGTCCGCCTGCCTCCGAGCCTGCAGCCG
>VZRZ01004636.1:21900-245304 GCA_013398175.1 Climacteris rufus | reverse complement strand
CGTCGCTCGCATGGCGCGGCGGCCCCGCGCCAGGTGAGCAGCGCTGCCTGTTGCGCCCAGCCCAGCCCAGCCCAGCCCAGCCCAGCGGAGCAGCGGGGCCGCACGCCCAGAAGTTTGCGGGAAGGCGCCGCGATGTGAGTTGCGGCGCCCCGCGGATGCGCTGAGGGGGGGCGGCAGCGCCGGGAGAAACTCGACGGGGAGGGAGCGGGGGGGAGGCGATCAGCGCTGCTGCCCCCGAGGGGGCACCGCCGGGCCGTGCCACCTTGCCCGGCACCGATGGGCGACGGCCGGCCGCGGTATCCCTCCCCCGGCGTCCGTGAGCGCTGGGGGCTAACGGGGTCCGGGCTCCGGAGGAGGAGGCGGGAGATGGGGAGGGAATCCAGCGGCGGAGGCTGCGGGAAGGGGGCTGACACCCGCTCTCTTGGGAGCGGACCGATCCCGCATGCAGCGGCGTCAGGAAAACAGAGCGGCTCCCCGCATAGGTGCCTGTTCCCGGGGTGCCGGCCGCGGTCCCTCCCGGCCGTGTGCGGGGCGCTGCCGGGGGTCGGTGGCGCTGATCGGCGTGCGGGCGGCGGCCGGGGCGCCGAGCGGGGAAAGGGGGCGGCGGAGGCGGGCACGGGTGGGAAGGCGCCGTGTGTGTTGCCGTAGGATTTTTCCACTTTGAGATCTACCGGGACCAGTTGCTACGGTTCGGGCGGCGGTGGCCCCGATGGGGGGGNNNNTGGCCGCGATGGGGGGGGGTGGGTGGGGAGAGGGCATCTCCCTCCGAACGGAAGCAACAAATGGCAGCAGCGGGCGGCAGCCGGGCTGCAGGGCAGCGGCGGTGCCTGGGCGCCCAGGTGAGCCGGTCATCCCCGCCGCCCGCTCAGGCACCGGGCGGGACCATAGCGGATGGCGCTGGAGCTGCCCCGGGGGCCGTGGCGGGGTGTGGGATGTCCCCAGCCCGGCGCCGGGACGGGGGGTCGCGGGTTCCGCGGCCGCGGGGGCTTCCGTGTGACCCGGCGCCCCGAGCGGGCACGGCCGCGACCTTAGAGCCTGCACAGAAATGTCATCATCTCTTGCAGAAAGCAGGTACGGAGTGCCCTGTGTCTGTGGGAACCGTGGGCTCTTCTCTCGCCTTCCTGGCAAGCTGCACGTCCAGAATTTCCCTCGCCAAAAATTTCGAAAATGTCTCAGATGTGCCAGCGAGAATTCTACTTTCCTTCTTGGCTTCTTCCTTCAAAAATTAGAAGATTTTAGAGTGTTGGTTAGAAAACGTCCAAGTGATTCAGGCTGCAGGTTATCACCCAATCTTTCTGATTGTCCCTAGACAGCAGAAATGGTGTGATTACAGAATGAAAACAGCCAAATAACTTGAAAAGCATAAATAGACCAACTACTTAAAGAGTCAGAATGAAAACCAGGCAAACAACAGTTATTGCTCTCTGCAAGGAAGTAATCCCAAAGGTATTTACACAGATATGAAAATGACAAAATAAGAGAATGCTTTTGAGATTATTGCAATTATTTTAAAAAATAATAGCCGTGAGAAAATGTTACAGATTTGTCAAGGAAAGGAAAATGACCTCTTTTTGAACTGAAAACTCTGACTGAGATAGCCTTTTCTGAATGCTAGGAAAGATCTGTCAAAAATTTCTTCTTGTGGTAACCTGTCTAATAATTTGTATGTTTAAATTGCAAGGTGTGCGTCACACCCTGCTGAAAGTGGTCACTTGAAGGCTTTGATATAGAGCACCACAGGGTTCATATGGCTTACCTATTGGTATTATTCTTAGTAATTTAATTAGAAAGGATAGGCACACAATGGGCTTCTAGTTTGATTTAGAGGGAAAATCAGCTGTAGAATGAACTAAATTTGCAAAACCTTTGCTACGTTCAGAGTCTAATTTTCTAGTTTAGTTTCTAAATAGTAAAACTGCTCGGAATTAATTAGAACTGTGATTGCAGCAGCCCTTACTTGAGCAAGTTGCCTGGGTTTCTCTGGGATTACCTCTACAGGTAATACTCTGATGACTGAAGATAGCAGGATCAGGCCGGTTGTCAGGGAGTTCCAGCATGCAGCACTTGTAGGGTTGTGCCCATGGCGCTAATGAGATGTTTTGGACCTGGGTAAGAGAAGAATGTGAGGTTAAGTCCAGATCTCTTGCATTTATTCTGCTATTGCTGGTTGGGTCACTGAACCCTGAGCTTGCCTTCCCCTGAGGTCTGCTGTGAAATTTGCGCTGACTTCAGTCCAACTAAAATGAGCTTCTCCTGTGTGATTGTGGGTTTCAATTGCCTTAGGGCGAGTTGGAGCCGCTGAGTGTCTTGGAGATCAGGGCCTGAGTGTATGAGGATTGTACCTGCAACTATCAAGAATCAATGTGTTTTGCCTCAAATGAGAGATTAATTGAAAAAGCAGTATCATTTAATAGGCATATAAGTCTGTGCCCTGCATCCAGTCCTGAGCTAATTAAGTCCATGGGAGCTTTGCAATTTATAAGCAGAATGCAAGACATAAGGGTCTTGTGTGTGATTTATCTCTTCCATGTGCTTTATTGTCCGTATTTCAAATCTTTTGGGAGGTAGGAGACTCTTCCTGCTCACACTGAAACAGCATTAGAGTAACTGGAGTAACAGAGCAAGTGCATGATATGTCAGCCCAAGAAATATCCTCCCTGCAGGAGAACTGGAATTTATAAAATTCAGCTGTATTCAGAAGTGCTAACTCAAGTGTCTAAAGCCAGAGAAAATGTATTGCTTCATTTCAAAAACACCTTTAGATGTTCAGTTAAATAATAAGGTGCTTCTGAGTCTTGCTTTTAAGGATATTTCCTGTCACTTCACTAGGAATATTTATGAGAGTAACACAAGGGAAGGGAGATTTTAAACTTTTTAATGAAGTGGATGATTTAAACAAGAAGGAGTATGGGTAGAAATATTTGTTGTTGCCACTTCAGTTAATCAGAAGATGAACTAGGGAAGGTACTTCTTCTCAGAGTAGAATATTGCATTTGTGATGACTTACAGAATTTGCATGTAACTATTGTCCTTGTTGTCATCTGCATGCATGGTCTTTGGATCATCACTCGTTAGAGAATGCAAATTAAATTAGTGTTCTGTGGTTAGCAAAATAATATCCCTAATTTTGCTTTATTCAGTAAACTTTGTTCATAAGCTTAGAGAAAACTCTTGTGAAGCAATTTAGAAACTTATAATAATGTTAAACAGAACATTATTTCAAAATGATGGTATTT
Organism: Climacteris rufus; assembly: GCA_013398175.1. Lineage (NCBI taxonomy): Eukaryota > Metazoa > Chordata > Aves > Passeriformes > Climacteridae > Climacteris > Climacteris rufus. The sequence goes on along the minus strand of VZRZ01004636.1, from coordinate 242,068 downwards.
TGAGCCAAGAATAAATTATTTGAGTTCATGGAATAGGTAGCATTTACTTTGGCTTGTTTGGCCAAACCAAGCATTTTCAAATTAATATTTTATTTACTAAAAGTAACCTCCAGAAAGTGCAATTTTGGTAGAGCACTTCAGTACTGGTATGAATCAAATGTCAGTATGTCTACAGAAAGTACAAGCAAAAAGGATATAGGAATTTCTCAGCACATTCAGTAAGTATTTTTAAAGGGATTACAATCTGTGAACACATGTATGAACAAGGTATACCTTCTACTCTTAAATCCAGTGTGCTGTGGGTGAAGTAGCATCACACTTAGAGTTGTTCTGGTGAATTTAATCTCTGCTTCTAGTTTCAGTCCAGCTCTTTTCACACATAGTTTCTGTGCTTCCGTCATTCCGCTGCAGTTTGTTAATCTGGATGTACAGTGGACTTGTGGGTGCATCCCAGAGGAAAAAACAGTATGATGTGGTATCGGTTTTACTCACTGCTTCATCAGAGCTCATGGTTCAGATAAACAATTTCTATGGAAGCCACTGTAGAGAAGAATCTGATTCATGCTTAGAGATGTATGATTCTGCTTCATGGAGATTTCTGGGGGTAACTGGTGCCTGTGTCTGTACTTGCCAGTGATGACCTGCACTGCTTATCCCCATACATTAATCACCATCTGTATCCAGCACTGGCTTGCTTTACACGCTTAATTTAAACTTGGAAATACAAATGCAATGCTTACTGTTACTGAGCAAGAAAGTACCTTTTATTCCTCTCCCTCTTCACTGAGTACCTTCAGCAAGCAGATCTTTTTTAAAAACTGGCTTAGTTTTTGACTGACTTCCACAATGGACATGGGGAAAACCTTTTGCCATAAGGACCATCCCAGCTCCTTACTTCCGTTTTCCATCAGCCAGGAAAAGGTGGTGGTTGCAAAATTAAAATGGTGTTTCTTTCTCAAGAGGGTATGAACTTCAGTAGGGATGCAAAAAAGAGAGTGAGACAAATGGGAACAGATGTAGAAGGTCAAATGCCCTCAAAATAGGGGGGAAGTAGAAGACACCAAGGAGGAAATAGTGGCTAAACTGGGTAGTTTGACCCTTGAAGGTTCAGGTGGTTGGTGGGGCTGTACCACAGCCCTCTGGCTCGGCTCTGTGCCATGCCATGGGTTTGCCATGGGCCTTCAGAAAAAGACATTTTGGTTGATTTCCATGGCACTAGAAGCCTGGCCGAGGAATTGAATTTGGCTTTGTCAGCTGCACTAACAGAAAGGAGATAAAAAGTGCCTCTTGAGGAAACAGGACTGGTAAAAGGCCTTTTCAGAGATACATGGAGCTGGATAATTATACTTTATACTCAAACAGAGATGAGAATTAGCACTACAGATCTTGATGTACTTGATTAAGGTTTACCTCTGCTTTTCAGGGTCAATTCAACTAACTAGTGTGTGTGTTTTAAATGAATTTGGCACTTCATTAATAGCAGTTTCATAAAGCTGCTAACTTACCCTTTGAGAAGAAGAAAAAAGTTAATCTCTGCTTGCCAAATAATAGTATAAAGATATGCTAATAAGAAAAAATGAAAGGTGATAGAAGTGAGTGATAACACATAAATAGGATGCTACTCTGGATTAGAAGCAGGAAAGCAAATGGAGACAATTTAATTATTTAAGGAACAATAAATGAAAAGTGTGGCTATAAAGTGACAGTAAAAGGAGAAACAAACAGAATTCAAAAAAGTTAGGAAAGGGAATGCATTAAAAAAGTAGAAAGTGGACAGGAAGGGACCAAAGGATTAGGGGATGAACTTAAAATTTCTGTGGAGTTTTCAGTTGGAAAATATTATCTGTATATGGTAGTGCTTACATAGCAGCCAGTATTTTACTCAAATTTTGAAGTTTAGACAGAGTGTTCTCCTAAGGGGGTCACTTCATGTTGCTGCTTCATCCTCTGGGTGCCCAACCTCAGTTAACAGAGCATGTGCTTTTAATGGTTTTGATGGTATGCCTTAGGTGTCGGGCTGTCTTATGAGGCTCACTTTGTGGATGTTGTTAATTTTGATGGTGTTATCATTTGCTTCTGTCAAAGTTGCTTCCTCAACCAAATCACAGCATTGATTTTAAAGGGAATAGTTTTTGCCGTTTACCAAAACTGGGTTACACACTTGCAACTGCACTCTCTAAAAATTGGTTGTATGTAAAGATACAGAGTATTCAGCATTTCGTTAGAATGGTAGAATGTTATGCTTGCACTGGGAGTTAGTGGGACATAGGAAAAGCATGTGAGGGCTGTTTCCCTCATGTAGATTACAGATGTGTATTGCTTTGGCAGAATTTGCTTCATGCAAAGTATCCTTCTAATACTTAAAAAGTATACATTTTTATGTGCATGTGAATAATTTGCAGCATAAGGGTGAAGCCTTTGGACATTCAAATGAATCTATGGTGTTTGCCATTGTAAAGGCATTATAGTTAAAGGAGAAGGAAGAGCACTGGGTGAACAGTGTTGAGTTCATGCAAGTACTCCCTTGCCTTTAAGAGCAGAGGGAAATACTTCTTCCTCTTTAAAGAGGAAATGCAACAAAAAATTCTTTATGAAATTGCTTGTTGGTCATACGTGGTTAAGCAAGCAATGGTGGTTATATATCCTAGTGATGAAACTTCATCTTATCAACGTTAAAACCAAAATAAATTTAAGTACTGGTATTTTAATTCTTGAGTTTTTAACCCATTTGTATTCTATGTTTGGTAATGAAAATAGACACAATCTTTTTAGACTTCCATTTCAATTATTTTAATTTTTAATTCTTCGTGTAGCAGTATTTGTATATTGTTTTCAATACACTCTTTCCTTAAAAAAAGAAAAAAAACCACAGAAAACCCTTTCTTACACGTCTAAAAACACATTCTATAATGGCTTTTTTTACAATAATGATTTTTTTTTTAAATGTGAGTGTTACGTTATACTTCCCTCCATCTAGGCAAAAAGATGGTATTTGCCAGGACCAAAAATCTTAGAATCAATATATACAAATATGGGAGTTCCAGAACAGAGAAAGTACTGAACAGCAGGAGACTGGTCATAAGACTGTAAATCCAGGGGTCAGTCTTTATAGTAAGTCTGCATAGAACTGGGTTTGGTTTTGCTGTTTTTTTTCCCTAGATGTACTGCAAATGGTCTTTAAAATTTATCTTGATTCCTGTGTTTCATTAAATGTAATTTATTGTTATTAGTGTCAAAAGAGTGACCCTTAGTTCTTTCCTCCTGAAATGAAGTTAACAGAGAACTACTGCCATTGCAACCCTTAAATGGTATGATAGTGTTTCCAAACATCCTTCTTGCCCTTGTTTTCAGCTTTGTTGACATTGAGTCGTTGAGATGAGAATTGGTGACTTTTGAGCAGTCTATTTTTAACAAAGTTTGTGATAGACTATTACTGTTTGTGAATGTGTGTCAGTCCCAATCTGCACAAGCACTAAAAGGGAAGGCATGTATCGGAGGAGATCTGCTTCTAAGTACTCATTTTCAGGTCTTGTTGTTCTCTGGGTGTGCCTGGTCCTGGTCTATAGGTGGGAATACCAATCTTCACTCTGTTGCTGCAAGGACATCTCCTCTTTTTTAAAGCTGAGACATTCCAAGCTGGAACCTTTCTCAAAGAAATGGTATAAATCATGTTATAAAAGGAGTTACAAGTGGGAAATTTTTGTTTTCTAGGATCTTCTAACTTAGAGTGAAGCAACTCCCCCAGCTTCAGATCGCGGTATTTCTCAGACCTTTAGCTGTCGCATCTCACACACTGCATATAACCAAAGCACACTATTCAAATAGAATAGGAACATCTCAGCTTTGACTGAGAAGCAGCACATGGATGACAGCATGCAGTAAACAGGCAATCCTTTCTTTCCTTGTGAGTATGTTTTGAGGTTGCAAAGCTGACATGTCATGTCCCTACAGAGCAGATTTCTAATCCCATTCTTCGTTATAAGCAGACTGTTGTCATCTAAAGGTGAATAATTTCTGTTCAGAAAATGTATTGGTCTTTCTCTCTTTCCAGAGTCTTTCACAGTTTTTGCCCTTTGACGAAAAACATTGTATATGTATTCTCATAATTGTCATCAATTGCTTGATATTCTTATTGGCATCTCTGATGATGTTAGGAGTAATTTCTTCACCGAAAGGATTATCAAGCAGGAACAGGTGTTTGAGTCACCATCCCTGTAGGTGTTTAGAAGATGCACAGATAGGGCACTTAGGGACATGGTTTAGGGGTGGACTTGGCAGGGCTGAGTTAACAGTTGGACTCAAAGATCTTTTCCAACCTAAATGATTCTGTGATTCTATAAATACTTATTTTGCTAGAGTAGGACTTGACAGTATTTAGACATGCAAGAAACCTAAATCTTTGGCTCAGGAAACAATCCTGATAGATACAAATGGTATTTCAATAACTTTCGACCCAAAAATGTTTCTTGCAAAGTGACATGACTGTTTTTCTTGCCAGTCATGGCAGGTGCTCCATCTGTACAAATACCACCAAATTTGAACAAGTTTTTTTTTTTTTTTCCCCCCACTCTGTGCCACATTTTCAACAAAATTTCCCCTTTTCTTTAAACAAGTTTGAGGCAGCAGTGTGGAACAAGATGGACAGAGGCCAAGCAATTACTTAATTACAGTAGGTTTTTTTAACACATTGATAAACAACAGTCAACCATGCAGTGTCAGTAGCACTACAGCTTTCCTTGTTGTTGTGAGCAAAAAAAAGAAAAAAATTTGCATGAATCTGTGAGAAATTGAAATGCATAGAGTTGTATTGTCTAATGCCATCTCAGCCCTTCTCATTGTCATGCTGCTTGAACAACTATGAACATATCAGCTGTGTGCTGTTCTTTCAGTCTGGTTTGTGCAGCAATAATTGATGTACCCTCCCATATTCAGGTTTTGTTGTCTGAGAACAGCCCTTTCTCAAAAGCTTGCCATAGGGATATTTGCTATTACACCTTTGTCACTGATTTCAGTGCATAAATGTGTATTTATTTTTTTCCATGTAAAAAGCTGTCATGCTGGTCATCTTTCTTGAGATGAAATCTGACCACCGATCAGATCCAATAAAATATATTTTACATTACTTTCAGGATTAATTTTTATAAAAGTATCATTCCAATTTGGACTTTCTATGTGGCTGTATCACCACAAACATACTTCTACAGATCCTGTCTGTTCTGCAAAGAACTTAGTCTGCCCTGAGAGAAACAATTTCCATGCAGTGTCAGTTCCATGCACTGGCATCTTAGTATTTTTTTCACTGTGGCATGCATGACTTGGCAAGCAATGCTTTGATGAGAAGTAAATGCCTTTAAAAAGCTTATGGACATTTGAGTTAATGGGGAAACCTTTACAAAAACTGGGAAATCTTTATGGAAACATAAGATGAATGAGGACACTGCAGGTTACACAGGTCCTTTATTTTCCCTTTGCTGTGGAATTGCAGAGCAAGTGCTCTGTGGGCTCCCAAAAGGAGTCTTGTTGACTGGAGTTAGTGTGTCTTGGTTCTTGTTTCATTAAAGCAATTTTTAATCTGTGAGCTAAGACTGCTAGTTTTAAATTCTGATTCTTGAAGCTGTGGAGTGCAGCTTTGAATACCAAGTAAATGCTTGGACATCTGCAAAGGGGGACTAAAATATTGTCAGGCTTGCAGAGCAGTTCTTCATTAATGTAAAGCATTGAGGAGGTAGGGGCTGATTCTGTGTCCTCACATGTTTTTCCATTTACTTGACTGTACCAAGTAGTCTTCTCCATTTCCTATGCATCCATAATTTCCTCAATTTTTTTTTAAAGGAATATTGTTGTCTTTCTTCTAAAACATTTAAGGCAAGAGCTTAGACTGCTGAATTTAATAAATACCTGTATTGTAGTAGAATTGACATTTTTGTAAATGTAGATGCGATGTGGTGTTTGGTCTCAGCTTTTCTGACATTGTTTCTGCAATTTGGACCAGTATTTGCAGGTAAAGGGCATGGACAGGGTTACATTTTAGTGACTTTAAATACCACACCTGACAGAGAAAGATGGAATTTTTAAGCATCAGCTATCAGGGAACTACGCTTCATTATTGCCATCTAGGAAAAAAAAAAAAAGCATGTTTGCTTTTAATTGCAAATGCTGAGCTTGTTATGGTCAGTTGATGCAGAGGTAGGCTGACTACAGAGGTGGAAATTTTGTGGTAGTGAAAATTGGAGATTGGTGAGAGGTGAACTTCTTGCTAACAGTGACACTCTTCAGGTTTACTGTTTTCACTCATACACCTGTCTGTTCTAGGAGTTACCTCGCAGCATCTTGGATGGAAGAGCTGCTCCTGGAAACAGTTTCAGTCTGAGAACTTAGCTATAAATTTTGACCCTTTTCCGGTATAACTTAGACTAGGTGGTTTTATTTAACAACTTAATACTTGTACCTAAGCTGCCTCTAAAAATATTTTGCACTTGAACTTTATTGGTCTTAATTTTTCAAACAAATTTTTATAGTTCTTACTAAATAAAGAATGAACCCGGAAAAGGGAAATTAAAAGTGAATGAGCTGTGTGTTCCCTTCCAGAACGAATGCAGTGTAAATAATTACATTATTTTTTTCAATATTTTCACAACAGAATAGGAACAGAAAAAAGCTCTTCTTTGTAAATCTTCTGAAACCTGTGCCATAGCCTGTACTTCTTCAGGATAGAGATAAACACTGTATTCCTGAGATGCAGTCAGGAGGATGTCACTATTCAGAGACTGTCATAATAAGCAAAGAAAACACCGGGCTGAACATCAGGTTCACCCACAGCAGCAGTGGGGCTGGAGCCTCAGTGCCAGTGTTGCAGAAGGACATGGGTGTCACAAGCACCCTGAGAACCTCCTTACCACAAGGACAGGGTGTACGTCAGAGCACAGCTTTGGGGTGCACCTCTTTTCTTCAAGGGCTCTGTGGGACATTGTGAAGTTCACCTTGCATCCTTGCACTGTGTTGTAGTTACCCATAATGGTGAAAGCCTTTGATTTTTCATTAGGGATTTGACCCTTGGTTCACTTGAAGGGCAAACTCGATTTCCTTGCTGCTATAGAAAAAACCCCAAACAAACAAACCAAGGAGAAGCACCACCCTCTGTCAGTGCTAATTCATCAGATCTGGCAAGGTTGGTGTTCCTCAGTTTGGGTTTGCTTGTTGGGCTTCGGGAAGAGGGAATGAGAGGGAAGTGCTGTCTATAAAGAGCTGGCAGGGATGTACCAGAGAAAATACCCATGTAAGAAGGCTCATCTGAAGAGATGACGGGCAGAAAGATCAGAACCTGCAGAAACGTTTCCTTTAAGATTTGTAGTTCTGGTGAGAGGTAGAAGATAAAGCACTCTGCTAGTACTAAAGCATGACCTTGCTAAGCCTACAGCTACTTTCTTGGCAGCCCTGGTGGAGGCATCTTGCTGGGCCCTGAGAAAAACGGGACATGCACAGGACATGAGGATTTGTCAAGGCTGAGACATGAACACTGGTGCAAAGGGCAAGTCATGGAGCTCCTAATGCATCGAGGGAGGCATCTCAGACAGGAGCTGAATCTCTGGGCGTCTGTGGGACAGGCTCACAGCTGCCAGCAGTAATGGGCATCCCTTAAAACCTGTCCGACAGCTGGGCTTGTCTACAAAAGCAGACTTTCTGTATAGGATGGGTGGCTGGTCCAGGTTGTAAAAGGAGTGATGGCAAGTTTTCAGTACCTGCTGCTTCCAAATTTAGTTGTGTTTACTGCACTCTAAAGTACCAGTTTGATTTTTAACATGAATATTGTCAATGTAAGTTGAGGGTATTTTTAATTGCTCTGGTTTTTGTAAGGCCTTCAAGGTTGCTATTGAGGACTAGAGGAGGTATTTCCCAAAGCCTTACGGAGAAAAAGTGCTCAATTCTTTTTTCTTAGTGAGTGGCATGGTGTAGGGGAGGATGGGTAGGTGAGATTTCAATGTTCTCAGCAATAGGGGGAGGGAGTCCCGTGTGACATTTTGCAATGTGGGTTTATATTTTCGAACTTGCCAGGCATTTCTCCTTTGTTTTGTTTCCCTTCCCCAGTGCTTTTTAAATCTTGTTCTAATTTTCCTCTGAACCAAAGTGATAATTAAAGAACAAAGTCAATTACAGATGTTGGTACAACAAAGAAAAAGGTTCTTAGAAGAGACTTAGGAGGTCTGAAGTGAGAGGTGAATAAGTCTTTTCCTTTCTCAGGGGAAAATGTTCATTCTGAATAAGCAGGTAAAGTGTTCTCAGGTAATAGGAAAGTCTTCAAAAGGCTTAAGCAAGTACAGCATCTCTGCACTTCCCAATCAAGTGTGGAAAGATGTTTTATTATAACATAGCATTGCAATAAATTAATAAAAAGTAAATTTTGTGCAATTTTCTCGAAAGTATTTGGATACTAATGAGAACCTTTGCCGTCCCTAAACTTTCTACTGTTTTCTTTTTATCCTGCTGTTTTCCCTTTTTGTTGCTGCTGCTTTCAGAAAAAGCTGTTTTCCCCTCTCTTAAAGGCGTCAGCTACAGAGGACTCTTCCTGTGCACCAACTTGACACTTCGTGTGGGTAAGGGTTGCATGAAGCAGGTCAGCAAAAGACTTTGAGTGCAGGTACCTGGAGCTGGCCCTTCCATTCCCTTGCTGGAGCTGATGGATGGGTCTGCTGGGGAAGAAGCTGGATTTTTACGAGAAGAAACCACAGAAATGTGCCTAGGTTCAAACCTGAGACCAGGGTTGTACAGAGGTGGTGATTAGATCGGTATTGCTTTGGAAACATCAGTATTGTGGATTTATTTTTCTTTTTTTGCTTGAGAATCCCTCATATTTAAAGATTTCAGGTAAACCTGCGTCTCAGTTTGGTGGAGTTGCTTTGATTTGTGTGAAGGAATAGTAAGGAATAAGGATTTGTGTAAGGAATAGTAGATTTATGTCCATAATGTGCATGCTCTCTCAGTTTTTTACAGACATATGCAAAATCATAATTAAAACACCTTGAGATGGATGTTGTTCATACTGCTTTGAACACAGGACATTTCCAGATGGGAAGTGAGGTATTGTTCCTAACTTGCAATATAAAAATACTTGAAATAACTGTTTCTAGGACTTCAGTATTATCTATTGAATTCATATCTACTCTTGTCATCTGACAGGCTACTAAAACAAGATTCTGCTCAAAATGATAGAAGTGACAGTCATACAATGCATTTCATTCCTGCTGATCCCTGTTATATAGTTAAGTCTGGGGAGATTTGGATCTTGCTTCAGTCATTCAAGGGCAGTCCTTTGGAAGCGATTTGCAGAATATGTAATTGTGCTCATAAATCCCTTTTTCCCCCTTGCAAATAGGGTAGAATTTCTGTGTTGGGGAAGCAGCTTTTTGGTTGGTTTTTTTTGTTTTTTTTTTTGCTTGTTCCCTCTTTTTTCAAACCCCAGCAGTTGCAGTGAATTCCCTCTGCCACTGGCCGTGCTTTCCTCCCTCTGCAGTGTTGTTATGTAGAATTGCTTCTGTCAGTGTTTGACCCCTTACAGCTGGCAGTGAATCGAAGAAATCATATGTATGGACACCAAACACTGCCCTGAGCTACACTTGTGAAAAACTGTGGCATTATGCGGTTGGTTTGGAAGAGCTTAAGAAATCCCGTGAGATCCACTCTGCTGAAAGTCGCTCTGTAAATGTTAGACAGGGCTGTTGCTTTTGTTCTAGTACATTTTACTTTAAAGCTGCACCTGAGGTGCAGTCAATGATACTGTTTCATAACGTTGAAATAGAGGGACAGATTTGGAGTATGAGATGTGCCGTGCTGTCAGTGGAGTCTGTCACTGAAACTCTCTTATCTGGGGCCGCGGCAGTGCCTGTGCTGTGGGAAGGATGTGCTCAGTGGGCTTCTGGTTCTTGGCAGTGTTCAAGCCACTGGTCACCATGTGAGCATCACCCTCAACAGCCTGATCTCTTTGGGGAAAGAACCAGGGCCATCTGCTAGCAGTGTTGGGCAGCAGTGATGCCCAGCACCCTGGGTGCATTTTGGTGGATGCTGGCCTTGCAGTACAGTGAGTCCCAGGCAGCAGAGGATGTTGTCCTTCCTGGGCCATGAAAATTGTGTTTAGGTCTGAAAAGTTCCTGGCAAAAGCAAGCTGAGGAGCCCCCTTGGTCTTCAGGCTCTGGGGGAGCTTTGGGGACTGGCTGGTGGTGGTGTAGCTGAGTGCCATGTGACTGCGAACCAGAGCGTACATGGAGATGTATGTTGGTGTATGGATGGGCCCATATGATTCTTTTCCTTCCTGTTCAGTGCAGAACCACAGGAAATCATGTTCAGCCTGTAAGCAGATACTGTACTGACACAGCATCTTTGACTCATGCTGATCTGTGCCAGTGTGGAGGATACTTCATGCAGCTGGTCCACAAATAACCAAAGAGCTTGAATAGTTGTATAACTCTACTTTAGAAAGTGTTGCAGTGGTAGACCTGAGCAGATTGAAGTTGCAGTCAAAAAAGACCCACTCTGACTAATTTACTTTAATTCTTTGTTTCTGTGTCTTGTGATCCTGTGGAGACAAGAAAACAAATTATGAGATGTGAGGAAGGTTAGCAGAAGATATGATGAGAGCTGTTACACACACCTCCAGGACTGTTGTTGGGTATTTTTATCTACTTCTAATTTTTGGAAAATTTTCAAAAAGATTTCTGTGTATTTTTTTCCAGCCTGAATGGAAATTTTGCCATTGGTTAATACAGAAAGGAAGTTGGAAATATCAGAATTACATGTGAATTATTTATGTGTCCAATTTGCTGTTGTGAACGGAGGAACAAGGATCTTAAATGCTGCTAATGACTGTGGATTGTATTTCACTGACTATGATTGTAGCTGGAGGCCATGTAGCCTGTGGTGGGTGACCTAGTGCCATGCAGTCTAAGGGCACTTCTGGAAGGGAGGAGGGAATGTGCAAAATGCTCATTGCTGAGTTAGTCAGGTTACATTTAGATATTTTGTCATGTTACCGGAGAAAAGTGATGTTTTTCCTTCAAGTCCTGAAGATGAACAGCTTTATTTATGTTTCTTCTGGTATGTCCAAAACAGAAAAAAGAATGGTAAAAAAGTTGTGGTTCTGTAGTACAGTGTCTTCACATTTTTATTCTCAGCTTCCTATATTCAAGGGATTTCCTAGCAAGAATAGAAACATCTGCAATAGAGCTCCTATTTATGTTAATCTTTTCCAATCAGCATGCAGCCTGAAATAATTACAATAAATGCACTGTCTGCTCCAAACACTCACAACTTCCATTTATTTCAGGCTCCTTTGCTTCACAAGTCTGAGAACATAATCCTTCATTCTGCTCTGCTTCATCTCCTTTGCATGAATTTATCCAACAGTATATTTTGTGAGCTTCATTAACAATGGTCATGCCACAATAAATTACATAAATTGAGACGTTTTTAATTAAATAAATTAACAAAACATCCCCACAAAGCATAATAAATTTAATTAGGTAACATTATCCTGTAATAAGTTTGCACATGAGGTGTGTAATGAAGTAAACCGGAGTAAAATCTGTAATCTGAAGTTTTTGAGACTTCATAGCTGCAGAAACACTTTATTTTCTTTTAAAAAAAATATTTTTAAAAGATCTTGTGTTAAACATACTTTGTTGCGTAAGGGATTATGCAAACTTGGCAGAAAAATAGTAGTTAGTGACAAAGACATGACTAAGGATATGCTTGAACTGAAGAAGACACATCTTCCAGTGTTTCCTCCTCTGTTTCTGCTAGAGCTGCTCCCCAAGTCAGGGTCCTTTTCTTCAACTTGGCAGTGGCGCTTTAGTGCTGTTTATTTGGTTTTTTTTGGTGCTGGGCAGAATTGATGGGTTTTTTTGGTCAGATTGGCCAACATATGTGGTATAAAGAGCATATCCAGAGCTGAGTCTCCTCGCTGGTGCTGGGTGCATTTAGCTGGGCTGCTTGCCCAGGTATGTGGGAAGGAAAAATAAGATCAGCCTTGGCTCGTGTGCAGTGCTGTGGAGCAACTTCTCAGGTGTCCTCTGCAGCTAACAGCATCTGTCTTTGCTTTCTCTTTCCTGAACTTGTCTACAGAAATACTAAGATGATTATCCCCTGCTTCCTACCCTCTTACACAGCCTAGCCAGGCTGCTTTCTCTTGGCCAATGCTCCCATCAAAGGAATTTGGATCAAAATTAAGAGCTTTGCTTTTACTTTATGTCCAGCATATGCAGCTTTGTGACAGTAAATGGTGCTCTGATTTTTGATGGTGAGACCATGAAGGGATTGAACAAAAACCAGTGGGAGAGGACACAAATAGGAAATCTTTAAAGTTTGAATATTAGTTTGCATTTTTCCCAGACTCTCTGCAGAGTCACAGAGAGCAGTGCAAAGGGAGTACAATGGTAAATCACATTCACTGGTTTGCTTTGGTGGTGCGTGCAGTCAGAGGAATGTTTTGTAATTGTCTTTCCCAAGTGCAAATGCCTGTGTATTGAAGGCTATGAAAAATAATTACCAGTATTTATTATCTCTGTGAAGCATCTTTTCCTTTTGATATTTTAATGTAGGGCTGATTTAAAGAGACAAGTTTGATGTCAGTAACATCAGTTTACAGCTTGGAGTGGATCTTGGGTTTTTGGAGCCCACTCACCTCACTCTGTTTACCATCAAACTCTGAAACCAGGGAATGAGACTTTTTGACATTCTGTGAAAAAACCCGTAGCACTGTGTCATTTGATTTGCATGTGCGTGTAATTATTCTGCTTTCTGCAAGACATAGATAGTATTTAAACATGTGAGGTCTGTTGTGAAGATGGAATGGCAACTTACCTGAGCTGGTGTATAACTCCTGAAACTCACCAAAAAGGTCAAAAATTTGGGAGCAGGTGGATCTCTTACAGTTTTCTGACTCACAGACTACAGTTAATTGTCCACCAGAAGACATTATAAAGCATTTCAGTGTGTCTGTATATCCTATCTCTCTCTCTTCCTGCCTTTTTACAACGAAGAGTGAAGCAGCTGTAATTCTAGAGAAGGTAGGAGGGCATAAAGTTTATGTAGCAGAAGCACATCTATTTTACAGATGATGTCCCACTTAAATTTTAGAGTTCTACCTGTACAGTTGCCAGACAGCACTCCTAGACTTGTAGAGTATTGCACAGAAATAATGACTGTAGTTCTTTGCAGAATTTGAGATAAACTGCAGCATGTGTGTTAGTCTGGAGGGACACATGGGTGTGGAGAGCAAAACCAAGTTGAAATGAAAGAGTTAAGGGGAACAAAAAGTAGGGGGGGAAATTAATGCACAGAAGAATAGGGGGAAATTAGTGAGGAAATTATAGGAATTAAAATACAAAGTGTTGGCTGAGAAAAGCAGCTCACTAGCAGTCACTGGAGAACACATAGTATGTTCAAGAAGAGATTCAAGCAGACCTTCCCTGGAGGTTTGTAAATCTTCCATGTGAAGGACCTTGGGATGAGCAGGAAGACACTTTCCCTCCTAAAGCGTTACAAGTTAGATAGCTGAGCCAGAGAAATTTTCTAATAGTATCTGGAAAAGAAGATACTAGAAAGTAAGGTCTTGATGACAGGAGTGTGTCAAATTAATGCATGATGTATATTTGGAATTATACAATGTGTCATAAGCCAATTTTGTTCTAGGGGAAATCTGACATCTTCTCCATTGTGAGTGAGGTTTCCAAAGGGCTGAAAAGCAAGGAAAATGGAAAGCAAAAAGTGAAGTTGTCAGGTGGTGAAAAAAAGCAATGCCTGTGCTATTTAAACTATATAAATTGGTTATGATGTATCCTGCTTCTGAACCCCTTCTGATAGCTCTGTGTGTTTAGACTGCTAGATCTGTTTCCCATTTTCGGTCTGTTTCAGGACAATAGATTTTACCTTGACCTGTGAAGCAAGTCATATCCTTTTACATAGCAATGACTTCCCAGGAAGCAGAAACATAAATCTGTACTGTTGCCATGAAGTACATGCTGTGCCTCCCAGCCTCCCAGATCTGTTTTTTAACTCACATGAATGTGTACAAAAGGATTTTGCTGGGCTGCTGAAAATATTTGTGCTGCAGTTTTACGTTCTTGTTTCTTCTGCTTTCAGGATCTGGACAGTTTAGAAAGGATACGTAGTGATAACATCTGCAGTCTGGTCTTCCTTTTCAGAAAAATACTGTAATTGGCATTCATGTTGGGGAAGAGGAGCCATCCTTTCCAAGACTTTTGGTATAGATATGAAAATGTTGGAAGAGCTGACAGTAATTATTATTCATTGGTGCTATCGGTGTTCACTACTTCTGGTACAGTGAACATATTTTTGAAGTAGAATTAAATCCAAGTCTCTCCAGGGGCTGTTGGTATTTTGCTAATGCTAAATTAAAATGTGCCATGTGCTGTGCACTAGAGGTGGTCAGTAGTGGCTTGACAGAACTTAATTGTGTGTGTGGCAGGGGTGCTCTGAGTCACTGCGTGGTAGGTGTGATGCAGCCAGTCTGGTGGGAAGACAGTCTTTCACAGCCCCTTGTGTTTTCATGAGCAGGAAGGAGATATTCCCAAGCTGCTTTCCATCCTGCCTGCAGGTGAGGTGGTCCAGCTCCTGGAGTGGTTATCCTGCATAGCCAGTTTTTGTTCCTTCTGCTCGTCACTTATTCCTTTGTTTCTTCTACTCCCAAGCTGTAAATATTTAAAATGAGAAATAAGCTCATTTGAAGCCATGAAACAGAGATGGAAGCTGAACTACCTTGAAAAAATCAGTAAGTGAAGAAGCAGGTCTTGGATTCCTAGATTGGAGAAGAAGGGATGTAGTCTTTATAATCTTCAAAATTATCTTCCTGTTAAGCTGTTGAATCATGGAATAGGAGATATCAATATAAAAATGTAGTAGTATTCCCTCTTTGGGGATATATGGTATATGTTGGAAATCCTTCAATGGCACTGCCCTGTTTTGAGGACTCATCCTCTTAATACGTTTGGTATTATTTGTCTCGATGAGGTCCTCACTGTTCTCAGCCAGACCCTTGGAGCAGGTTCACCCTGCACAGAGGATGCAGTCAGCACACAGTGTGTTGCAGCATAGCTGGGCTAAAGTGCCAACAGGAAGAGAACTACCACAATAAAACCTGTGAATCTTGCACCTGAGCCAGCAGAGTCACCATGTGGGGAAGTTTCCTGAAGAGCTGAGCTGAGGGCCCTATTCCCAGGTTCTCCTTCCTCTTCTTCACTTTTCCTTCTCTCACTGAGGGCTACATCCATGCACTGGGTGTGGATAAGGGTTCCCAGGAGAGCGGTAAATACAATCTCTGTACCATGCAGTAACTAAAGGGGTAATTAACGGGATGCAAAGCTCAGTGAGGTACAGGTGCAGGTGAAGGACTGCGCGGAAAATATCCCTGGTATGTTCTGCACCCACAACAATCCTCGGTGCTGCCTTGGAGCAGGGAAGGAGAAGGAACTGTGGGTTCAGCTTGGTGTGGGTGCTGTGGCTGGTTAGGTGGAGACAGAGCAGAAGAGTTCAGGAGGAGAGCAAAACATCTGGAGAGTCATAGGGCTAGCATGATATTTGGGAGTTACTATGTGCAATGGTGGCATATTGTTAATTTATTTTGTAATCTGTGATGACAGCAGCTGAACACTGAACAGCTTAAATCTAAGCAACTGTCATTTCATGCTTTGGTGAAGAGGGAGTGGGTGAGTGCGATAGTAGGGGTAAATTGTTAATAGGAGTGAAACCAGTATGTGCAGCTTTCTCTGAACCTGCCCACCTCTTTTTTTTTTGTGTCATATCGAGCAGCTGGGGCTATGCTATCTCAGTTTATCATCACCAATCAGGCTATGGATCCCTGGGGACATGCTCTGCTCTCATTTGCTCTGGTAGAAATCTAAACTGCTTACCCAGATTATTTGCATTTTGACCAGCAAAACCACATAAACAGATTTTGAGCCTTTTTTGTCAGTGTGGTTCATGGTACATACTCTCATTTTTTTAGAGTGCTATCTTTGTTTAATCAAAGAAGAAACCACTTGAATACAAAATGAGAGAGCATTTGCACTGTTGTCCTTCTTTCTTCTTCAAGGAAAATTGTACTGCTTTTAGTAGGATTAAAACTAATAAGAGTTCACTGGAAATTAAGTAAAATTACTTACTTTGTTTAAAAATGACATTTTCCTAATCCACAGTCTCTATGCCAACGTGTAAGAACATAGGACACAAGACTTCACCAACTTAGTTACAGCAATGTATGGTGCTGTAATTGAATTTCTTCAGCTGCTTCAAACATTTTTCAGGGAGATTTTTCCCCTTCCTTGAATTCCATGGAGTTTTTCTCTTAAGTATCCCACTGGAGTCCCTATATATACTTTTTAATGCTGGGTTAGGTAGATCTGTTTATGAGTTGCCGTTCTAGACTGCTCTCTCCAGAGATGTAATTTAGAACCTGGTGTTTCATTCATTACCACGCTTACCTTGGTCTGAATCTATGTTTCTGTCTGTTGTTTAACTTTCAGACTGATGACTCATTCCTTTGCTTCATGGGATTGCTGCATGTGATCTTACCCCACTCTGAGATGAGCTTTGGGAGTGAGCTAACAAGAAATGTTTGCAGCATTCAGCATAAATCACAATTCCACAGAGAAACTTACTTTACCAAAAGAAAAAAAAAAAGGATAAAGAGGATTTTTGTAACTTGGAGGTGATTCTATGTCTAAGGTGCTTGGTCTGTTCTCTCAGGTAACAAGTGACAGGACCAGAGAAGATGGCCTCGTTGGACCAGGGAAGGTTTAGACTGGTATTATGTATTAGGAAAAATTTCTTCACTGAAATACTGTTCAAGCATTGGAATCACCATTCCTGGAAGTGTTCAAAAGACGTGTGGATGTGGCACCTGGGGACATGGTTTAGTGGTGAATGTGGTTGTGGCCAGGTTAATGCTTGGACTCAATGATCTTTGAGGTTTTTTTCAACTTTAATGATCCTGTCATTCGAAACCAATATTTTTAATCATTTATCTGTTTCATTATGCCTCTCTTGGGTGTCAGTATATGCAAAGGATGTGCAAAGATGCTGTCTCCCCCTTTCTTACCTTCATGAGAAAAGTCAGGGTATGCAGACGCAGATTGGTACTTCCATTCAGGAGCAGGGTGTAGCAAAACCACCTGTGGGAATCCATGTAAGAAAAGAAATCTCAGTGGGATGTCCATTGTATTTGCAGGAGTTTTCTGTAGAAGAGCAGTTCCCTGCATGCCGTGTCCCCGCATGACTTAGCAGCATCCTGTAGGTGTGAATGCCTGACTCTGCAGAGCAGGATATGCAAAAGATGGAAAGATGGGTTGTGGAGGTAGACATGGTGACTAACTCTTTATTCCTGGAAGTGCACCCTCCTCATGGAGGACGGCATTAAGTGTGTCCCAGATAAGCTTCTCACACATGTCACTGCTGGGGATTAGGCCATTTTCCTCACGGGTTCTGTACTTGGCAGAAAGCTCTGCAGGAAGTGGTAGTGTGCCTCCAGATTTTTTCTTTATTATCCACCATTTTTTCTGTTCTGTGGCACAGGTTTCAGATACTGCACTTGTTGATTTTGCTCCTTCTACCACGTGGTCCTACCACATGGTGAAGGAAGGACATTCAGATTTGAATTACTTTATCTCCCAGAATGTGTCAGTTTGACAATGCCACTTCACTTTGTTTTCTTCCTGGTATCTCTTTTAGTATTTTTATTTAATTTTTTAAAAAATCAAACATTGAGTTTAGATTGTTACCTCAAAACTGGTTCTTCTTGTTTCTTACTAGAAGATACTTAGTGAATTGCTACTGAAAGGATTACCAGGGTGTCATTTTGCCTTTTTGGGGAGGCAGGGAATTTGCTTACATCAGTCTTTCTGCCATGCTAGGTCTGTGAAGACCATAAGGGTTTTATATCTTCACGTGGTTCTGACTTGTTCATGCTGATTTTGAATGATAAGGGGGAATTTGCAATAAAGACTTGTCATGAAATTTGAGGAGTGGGTACCTTTATGCTCAAAGTAAATAAATAATCTCTTTCCATGTTTAGGTACAAGTCTCAGCCAGCCCTCTTGCTGATGCTATCCTTCAGACCTAACCTGGATTATTGTATTGTGTGGAGTGCATCAGTGAAATGATACGAGGCAATGTTTTTTTGGTTATCTGTTTGTAATCTGTGGTTATCTGTAGTTAAAGGCAGCATAGATTTTATGCTGGGCACGTTCAACCTGTCTTCCAAATGCTGTGTCCATAGCCCTTTGCTGCCAGCCACCTGGGACCTGTTTTCACCTAGTAAATGCTTCTTGTGGCCATTTGGAGGGTCTACATGACCACAGTCCACAAAATCTTTCTTCAACCTGGCCGCCAAACCGTGTTTGCACAAGTTAGAAGCTAGGTGACAAGGGCCAAAACTGGGATTTCTCTGAAGTCTGTGTATTAGGTTCCTTCAGGGCATAGGAAAAACACGAAAGAGGAGCATGGACTAATTCTGTTTAACAGCTTGTGCAAAATATATGTAGGAGTGTAAAGAAGAAACTGTCACTACTGAATCTCAGAAGAAGTAAATGTAAGAAAAATGTCTAGAATATAGGGAGGAAGCAGAAAATTATGTGTGCAGATAGAATGTAAAGCATCAAGTTCTTGTTCAAAAGGGGAAGCTATTCAAAGGCAGTTTGGGAAATATGGTTAGTTTTCAGTGAGCATATTCTCTTGTATCTTGCTTCTATTTAAGAAGTCTGTAAGGTTTTGGTGTGTGTCATAGTTTTGCCACATACCACTGCAGCTTGCTGACTAAGCCTAATGAAATTTGTTTTTACTGAGTATGGATATCTTCACAGGACATGCACAAAGAGTTTGGCTGTTAGTATTCTTCACCTTTTGAGAAAGCTAAAATGTTCACTGCAAACAACTTGTAAAAAAGCAGAGAGTATTTTATTGATAGTGTTATATGAACACAGACTTCTTGTGTGATTTTATATGAAGCAAAGAGAAAAAAAGCACAGCAGTTTACCCCACATATTTGGCTTCTATCAATGTAGAAAAATATTTGCCTAAATAAATGTAACTTCTGTTGTAAGGGAAAACTATTTTTACACTTCATTTCTTCTCTTTGCCATAGTGTTTCATCTTGCTTACGTTATGTAGCCATGCTTGAATATATCATATTAAGTGGTATTTTTATGAGTTATCTGGAGATTTGAATTTCATATTCATGGCCCTTTTCCACCACAAGAAGAGCTATAAGCAGTGGTTGCCAGGGCTCAGAATTAACGACTGAGGGCAAGAATGTGGTGGGCAGCCTTTTTTAGGCTTGGTGCCTAAGGGAGTTTCTCTTCAGTATAAAACAGAAGTACAAATTTAACTCGTTGCCTTCAAATGTAAAATCAAATTGTTCAGGGCATTTAAAAGGAATTTGTCTCAGTGCTATCACTCCGTGAATTCCAAAGGTATTTCTGTTACTGTGAACTTGAAAACTCAGATGGTGCTTTTCTTTTTCAAGGCATGAACTGCATAATCCCATCATGTAGCTCCTTTGCTTATGTGTGGAGGTTATCTTCATGGTTGACTCCCCTTGTGGCTTTGAAAAAAAACTAGTCAGCAGAAGTGCCTCCCATTCTCACCTGCAGATTATCTGGACCTGCAGAAGTATTGAGCTGATGTGGTATGCCTTGCTTCTCCAATGTCTTGTGGTGCTTGAACTTTCCATAAGAGCCTGGAGTCCTGGGAGGCCTTGGGATTTCTAGGTTAAGCAAACAGCCTGATAGAGCATTTGAAGGACACCAGGAGATGAAAACAGCTGTGCTGGCTCTGCTGGAAGATAGCAAGAGAAAGTCACACAGAATTCCTGAGTGAAGGCAGTGACAGATACCAAGCAGACCCAGGGGCTTGTGGTTTGGCAAGCTGGGGACCAGCATAATAAAAGCCTTTTTTTTCCTTTCTAGGCTACAAAACCCAACAGGAGACTTAAGGGAAAAACTTAGTGGCTTGTTCCTGTAGAGTGATTTTTTTTTTTTCCCTTGGCAAATGTCACATCCCTGTAGACAGACATGAATTGGTCTCAGATGTTCTAAGAGAACACTGTAAATGAAGGATGGAAAAATGTATTTCCTATTACAATCCACTTGACTGACATCTTAAAATTAGTAACAAAAGGTGGAATTTTAGAAAGCTTGTTTAGTGGGTTGGGTTTGTTTTGTTTTGAAGCTTTCTAGCTACACCTTGCAGGACTGTCTTCTGTAATTTGTGTGCAGAAAACAGAATGAGTTTCCCATTTCCTTGCCAGCTTGGGTGTCATTTTGGTGCCCAAAAACATTTTTAAAAAAGGTTCAAACTTTATTTTTCCACTCTCTGTTGGATTCTTTTAAGGACAGGGTTTTAAAGATGGCATGTGTGAGACCAGGCACCCAAGTTAATGTTTGATGCATTGAATTCAGTTAATCACTTAACTGGTCCATTAGGTTCTTAGGAATTTATTTACCAAAATAAATCGACTGTGTGTGACTAGTTGTCATTTAAAAATCTTCTCCTTTCAAGAGTTTCCAGATAAGGTTATGCATACTCATTTGGGATATTGTCATGATATCAGTTCAGTAATTCAATTTGTTGACTTCAGTTACAAAAATGAATAAATATTTGCAGTTTTGGTCCTTTGCTTTTGGATGTTGGTATGAGTTAAAAAAGAAGAATACTATTTTGATTTAGTGTCACAGAGCAGCACAGTAATTATCTTCAATGTTATTTTGCTAATATAACCACTTCTCAGGAAGTACTGTTCTTGTAGAAAGGAACATAATTTCAATTAATGTTTTGCACTATGTGCCTTTCAATTAGTATTTTTAAAACAGAACATCTGTAATTGGATCTGTTTACTTACTGTACTCATAGTGGAAACTATACTCAGTGGTAAGATATTTCATAAAATCAACATCTACAGCCAAATTCTGGACTGGGATATGTGTTTATAATTAACTCCCTGTTGCGACTGAAGAACCCCATGAAATGCATCTTTTCTTTACAGAGAACACAGATTGTACAATCATGTGTAACATAAAGAGGAAATAAAAATGTGCTTCAGTAGGATGTAAACATTATGCTGCAAAGCCTGGAATTACCTCTGCCGTAAGTTATGCTGCTTTCAAGTATTTTCTTCTTGAATGGTACTTCTTTTCAGTTGTTCTGTTTAACTTGATTGGAAGTAATCATGGAATGGCTGAGTCTGGAAGGCATTTCTGGAGATTGTTTAGTCCACTCCTGTGCTCAAACAGGGTCAGCTGGAGCAGGTTCCCATGGCCAGCAGGCTTGGAGATACCACAACCTCTCTCAGTAACCTCTTCCAGGTTTGACCACCCTCACAGTAGGGGGAGGCAAAAAAAGAAAAAGAAATTATTTTCTTACTTGCAGATGGAATGCCTTGTATTTTCATTTGTGCCCATTCCCTCTTGCTGGGCTCAACTGGGAAGAGTCTGTCTTCATTTTTGTCTCCCATCAGTTGTTTATACATACTGATGAGTCCTGCCCTGAGCCTTTTCTGGGCTGAACAGTCCCTGCAATCTCAGCCTTTCCTCAATCACCTTTGTAGCCTTTGCTGACTTGTTTCAGTCCGTGTTTTGAATATACTGGGAAGCCCAGGACTGACTCAGCTCTGTACAGGGTCTCACCAGAGCTGAGTAGAGGGGGAGGATCACCACCCTTACTTAACCTGCTGGTGACTCTCTTTCTAGTGCAGCCCGTGGTGTTGTTACCGACCCTTGCCCTGAGGACACACACTTTGTGTCTGTCAGGACCCTGATGTTGTTCTCTGCAAGCCTGCTTTCCAGTTGGCCAGGCCCCAGCACATAGTGATGCATGGAGTTATCCATACCCAGGTGCAGGACTTAGAATTCCCCTTTGTTGAACTTCATGAAGTTCCTGTCAGCATGTTTCCCCTTTGTTGAACTTTGTGAAGTTCCTGTCAGCATGTTTCTCCAGCCAGTCCAGGTCCTTCTGGATGGCAGCACACCCACCTGGTGTATCAACTGCTCCTCCCAGTTTTGTGTTATCGGCCAACTTTCTGGAGGTCCTCTCCCATCCTCCAGGTCAGTCTTAAAAAAGGTTAAATGATGTTGTCCCCAGTACTGACCCCTGACTGGCCTCTAGCTGTACTTTGTGCTGCTGTGCACAGCCTTTTGAGCCAAGCAGTTCAGCCAGTGTTCTCTCCACCTCACCGTTTACTTATTTAGTCTGTACTTCATTAGTCTGTCAATGAGGATGTTATGAGAGACAGCATCAAAAGCTCTGTTGAAATCAAGATGAATAACTTCCACTTCTCTCTCATCTCAGCGGGATGAGCCAGGCGTCTCATTGCAGAAAACTATCAGGTTGGTCAGATGTGATTTCTGCCTTCATAAATCCATGCTGACTATTCCCAGTCATTTAATTTTACTCCATATGTTAAGGAGATTGTTCCCAGATTTATTTGCTCATCATCTTCCCAGGGTTAGAGGTGAAACTGACCTGCCTATGGTTTATGGGATCCTCTTTCTTGAAAATAGGACTGGCTTTCATGCAGTCCTCAAGAATTTCCTCTGATCCCTATGATCTTTCAAAGATACAATAACCTTCTGTTAACATCAGCCAGCTCCCTCAGCACTCATGGATGCAACCCCTCTGGATCCATGGGCTTGTGTCAGTCCAGGTCCCTTAAGTGGATCCTCCTGTGCTGACAGCAAGTTTTATTGACTCTAGATTTTCTCACTGGTTATGGGGGCCTGGGTTTTCTGAGCATAGGATATTCAAGGAATAAATAGCCTTTAAATTGACAGCCTTTTTCCTGGTAGTAGTCTGTCTTTCTAGCTATGAGAGATACCCTTAATGTGCTTTAAACACAAACCAGTTCTGTGCAGAGTGTGTGTATTAAAGAAATTTAGAGTCTGTTGAGAGACCTGTATTTAAATTAAACTATTAATGTCCTTCCATGATTACCCTGAAATGAAAAATTCTGCACAAAGTGGTATGAATCTACCAGAAAGATGTGAGTTTTTTTCTGTGTTCTTCTTTCCTGTGTTGGCTTGGCTGAGTGTTGACTATGCAAAGATGTGTAACAGGAGTGACTACAGACAGTGCAGCGATTTCAGAGATGTTTTCATGTATCAGAACAACAACGTGATTTAGTCTGCTGTCACATTCATGTTGCCATCGAGAGCTGTCGTCCATGCCTGAGCAAGGCTGTTTTAAGCTTGCAGGGGTGTAACAGTCCCAATCTACAAGTGTTTGTGTGCACTTGTCAAATGGGGAAAAAGAAGGAAGAAAAAAAATGAAGCTTCTATTTCCAGCTCAGCAGGAACCTGACAGCTCCTGAGCTCAGCAGGGCCAGGGTGCTGGGAGCTGCTGCCTCTCAGGCAGAGCCCTCAGTGGGAGGCAGGATTCTGGCTTCTGAGCTCCAAGCCCAACAGCAGCTTGGGCTAATGGGGGTGCAAGCAGAGATCATCCCTTTCCTGCTGAGCATGTGCCACTTACAGGGAACAGAGGTTAGTCAGCCCTGCCCTCCAAAGAGACATTGAACATCCCCACTGAGTGGGATCAGAGCTGAGGAGCTGCCCATCTTCAGTTCCAGTGTTAATCTATCTTTCCAGCAGAAGCTCTGCTAGATTTAAGTTAATAATAACTTTTTAAAAGCCTTTCCATTTCTTAGGTTCCTTAAACAGCCAGTGACTCTCAGGGGGTTGCACAGCACTTAGGACACAGCCTAGCATCCCATGGAGGTCTGCCAGGGTTGCTCCTCATCCTGCACGCAAGCAGGAATGGCTCTGCATGGGAACCATGGCACTACCTCAGAACTACTGGGAGGAAGCAGGTGTTGCAGTTATTATTCCCAAGAATAGCTTTGTACCAACTTTTGGGCTGTTTTCTGCTGGCACTGTTACACAAAAAAGTCATTTATTTTCCTCAGTGTATCTGCTGTTGTCATCGCATCTTGTGGAGTCAGAATGGCAAGGTCTGTGTCTGTTCATGGTAGACCATTCATAACATAGCCCACATCAGCTGTCTCTTCTTAAAACACATTGCATGGTCTCACCACAACCACCTGAGCTCCTGCTTCAGGTCATTCCTGGGGTTCTGAGTGTAAGCTCAGCCAAGCAGCATTCAGTGGGGCCACTTTGTGCACTGGGCTGTTCATAAGGGGCTGTAACCTTTAGTGCACTGAAGAAGCACCTGCTCTTTGTTTTGAAGAGATCTGACTGAAAGTTCCAAGAGGAAGAACTGCTGAAGAAAAGTAGTGTCATTTTTGAAAGACAGAAAAATGCCAATGTTATTTAAATTTCGCACTTTGGTTGATGTTTTTCATATTGTATGTTTTATACATTTTAAATTTTTCAAAGTTTTTAAAATTCATATTTAATAAAAATAACTTTCATAGAATCCAGAAAGAAAACATGTATGTTCCAATAACATTAAAATATCCATTAAAATTTGAGTAGCAGCATTGATACAAATGCTATGAAAATTGCAACAGAAATAAGAAATTACTTAACACTTAACTGAAAGAATGCCACTCTATAGGGAAATAAATTCTTTTTTTCTCTTCATCAAACTTTGAGCCGTGTCCTATTTTAATGACTAAAGGTAGGATGTAAGAATTTTGCCTGGGAAATACTTCAATGACTTGAAATAAAATAATTATTAACAGGTTATAAATACAGTCTTTTTTTTCCCCTCTCATTTTAGTACTGCCATTGATTCTTAGACAAGGCTAGTTATTTATTTTCTTATTAATAACTGATTGCCTTATTAAGGCAGATGTTAAAGTCATTGACGGAGAACTAATCATTCATTCTTAATTAAGCTTTTTGTACAGCCATGAAAGTAACTTTATAATATGAAATGATGATCTGGTGGGTTCATTTTGTAGATGAACTTGTAAGATGCCTCCTGGGTTGATGTTTGACTTGCCCACTTTTCCCTGTTAGCAGACAGGTTTGCCAAAGTACATTTCGGTGTGCAACTTTGAAGAATTCTAGAATGGTTACTTGCAAGATGACAGCTTTTTGGTGGAAAGGGAGAGGAGAGGGTTTATATCCTAATGAAAAGTTGCCATTGTGAACACCTGCTGCTCATCCATTATTGATCAGCTTGAAAATTGGTTGATAGCACGGTGTTGATTGAGGTTTAACACTGGGCTGCTCCTCAGGCTAGCAAAGGATGCAAGGTTTTAAATGTAGGATTGCAGGGATGGGCTCTCCTTGCAGCTGGAAGAGATGGAAAATTTGTCATTTTCATAAAGCATCCCTTTGGGGTGCAGGCAGACTGTTCCTAGATTGGAACAAGTGGCACTGAAAGTGTGTATGGCACCACTTTATTTCGGAAATTTAATCTGTTTTGTTGTGAATGAACCAGTCTGTTATCCTCACTGTCCAGTGAGGAAGGGCAGGGTGGACGTGGAGGATACCTCTGCCTGATTGAAATCAGGAAGGGAAGCAGTCAGGAGTGTGGGAGTGCTCAGATCTGAACCAGCTCGTGAAGAAGGCTGCATGTTGCTTCAGCACTGTGACATCACAGCTATGGCAACTAAGGAAAGGAGAATAAGTAACATCATGTTTCCAATGATGGGAAGCATGAGGAAAAAGACTTCAAAGTGCTGCTCTCAAGTGGTGCAATTTGTTTTATACTTTGCTGTTCTTCATAATATGTAGCCTGGGACTTGGTAACAGTGTTGTATAGGCCATTTGGACTTCTCTGGACGTCCTGGACTCTTGACTTGTATTCAGATGTGTGATTTGAATGCATAAGAAGTAAAGGTGCCTTTGAAAAAAGAAGGGCAGTTATTAGGGTGCTTTTCATTATTGACTCTCTCACTGTGAAGATGTGTAAATACAGGGAAAGACTATTGTTTGTTCACCATACCAGTGCATCTCTCTCTACTGTGTTAGACAATAGAAAGTTGAAGTTGCTGCTGGTGGGCAGTTTCGGGGTTTGTCATGTAGCTCCCAGAAAGATGGTATAATTTATAGAACTTGTTAAGGCTTGGCATTTTCACTGGGCTCCAGGTTGTAAGGACTTCACCCATCAGTTTGTGAGCCAATGTGGTCTCTCATGTGAAACACCCACATCTGGCTTCCTCCCTTCACGTTGAGAGCACAGAGTAACTTCTGCTTCTCTTTCTTCTTCGCTCTTCCTGCAATTCCACAGGCTCTTCTGACAGCCTTGAACTTTCCTGTATGTATCACTGCTCTTCTAGCCTCTCTTTTTCATGCTTGAATTAGTAGTCCTGCCAGTGAGACAAAGACTTTTTTTATAGCTAGGCCACCTTTCTACAGAGTCCCTAAATCCTAATGTTTACTTCTGACAGAAGAAAAAAGGTGAGTGAGTGGCTTTGCATTCATATGCTTTTATTTGGGGCAAACAAAAGAGCACACTAAAAACGCAAGTGACAAATAAAACAAACAAATAAAAATGTCATAATTTCAAAAGAATATCCATTAATAATTTACTCTGACACTATATTTCGTTAGTTCTCCATTACTTTTTTTTTTATTTTTTTTAAGGAATTGTTTTAGGAGAGAAAATGGAAGATTCATTTTACCTACCAGTGCCCAGCCCATTTTGGGAAAGTGTGACACAAGTGGTTCTTACTGGTAGATGAAGCCACCGTCGTAGTTACGCTCAAAACACCTCACTGAGAGTAGCTGCTTCTTCAGGACCTGGAGGAGAAGCAGGGAAGAAGGAGGGTGTGTGTGTGCCATGTGCCCCGCACAGACTCCCTTTGCTTTGGTTTGACTTTTATACATCTCACTAGAAATGAGTGGGTTAGTGACTGGGCAGGGATCGCAGGTGACACAGTGGGGCTTGGCACACCAAAGAAAACCTGAGGCCACTTGGAGTCTTGTACTGAGTGAAAAAATTCAGCTTTATGGCTCTCCTGGAGTCTGACTGAAATAAGACTGGTAGTAAACACCTTATGTGCTAATAGCAGGGTGCCTTAGCGTGCAAGTGGTTTGGAACAGAAGTGAGTGCCTTTAAGCATTGTTTTATGGTGGTGTGCATTTCAGACTGAAAAATGGCCACAAGCTTTATTACCTTAATATTAACGCTTTTTCATTACTCTCTCTCTCCCCCCCTCCTGCAAACTGCTGCATTCATCCATTATAGTGACTCTTTTTAGCCCTTCACCTGGCGTTTTTCACAGCGTGAAAGACATGGGTGGCAGGAGGGACAGCTGAGGACATAGTGGCACCTCATCTGTTGCCGGATGAAGCCAAAGTCCAGGCTGCCGCCAGATAACTTGTTGAGGTACTTGCAGAGCCCTCAACGATGGCAGCATCCCTCCTGCCATTGCTGTGACCTGCAAGGGGACTGCAGCTCTTACAAGACCATTTCCCATTGGGTTTTTCCGTCCTCCCTCCTGCTCCTTGATGGCAGGGGCTTTGCAGTGCAGATGTTGTTATCCATCCCTTCCCAACCCCTGCCATCAGCTATTTCCACTGTGTTTCCCACTGAGGGCTATGTGCCAAGATGTTTTAAAATTGGGAAACAAGCAGCAGTGATTCACAGGACCAAATTTGCCCTGCTTTCTCCTGCAATATGGAAAAATGGTGTTAAAAAGTTTTTTAAAAAATCCTATTCTTATGTTCTCTTTCCCATTCCAAGTATGTCAAGTTAAGTTTATCGCAGTGCCAGTACCAACTGTAACCAGAGTTAAATTAGCCTTCCTGTTAGCTCTGCTTGGGTTTCACTTTTCAACAAGCTTTAGTAAAATAAATCATGTCCCACATGTCTTTAAATTTCATTATCATGACCTAACTTAATTTGCTATAAATTATTTCTACCTGAGCTTCTTCAGCTCTGAACTTGCAGCCTCGAGTGTCTTGCTTATTGGATCATTGCCCAGCTAATCAAGAATTTTTCTTTTTACTTCACAACTCCTGCTTTTTGTATCAGCTAGCTCTGCCAAAGTCAACTTGGCTGTATAACCTCGGAGAGGACACACAAAGAGCTGATGTATTCTTGTCTTTAAAATGAGAGTTTTATTGAACCAAGTTTCAGTCTCTTCCCGCATGCTCTAGTGTTGCTGATAAAGACCTCTTTTCCCTTAGAATAAATGTGACCTCAAGGATTTGTTTTCATCTTGGAGGCAGCCATTGCAACCCTTCCTTTTGGCTCTTCCTTTCTTTTCTCCTCAGGAAAAGTAACTGACTGACTGGCTGAAAAATCTCTGCAAACTCAGTATCAAGCAGCTGTGCCTTGTTTTTGTTTTTTTTACACAGCTAGATTCCATGTCGGATAAAGACTGGTTTTTATTTCCACTGAGAAATGCAGATTTTTTTTTTTCTGTAGAGCTGTTCTTTTTATTTAGCAATTGGTGAGAAACATTTCAACTCCCTGAACAGTGAAGGCTCGCTTGCTTTTCACCAAGCTGATGAGTTGCAAACAGGCTGAAGATTTTTGCTGAGTAAGGGTCAGAGAACCCTTAAAGGATTTCAGCCTGCAAGCTCAGGTTGCAATAACAACTTCCTATCGTTGTATGTCCTCAGAAGAGAAACTTATACAGCAAGTTTTTTATGACTTTGGAAAAGTACTACATGGGTTAAAAAAAAAAAATAAATAAATTACCTGACTTCCTGGGAAGCCTTGGGGATGCTCCAGAGTACTTATTTCAAAATGAAAACATGCTGATTGTTGCTCAGATGCAACACATGTAATTTGTGAAGTCCTTTAATAGCAGCTGAGGGCCTGATGTAGCTCACCAGCACATTGAAAAATAGCCAGTTTTTCTAACTCTCGTTTGGAGACAAGTGGTAACAGGCAACTGTTTATGATGAACAGTGGAGCATTATCTTTCAACATAGCCTTTCTTTTGAAAACAGCCGCTCTTGCTTGCTGTCTGGATCCTGGTGGAGCAGATGTGTTTGCTAGAGGAGTTTAACTCCTATGGTGGATGTGGATACAGGGTGGTGCAAGAACAGTGGGTACAGAAGGTACTGCCTTGCGTACACAGAAGTCTCTTCAGTTCAGACATGCTTCAGTC
This sequence comes from Climacteris rufus, assembly GCA_013398175.1. Classification (NCBI taxonomy): domain Eukaryota; kingdom Metazoa; phylum Chordata; class Aves; order Passeriformes; family Climacteridae; genus Climacteris; species Climacteris rufus. The sequence continues at coordinate 213,042 of VZRZ01004636.1, read as the reverse complement.
TGACCTAAATTTTTGGGCTCAATATGAGCTTTACTGGTAAAATGACACGTCATGTGGTAGGCAGGGGGTCAGATTAGGTGATCTAATGGCTCCATCTGGCCTTAAATTCTTAATTAGGGAAACGCTGCCAGCACAAGATGTCATTGAAGCTTTATGCTGCTGGATTTCTCTTGCTTGGGAGATCCTCACCTGAAGCAGGGCTACAGGAGTTGTACTTGGGATAGTCTTTTTCTCAGCTTCTAATGGCAGTAGCAGCCAGCAGAGCTAACAGTGGGTCCTGAGGGGAGCCTGGTAATCTTGCTCTCATGGAAGTACAAAAGCCTTGTGTCTAACTATTCCAGATTACCACATGTTGAGTTTTAGAGCTATAATGATGTCTAAATATGGAGAGAAAATCTATTATTAGCCCAGTATTATGGCATTCATTGACAGAAAAAAAGGGTAAGTTTCTCTGGCAAGCTGAAGTGACACTTATTTGAAGCTGCTTATGGATTAAAATAGGAGATGTGGTTTTAGTGGTGGGTAGTTTGATACAGTAGGCATTTCTGATACCTTTGCTTGACATCTTTGGTGCAGAAAGGGGAAGTACATTGTGTGTGTGTGTTGTAGATTTGCTCTTTGCCCTCTCAGCTGTGCAAGTGAAAGTGTGCAAGTGTAATAACCTTTGGCACAACAAAATCAGCATCACTGATCAGTCAGTTTATTTGGCAAGCCCAAATGGCTTGTAGTTAACTTAGTGTGTCACTTGATTCTGGAAGGTCACTTGAATGTCTTTTAAAGTTGTTTAATTGCTTATTTACCTCATAATTATTCCGTACTTACTGTCTCTTTTGCTGTTTTCTGACTTGCGTTGGTAAGTCACCATTTTAATTTCTTTAGTAGAAGCCTGTGGTTTTGTGGTGTTGAGCATTCACTTTTAAGTTTAGAGCTTTTAATTGGAAGTTTCAAACTTTATTGGTTTCTTTTATATACTGTTATGCATTTTATTTTTCTTGTACTTTTCTAAATGAGTTACTCTGCTTCACGCATCTTAAAGGTCCTGTTATTATACAGCTAGCATATTTCAAAGCACAAGGAGCTGAATTAATAACTGCTGAGGTACTCTATTTTAACTGCTGTCCCCGTTTGCTAATTTATCTTGTGGTTTTTTTCTCCTCTTTAAGATTTTTTCAGAGTAATTGCTCTGGAAGTATGTTGGTTTTTCTTTCTAGTCTCATCTTGTGTATTATTTTTATTTGAGTTGCTTTATTTCAGTAGTAGCTTCTTCTGGCTTCTTCCAAATTACTTGTCCCACAGATTATTGCTCTGCGTTTTTGTCACTGGGCAGTTGTGCCTGGAGAGAAACAACCTTGGTTTGCTGTGGTTTAACACAACACGGTCATCTAGATCCCAGTTAAAAGCAAGAGTTTGTGTAACTGAGTGCTAAACTGTCACCACAGCACTTCCTCTGCTCACATCTGTATTTCCTGTGGAGCCACCTGACCCAAGAAATGGGCTCATCCGTGGTGTCCCATCACAGTTCCTGGGAACCTGCTCTGTGATGGAGGCTCAGCCGTGCTCTGCTTCATTCTGCTGCTCCCTGACTTACTCTGGAGTGTGCAGCAGCTCTGTTGCAGGACTCCCTGGTGCCCGGGTATCTGCTCCAGCATCTGTGTGGTTGCTGCTTTGTGCAGCTGAGGGCAGCTGCAGAGCCACCAGCGTGTTCCTGGCTGAACTGTTCCTCCAGGTTTGCATGCTTGTTTCTGCCTTGCTGACTTTATTATCAGCACAGCCTCCCCAGCCTAATTACAACCTCTCTCTGCCTGCTAAGTCGGAGGAGCATTTGGATGAACCTCAAATGAGCCTAAAGATCACAGTGCACAGAACCAAATAAGCACCCTTAAAAGTGGAAGACAGGTCTCTAGGTGGTCTGAATCTTGCTTATCTTTGTCAGGTGGTTCTTTAAAGGCCTATCAGTTTCTGATAACACAGTTTTGTTACCAGGAGTTAGATTTATGCTTTGCAAAATAAGAATGAGATTTTCAACTGGGCAAGAACATCATCTGCAGTCACCAGATGCAATTATCAAGATTAAATTGCAAGACTTGCCACTGATTATGCTGGTAATCATTGAGGTAATCAGTGTAATTATCTTGAAATCAAGGCAACATTTTCTCTGATCTGATAGATTCTGCAGAATTAAATTGAAGGAGCATCCATCATTAGTTACTGAAAAGAGTATGGCTCCAACTAGGCACTTGCCTGTTTCACTTTGAGCACGTTATTTTATAATATGTGAGAAAAACAAATCAGCAAATACTGTGAAGCTGGCATTTTATGTTGAGAACATTTTCCATTGGGTTATGTCAGATTTCTTGAAAACCTTGTGCATTGCTTATTTGTGAAAGGCTCCTGGGTGTGCTGTTCGTAACCAGACTTTAGAACAGACTTTAGTCTGGATCTCTTTACCCAAGGAAGACAAAGTATTTCCACTTCAGGTTATTTTAAGCTTTCAGAGTATATTTTTTTTCTAGTATAGATCATATGGAGGATTGACTCAGCTGCTACTGGAAATTATTTTCTTGCCAAACAGAACGGTTGTTGATGTTGTCTCAGAAAATGTGACTGAGACTTGGTAGAATATACTCTCAAACTCTTAAAACTGTCTTTTTATTCTAATGCACGCTAATAATCTAGAAACAAATGATGCAGCTTTGGAGAACTCTTCACAAGTAGTCATTTGTGTGCATTGCAGCATTTTCCTTTAGCATCTGGAGTGTGGTTCTTCATGTTCTTATATAGTGGTAAAAAAGTCTTTTTGCAGATGTGTTTGCTGAGTAGTAACTGACATATCTTGAGTTCATTCTTCTACAGATTGTCAAGACAATTTCTTCCAAATATAGTGATAAATGATGTTAAAGAGTATGATGTATCTTATATCTTACACCTTTCATTTTTAGCTTGCTTTATGTTGCCACTACTTATGCACTCTAAGTGTATATAACATTTCCTTTGCATTTTCAAACAGTGTAGATGTGCATACAAAATATTGTTTGTATTTCCCATCAAGAAATATTGCTCAGGGAAAGGACAGGAGCCTTCTGTAGTCTACATTAGATGAAGAGTATGCAGGAGAAAACTAGGAAAAGTAGGCAGCACTGAATACTTTGTAAAAAGCAAGTGATTCAGTCTTTGTTAAGGCTCAAAAGAATGAGGTCTAAGAGCATCCCCAGCAGCTGTTTATTTAATTTCCAGCAAGTTACTAAATTTCATTCTAAGAAACCTGTTGCCTGCAAAGCATCACAGGAAAGTTAGGAGATGATTTGCAATATTTTTTCTGTCATCAATCTGTTGTTATATCTGCTAAGCTTCACACAATTATTTATCAGCTGAGAGTTACGAAATAATTCCTGACTTGATGTGAAAATAGAAAAAAGTAAAATACATTTTTTAACGTGAACCGAACCCATCAGTCTTAAAGTGCTGATTCATTTGCCCACACAGTATAATTAAGCTGTTAATCTGTAATAAGGAGTGATACATTCAGTGATCTCACAATCAGAAAGTAATTATAGCTTAAAATGTTCATTTGGCTCTCCTCAACCATTTTATTACTCTGTAGCTGTTAAGAGAGGGCATTCATAGCTCAGGATCTATAAACCTTTACCTACACACTTTGCTTCTACAACTGGAAGTGGTTTGCCATGAGCAGTTATATATAGATGCCTACACTGGAAGCTTTTTGGGAACAAAATGTCAACTGGCATTCTAAATCTTGCCCTAAGGGAGAATATTATAATTTGAGTACGCTTGGTGTTTCATTAGATAATGAATCCATTATGTAATTTAAGTTCAGGCTCACACAGATTAATCACGACATTTCAGTTATTCACAGAATCAGTGATCTTTTGCACCCCTTTTTTCCCACCTCATTTGTCGCTGACTTCTATTAATTTCTCTTTTTTATTGCTTTGGGATTTCATCTTGCCATATTCTGAAATCCTGAAAATCTTTCACTGCTGGAGACTTTCAGCTGGGAATTTAAATCACCTGGCACCTTGCAGGCAGCTCACGGCACCTCTCTGGTTTGGTGCCTCATAGCACTTTACTGCCTGCCTTCAAGGTAGCTGAGCTGTGAAGCAGCCAGCCTTCCAAGGAGTGACAGGGAGAGATGCGTGAAAGACACGGGTTGTCCTGGGACTCCAAAGCAGGTTCTTGTTTCATCTACCAAGTGGAATTTCCTCATGTTGTCCTGGAGCCATGGAGAAGGTTGAGTTGCCTGACTTGGAGTCCATCTGTGCAGCTAGTGAGATTGCCCTCGGCCGTGGTGTGCTGACAGTACAAAAATGGTGTTGTTTTAAAGGATTGCATTGTTTGTTTGGAGGAATTCACTTGGTACCTGTGAAATTTGTTTTTCTGTAGTGCACAGACAGCACAAAGATCAGAAGTGGCTGCTGCGTTCCCCTTTGGGTCCTGCTGCTCCTGCAGCTCCAGTTCCATCCCTTTCTAGCACAGTACTGACTCAGCCAGCCACATTCCCATGATGTAGTTTTATCATAGGGAAATGGAAAAAAAACCCAGCTTCTTATTTTTCCATCAATTTTCTTGTGTTTTTAAAAATTTGTGGGCTGCTTCAGCCTGCAGATGTTGGTGGAGCCAGGCAGGATTTCATGGGGGTTTTTCCCCAATGTGCACAGTCTGTGTTGGCTTTCATAGGCTCAGCTGCTCTCAGACATGATACACAGGTGCACAGGACAACCCAGTGTATAGCTTACTGGAAGGTCTGGACTTACCAGTAGTCTAAGATTGACTAAGGGTAGGATGTATATAAATAGTACTTTCTATTTTAATTCTTCGTAAGTATGCCATTAACAATTGTTTGGGAGTAGTGGTGGCTAATGTCTTTCTTTGGGTTCAGGTGAAATTGTCCTGTCCTCAGTCCTTTAGGACTTTTCAGGTTGGATAATCACCCGTTAATTTTAGCCCATGGTCTCCAGGCTATGGCTGTCTTGTCAGTACTAACTGCAAGGGAATATTTTTAGAATTAAAGAAGTATGGTCTTTTATGGCAACAGGGGGAAAAAAGGGAGTACAAAGTCATAAAATACGGCTCTATGGATGTAGATAGCAAGAGAGGGGTGTGTGTGTGTGTTTTGTAACAAGCAGACTGGCCTTACAGGAAGCAGAACTAAAGGTAAACGATGTATTAGAAAGGGGAGTATATTCTATTTCAGTGGTTTGCTAAATGTAATGTAACCCAAAAATGTATAATTCAATATGGCAAAGTTAAGACCTGTTTTAATAGAAAATAGAAAACTGGATTTATCAATGAGCATCTTTTCTATAAACCAACATAGTGTCTTAAAGAAGGCAAAGAAGTTATAATAATGAGGTCTTTCAAAACTATAAAACATCTCAGTAATTTTCTGAAAGTCGGTTACAATAATGATCTATTTATAGTGTTCCATTTAATGGATTTTTACTTATAAAATTTTAATACTTATTCGAAGTGCAAGCTTGGTTTAAAGATGTCTAAAAAAAGAGCCCTGTAGGAGTCCTATTTCCTGGACTTTTCTAATTCTGTATCAAAATTCCGATGCTGGCACACAAGAAGGTTGTTGCTCTGAAGGGTAGGACTTTACTTAGACCAGGCTTGAAAAGTTGAGCTGGTTTTTCAGGGATTTCTTGAGGGCTTGCTGGGAGCTGAGAGCTTCCTCTGAAGGCAGTAGAGCTGCTCACGGAAATAGGAGCTGTCTCTAGATTCACGTGTGAGGTGTATGGGCTGTATGGGCTGTATGGGCTGTATGGGAGGAGGATGGGAGGCACCTTGACATGTGCAGTGTATCTCCAGTGTAGAGGGCCAGCAGTTGTTCTCAGGGGTACCTTCAATATTAACTGAGGAAACAGTGATGTTTGCTGGGGACTCTGTAATCCCAGGGAGTGTGGAGCTCTCTGGTGCCATTTGGGATCCATTTTCAAATGAGGGTCATTGAAGTTTTACAGCTGTACATCCTCAGAGGCATGGTAAGCCCAGGCAGGTGAATTGTGCATCAGTCCCTACAGTCCACATTCTTGGGAAGCTGAGTTGTACATATTTGTTTTCCAATTTTTCTGGTGGTTGAAAAGTGACAGACCAGACAGACTGAGTACAGTCATGATGCAGCCAACAGCTCACCCCCTGTGGTTGATCTGTTGGCTTCTTCCTTTGCCCTGTTCCAATCTTGCCTGCCCTTTGAGCACATCAGCTACAGTAACAAGAAATTCCTTTCTAATCATGGTGCCTTCAGTAACCCTAATTACAAACTGTGTGTGCAGTTCCCGAGCAGCAGTATTTAGCTGTGACCCCTCTGACATTGCTGGAGTAATAGATGAAATTGTCCTCATCAGTGGATCTAGCTGTTGAAGAGGAGACATTACTGCAGTACCTCACATTATTGATAGGGAAAATGGAGTTGCTATCACTGCATTTCCTTCATAGTAAGACGTGTTCTGTGCAGCTCTTTTTGCACGTGCAATAGGATGGTGTAGTTGCTCAAATGCCAGTGAAGGCATAATTTAGCTAGAGGATCTGCACAGGTGACCATGCATGAGATGGAAGTATCACTTGACATACGAGATCAGCAGTGAAAACCCTTTGTAGCCAGACTTTCTGACCTTAGAAGCCACATAAAATTCTGTAGGTCTCACATGCCAGCTATGGTCTCACATTCATGACCATCCTTTAGCTGCAGCTAAAGCATCTTCAGTCTTTTTTTCCTTGGCATCCCATGACATTGCATCCCAAAGAAAGAGCAAAAGAACATCTTTCAAAATATCTGCAGTATTTATCCAGTTGTTATTGCTAGGAGAGTGCGTTGTGCTTGTCAGCGTAAGGAATGAAGATGCTTTTAGGACGAGATCTTTCTCCATTTTCCCATTTCTGCTTGTTTGTGAATTATAACAACAAAAATTAGAAAATCTCTCCTGCCTCTTGTCACTGAGGAGTCCTGACAGCCTGTGGTCTGGTGAAGGCCATTGTGGTACTGACAGCAGAGAACTGCTGCTTATTCTTCCCGTCAGTGTTCGACAAGCAGGCAAAATGAGTGAGGATGCTGTGTGTGAGTCTGGGGGCTCTTACATTGTCATGTCCCTGTATGATCCTGTTACACAGACTTAATTTGTGGCCCTCATTTACAACAGGAATCTTCCCATAATGACATATGTATTAAATACATTGGATCATGGTTTTGTCTTTATTGTGTGGGCTCTTGCTTAATGAATAAACATCCGGAGAAGGGTGATTGTCTTGATTTTTCCTCAACAGAAATGTTTGTGAATTCACCTGAAACAATCTGAGAATTCAGGTGAAATTCCAAGTAGAAGTGTTGTCATATTGGAATGACTTGCACAAAGACGTTTGACTGTCAGGGTTAATTTTTGTAGTGCTAGGAAGTAATCTTTGAAGGACCCTACTGAAATGTCAATACACAATGTCTGATGTCTGATGAACAAAGAGGGTAAATCCCTCTCTTACCTCTGAAAGACACAAGTTTCCAGGAAGAGCGTCGTCAACAAGAGGCTCTGCTGATTTCACCTGAGAGGGTTGTGTGCAGGTGTGTTTAAAATACTATAGACAGAATACCTCTTAAGGTTAATTTTAGTCTCTGCTTTTGAGCAGTGGCTGGCCCTTAAGTGCAAGGGCCTGGCAGCTCCTCTCAGTTTTTATGGAGGAGGGGAGGTGTGGAGGGAGGACCAGTGAGGAACTACTCATACATGTGTGAGTACTTGAGTAATGACCAAAGCTGTCATGTGGACTCTGAAACTCTCTATGCCATGGTAGAAACCCATTCCTCTAGTGAGACATTTTTAATTCTCTCTATATATCATTGATACTTTTTAATGAATCTTTTGTGTCTTAAGTATTGTCCTACTGTCTGTGTCATTTTCAGGCTGGTTTGTTGTGATGGTTATAGGATTTCCTGTCCTCCCTTATCTTCCTCTGAAGACAAAACAGCATAAATTAATATTGCAGGCAGTCTTGTCATGGGCTGTCTGTGTGACTTGGCTGAGTTTGTGGGCCCATTTTCCATGTTGGTATTTGGAGGTGCTGATGCTTCCTTACATCACTAGTTTCTTGTGGAGAGAAGTTTTTAATCAAACAGATAATTTAGTAGTATTGCATTCAGGAGCTAAGATATGGTCTCTGCACTTTGTTTGCTGTAAAGACAAAGATTTGCAAGTACGTGACACTTGAAGCTCAGTAGAAATCTCACTATGTATTAAAAGCAATGTGCTTTCCCTGAGGATTTCAGGGTTTGTACATTTTCTGTCATTGAATGTTAACACGAAGTGAATGGTCTTGGGGGAGAGAAGAGGAAACCTTGGAAAGTTGTTTAAATTGCAAGATTGTAAAGAATTCTATTGTGTGATCTACTGTCTGTAGTATTCTGTCTTCAGTATTTGACTTGTATGTTAGGTATTCTATGTTTGTACTTGGATTTTAGAAATGTACACAAAAGGCTTTTTTATACCATGCTGCCACCAGTGCTCATGGTATTGCTGTCATTTCCCTATGCCTTCGTTCACTTTTTAATTTATTTTTAATTTTTTTCTTTGTTTGCAGATTTATAATTAATTCATATATTTATTTTAATTCTGTGTCTTTCATCCCTTTGTCTATAGTCCTTAGTGTTTCTGTCTGGTGTATGTCTCTTGGGTTTGTTCCAACTTGGACACCTTCTGTATTTATTGTGTTCCAAGCAGAGGAAATTAGATACAGCCCAAGAAGCCGCAAATCTTCCTATTTGCATTAGAAATGTGTGGATTCTAGTTTCCTTTTCTTTTCTTGCAGTCACTAGAAGTAAAGAAAGTTCTTGCTGTAAGTTTACTGTTGAAACCTAAACCTCAGATATCCCTTGGATTAGGTATTCTGAAGCAAACAAAGCTCTGTTTACCCTGACTGATACTCAGTCCCATTGGGTTTCTTCTGGTTAATTTACTGAGAATTTGCTGAGCTTTGTTATTATTCAGACAAGTTTTGTTGACTGGGTTGTTAATTACAGGTTTAAACTTGTATTTGCTCTATCTAACAATTTAAAACATTAGGAGATTTTTTCCTCTCTATGTTCATTTACTTAGTTAGACCTTTAGATGAGGCATTGCTTCATTAAACACTTTCCTGCTTAGTCTATAATGACTCTACTTCTTCCACTGTAAACACATTAATACATGAAGTAGTTTCATTTGTCTTCTGTGGGATGAGGATGTTCCACACTGTATTTGGTGCTTGGGACCTCTTTGATCCATAATCTTTGGTGGCAGAGCTGCACTGTGGAGGGTTCAGCAGGGTCCACATTGTAATTCCAGGTTGGCAGAGCTTTTTAGCCTGTAGTGAAGCAAATTTGATATTTATTTGTCACACTCTGGTGAGAACAGTATGATTTTTATGTTTCTACAAAATTAAGCCCCTGAAACTACTTCATGTCTTTGCTCTTTGCCCCCAGTCTATGCCTGCAGTAGAACTCCAGTGTTGGTGGTGGGAAGCCACTGTATACAAGTAGTAGGTGATGAGATGATGCTCGTTCTATTCTGTGGTGATGAGCTGGACCACTCACCTACTCTTTTGGTGCATCAGCACCAAACACCAACATGTAAACATGAAGGGAAGAGAAAACAGGTGGCTGTTTTTCCAGGGGACAGGCCGTCCTGCCACAACACCCAGGGCTGCTGGAGGGAGCAGCAGATTGCCAGCTCCCAGTGCCAGGGGGAGCAGCTGCCAGCTCCAGCTTGGCCTCCGAATGGGCTGCACATTTTAGCAAGTACTTAGCGCTTTTGGGCAGGCTGGGAAAAAAACAACTTCTGGAGCTTATCTCCTTCTGTAGCAGATTTCTATCTGGTCTGAAGAGCAGGCACTTCAGTGACCAAAGAGCCAGAGGGAGAAATGGGAAAAATGCACCCAGTGCAACAGGTTTTTTTCACATAAACCCTGTTTCTTCCACAGAGGTCATGAAGGACTCCATTGATTGAGGAGATGCTACCTCACCTCTCTCTCCTCAAAGGGAATTTTTCATGCTCTGCTTAGTTCCCTTCTAAATAGTTTCACATTTCCAGGGTTAGCTTCACAGCTTCTCATTGCTAACAATCTCTTTTAAATTTTAGAGCAGAAGTTTTATGGAGTCCAAATGTAAACTTTCTGTTTGGGTTCTTGGGCAATCTCGGATTTGAGCAATAGGTAACTTGAAGGTTAGTGGTGATACACTACTCTCTGCAGTGGTTGCAGTGAGAGTGTGCCAAGCCTTTGCCATTCCCAAGCCATGGAGTAATCACATGTCATGTGCATGCTATTAAGATTGTTTTGGGTTGTTTTTTTTTTTCCCTGTGAGATTACTGGCATGCTAAGCCTCAGCAAAAAGGGTTAAATAGAACTTGAGCTATGAGTTTGAAATTCTGTTTGAGACATCTGATCCATATTACTGCAATGTGTCAGCAACTGCAGTTGGTATGTCAGTTCAGCCAGCAAAACAATGATTGCAATGCAATTTCTTCTTTTTCATGTAAAATCACACATATCCTCCCTACAGGGATTTTCTTGTTCAGTGGACTACAGTGCACATTTGGGAAAAAACATAATTCATTTATATGTAAATACAACCTGAAGGCTGCAAATATCCAAGCTGCTACAAAGACAGAGCATGTACATGAAAACAAATGGACTTCTGTTGTTAGAAATTCATAGTTTACCATAATAGGGGTGGGGGAAAAAGTTGTCTTTGAAACCGTATAGGTCAACATTTCAGACTTCTGTATTTGTGTTCCAATTAAAGGAGAAAATGGAAAAGCTTCTGGATGTTTGCTATTTCTAAGCCAACTTGAGAGGGGAGAAGCAGAAACGATATTTTTCATGTGTCCTATTAGCAAGTTACATGCCGTGAAAAAGATATTTTGATGTTTGGATCGTATATAGGTTTTTGTGAGGTTTATTTGTTTTGGAGGGTGGATATGTGAGTTTTTGGCAATTTTCCCATTTCCTTTTCTCTTTGTTGCATGAAAAGAAAATTTTCAAGAAAAGCTGGAAGTAGAAATTATGTCCATGGGTCTCACAAAATGCTGGGAGGTACAAGAAATCCAGCATTCTAAAGCAAAACAGGAGGGGGAGACAAACAAGGGGATGATGGATGATTGTGGTGACTTGCAGCAGCATTTGGTTTACCTGATTTTTATTCCTTGATATAGTAAATATATTTCCTTGCTGAAGTTCTTTGATTTGGACTTAAAATAGCATAAATTATTTTGAGATAAGTTCACATTAACCACCACAAATTCCTCACTTAACCTGTCACTGTTGCTGGAGATACAACTCTTAGCTCTCATCTTCTCTCATCTTCTACTTCAGCAAGGGAAAATGCAATTTAGTTTCATAGCTGTTTTAGAAGAGTCTGTGATAAAAGCAAACCAGTGTCTTCTCTGACAAGAATTAAAGACCAAACCTGTGCAATCTGTAGTAAGTGTAGTCTATACTCTTAAAAATGTCCTGGGGATTTATGCACTAAACTCAGATTAATGCTAATAGGAGTTACGTAAGATAATAGATCATTTATTTAGTGTGGCATTGCACTTTAACTTCTTTTTATTTTTCTTTTTTTAATAGAAACAAAGTTAGAATTGTAGGTTATGGTATAAAGAACTTTTTTTCCTTCTTCTCTATAGGCATGCTTCTAAGGAGAGTATTGACCATGAGGAAGCCCACATGTTAGTGAGTTTTTACTAATCCCAGCGAAGAAAATGAAGCCACGTTTCAGCTTTGCCGAGCCTTTTCCCACCCCGCTGGCTGAATGAGAAATGGTTATGTGATTATGCTGACAGCCCAGCATGCATTTGGTAGACCTGTGGTTAACTCGTTCCCTCTCCATGTGTCTACTCTTACAAAGTTTTGTCCTCATGATACTGTGCTTTCACTCTGCCAGTATGTGCCCAAAAGGCTGCCTCTGTTCCCACTCCGGAGGTCTGAACGTCAGCTGTAGCAATGCAAACCTCAAGGAAATACCCAGAGATCTTCCTCCAGAAACAGTCTTACTTTATTTGGACTCCAATCAGATAACATCTATCCCCAATGAAATTTTTAAGGACTTGCACCAACTGAGAGTCCTCAATTTATCAAAAAATGGGATTGAGTTTATAGATGAACATGCCTTTAAAGGGGTGGCAGAAACCTTGCAGACTCTGGATTTGTCCGACAACCGGATTAAAAGCGTGCACAAAAACGCCTTCAACAACCTAAAGGCCAGGGCCAGAATCGCCAACAACCCCTGGCACTGTGACTGCACGCTGCAGCAGGTGCTGCGGAGCATGGCCTCCAACCACGAGACGGCCAACAACGTCATCTGCAAGACCTCTGTGCTGGACGAGCACGCGGGGAGGCCCTTCCTCAATGCCGCCAACGATGCCGACCTCTGCAACCTCCCGAAAAAGACCACTGACTACGCCATGTTGGTCACCATGTTTGGCTGGTTCACCATGGTGATCTCGTACGTGGTTTATTACGTCCGGCAGAACCAGGAGGATGCAAGGAGGCACCTTGAGTACTTGAAATCCCTGCCAAGCAGGCAAAAGAAACCAGACGAAGCCGATGACATTAGCACTGTGGTATAGTATTCTGATTACAATGACTGCCTTTGTGATGGAAACTAGAGTTGGATGACGCTAAAACCAGAGGTTTACTTCTAACGTTCATTGTAAACATTAAGACTTTTGGGGCTTTTTTTCCTGTTTAACTGAATTACGCCACTGTTGAGCTTTCTAACAGAAAGTTTTGTCTGGGTGGTATACTTCAATTATTTCTCTGGTGGTATCCTAAAGCAAGTGAATTAATATGTAAACGTTAGTTTAGACCCATTCCACTATTTAATAACGAAATTTATTTTTTTAATTTAAAAACCAAATAAAAGCTTAAATTTGAACCATGTAAAGCAGAGTAATTTATTGATCAGACACTTGTCCAGTGCCAGAGCACTCTTGGCTTATTCAGTGCTTGTGAGGTAGAAGAGAGGAGCAATGATGAAGTGGGCTCTGAGAGGTGCTGGAGCAGAGGGTTCCTGAAGGCACTTCTCACCCGTGGGTGCGAGGTGAAAAGCTGGTGAATGGTAGCCCAGTTTTGGGGGCTGCCTGCCACAATGGGGAAGGGGCACAGTGTAGGCAGAGCAGTGCCCTGACTCCGACTGTAAGGGACTAATGCTTGGTTAACACCCTGGAGGGCATTTTGGCAGTGCTGGGGAGGAGGCAACCTGGAGGAGCTGCATCTCAGGATGTCGAAGAGAGGTAGGCTGGGGGCATGTGGTGGGTTTTCACTTTACACCCACTTGCTGCCTTGCATGAGCTTCGGGCAGGTGACCTCAGCACTGGGGAGTACAGCAAGAAGGCAACAGCAAGCTTAGTATATTGTTCAAATTAGAGTACTCCTAGTGATAATTAAAACAAAAAACCAAAAAACACCTGGTGTTTTTAAGCTATATATTAGTTCATAACTAAACGTGACTTTTCTTTTTTAGGGTGCAACCTTTTTAAAGAAATTGAAGAAAATAAATGAATATATAGGCTAGGCATATTCTGTTGTGTCTTAGGAAATACGTGTTTTTCTATGATTTTGTGACTAAATGTTTGGAAAAAGAGGAAGCCCATGTGCGGTTAAACTCAGCTTTGTATACGAAATGGATATTTTAAATCTCTGCTATCTTTAAAAGCACAGTGTTTTTTTCTTTTTATAGGTAAAGTTTCCAAAGGGAACAAATTTACAAGAATGTATTCCTCTTGTCCTTTATTACCATAATAAAATGATGCTTGTCACTGGGTCCATATAGATCCAGTCTAACTGACATTATGTATTACAAAATGTGTATTACAGAATATGTATTACAGATAAAAATGTATAAAATACTGCTTTGCAAGAACAAGTGTTAAAGGACAGCCTTAAAAAAATTTAAAAACCCTCTGGAGTCATCTCTCCCATTAGTTTATCCATTATTTCTGTTACAGTTAAATACCCTTCTGTATTTTAGAGGGCACAAGCTTGTTTATCTTATGTTCCTTGAAAACATTTTTTTTAAAAATAGCTACAATTAGTTTCAAAGCAAGTGAGAGAACAGGGAAAAAAAGACAATTTTTTTTAAATGTGCACAGAGTCAACTTTTCATGTTATCTTTGTAGGGTGAGTCCTTGTGACTGACTCAGCTGTTTGCATATCTCCATGAGCAGTTTTAGGCAAATTAAGGGAATGTTAATGTTTGTTAAGGGCACAGTCTGTCCAAAATATATCTGCTGTCTGATATTTCTGTCCCTGCCACCAACTCCCTCAAGTAAAAATTTTACTTTCTAAGGAGAGGAAACTTGATTACACATCCGCCTTAGTTAGCATTTTGTACTTTCTTGTTTCCAAGCTCTATCTGGCTATCTACCCCAGCCCCTCAAGCTCTTTATGGCCTCCTGCAGGACCCAAAAGCAGTAGGGTTAAATACACAAGTGAATCTGAAGAGAGCAGATAAAATGTTATGTTGCACTGGCAATATAACAAACCCTACTGAACAGGACATGTAGTGTCTCTGTGTAGGCTGAGCCAAATTCAGTTCTGATGTAACTCTCCTAATTTCTCTGAAATTTCCTTCAGAGTAAAATTGGTCTCACTTGTATTAGGATCCCAGCTAATATGCTACTTTTGGAAAAAGCAGGGGGGACCAGCTAAAAGATGGCTCTAAGCTAGAGGTACTAATAATCAGGAATTCCGTGTTATTTGTTCACAGCTGAATGCAAGAATTTCTCCACAGAATTTGGACAAAATTATTTAAACCACATTTTAAAAATTCTTTCTAAAAACACTTGTCAGGTTTTAAAAATTTGATTTCAAGCAACATGTTCAAGAAGAACCCCTCTTCCCAAAACTAACAAAACCAGAAATAATTTATCTTTAGTTTCTCTGGTTTGCCACTTCATTACTTGATCCATGAGACAGGATCTAGCATTGGTATAGTTTTACACCAGCTGAACTTCTGGCTCTACATCTCTAATTCTGACCAAAATTAATTTAAACCAAGTTAAGTGTTACTTTGTAGAAATGCTTTGGAAGGATGGTTTCAAGAAAATAAGATGATCCTTGTTTTTATTTGTTTACTACACACCTTTCTGTCCAAAACTACTGTGTGTAGAAAAGCCTACATGCTTCCCTTATAAGTCAATGACACAAACTTTTAAACTTTGATAAACACTTCAAGTAGTTATTTCATTTACAAAACCAGTTTTGCTGAGAATTGAGTAAATTGGTATGTTTTTAGCTGTGATATGTAAACATGTAAATATGGATGAGAGGAAATGGATGGTTCCTTATTCACAGGAGATAGCATATGATAGACAATAAATAGGGACATACATAACACAGTGATCCTTTTTTTTTTTTTTCAATTAAGGTGCTCCAGGGAAAGTAGAACTGGGGCTTAATAGCTTAAATGTGTTTAATTTCTCTACTCTATTTCCCTGATTTTCTTAAAGAAAAACATTCCTAGTCTTTGTTTCTAAATGTTAAAGGATAACTTTCTCAACATTATTTTTTCTTAAAAAATAATGTTTTTTCTTTCCATTAAAACTAATGGTGATTTTTCTCTGCTGATTTTCTAGTGTCATTATGCTCTCTGGGTAAGATATATGATAGTGCATTTGATCTGTTTGTGTTTAGGCTCAGACATTGTTTTTATTTTGTTCTCAGTTTGATAGAGAATTAGATACAGATATCTTCACTGTTAGTGTACATTATGTTCTTAAGTCTTTGATAGCAAGATTTTGGACTGCAATTGCCATAAATTTCAGAGGTTGAGTATGAGATAAAGTGTGGTGATCCAGGTTCTGGTCTTCCCAGGGTGGAAAGAAGAGAACAGAATCTTTGTTTACCAAATAGATGCCATTAAGAAAATCTACCATATTGTTTTTCATCTTGAAAGGGGCAAATTGTAAGCATTAGGAAGCAAAGAAAAAGAAAGTAAAAGGAGCATCTGGAGGCTTAAATGCCTGAAGGTGTTGTGGAGCCTTGCAGCATGTTTAGATGTGCAGAGGGGTCTTGGAGTGAATCTAAATCATTTTTAAAAGGGTGTTCTTCTATTTCCACACCTGGAAAAAGAGCTGAACAAGAGTAGATGAGATTTTCTGGAGTTAAAAACAGTCTTTAAACTGCAGGAGGGAAATCTAAAAAAGGAAGATGGAAGAGGATATAAATTCTGGTGAGGTTAAATGTAAAGTCATAGTATGGGCAAAACAAATGGGAACATTTTTTCCTGAGCAAATCAGAAACAGGAGTCCCACTTGAGCAAGGGCCTAGAGTTAATCAGTTATTAAGGGAACACTGTGCATAGATAGGGCAAATGTTCTGAAAGAAACTAGGCTAGCATGTGAGAAGAGGAAGAAGTCATCCTAGCAATTATTTACTGGTTAAAAGATAAAAAACAAAAGTAAGAAGAAATTGTCTTTTTTCTTGAAGGAGAATGGTTGCTGAAATTCCTGAGAAGGTGTCCCACAGCCCTCAGAATGTGAGCAGTGGCACACAGTGTATTCCTGGGTAATGTGTAAAAGGGAGTTGATAATGAGCTCATAACAGTTGTGGGTTATAAACAGATATGGAGGGCAGTCCAGCCTGCAGCTAACTGTGAAGAAATACAGAAGGTTCACACTGTTCTAAGTTAGCAGATGATGATATGAAGAAGATTGGATTTGGTGTGAATAATTACAAAGTACTGCAGATGGCACATCTGAACATGAAGATATTCTCTAAATTGGCTATAATCAAATGGAAAAAACATCTTGTTGGCTCTTTGATGACAAACACCAGAAATTATTAGGAGGGAAATAATCAAACAGCATGGTGGAATGGCATGATAAACCACTGAATAAAATCTGTGCTGAACGCACATCTGGAGCATCACATTCAGTTCAGGTTCTCCTTGTCTTCAAGAAGGATGAACTTGTCTCTGAACTACTGAATATGTAGAGAAAGACTATAAGATAATCAAGGATATGAAGTTGTTTACATAGGAGAACAACCCCAATCATAACATCCCCAATCATGGGGGTGAGATGCCGTAAGAACTCATGATAATAACTGGAGTAGTAAACAAAAGGTAAATTCAGAAGGTCTGATCTCTGTTGCTTGCAACAGAAAATAGTAGTTCTGATTAGACAATATCAGGCAATGGGTGTTGGGATTTTTTAAAATATTTTTGTAGAGAGCATACATTTAAATAATAAAGTACAGTTTTCTGTAGATAAGTAAAAACATATTCAAAGGTAGGATTCCACAAATTCTTGGAAGTCTGGGCTGTTAGCAGTTAACAGTGCTAACATTATGTAGATACAATTCTCAACAAGCAAAGTCCCTGCTCATCCCAGGAAGCAGGGATGGTTTCCTTAGGAAAGGCTCAGAGGTTTGTGCTTCTCTTACTCTCTCTGAGGTGCTGCTGTGGGTGTTCGTTGAGGAAGGGAAGTGGGGCTTGATTTGTATGGCACCAATGATCTCATACATCCAGTGGGATGCCTCCCTGAGAGGCAGCAGAGGGTATTTGTAGTGTGGACAAGGAGATTTCACATGTATGGAGTGGGAATGAAGTCCAGGAAAAGCAAAATACCATTTAAATGTTGGTGTCTTTCCACTGTGAATTGAAGCACTAACTGCTGGATGGGGTTCGGGCACTCTGTGCTGAGTTGTGCCAAGACTGTGTTAACTAGAGGAGTGACACCTTTCCACTGGGGATCTGTGGAAAAGCCTGACATATCAAGGCACATTGATGCTCCTTTTACAGCTCACCTGGTAGTCCATCTAGAAAGGATGGGAATTTCCCTGCAGATTCTTCATTAAAACAAGGCTAAAGACTTATTTTTCACAAAGAAATCCATCATTGATTCTTCATGTGAAAACTGGTGTGATGACTTCTTGAAAGTACAAGTATTTCAGCAGTGCCACTTATGACAGGTAAATAACCTGGAAGCTTTGGTTTTGTGTTGCCCAATTCAGTCAGTCTGAGGAGTGAAACCCACCAACAAGCATCAAACACAGCGTGTACATGCTGTACCAGAGCAATATATGAAGGAGGTGTTTTTTGCATGCCAGTACATACATGAGTATGGATGTAGGCAGGTCATCCATACATCTCTCAAATTCGCTCATTTTTCCCTGCAATTAGTCACGTGCATGACTGTGTCAGATAGCTGTACATACACATGCATGCAGATAAAACAAAAGCTCCTTTGGATACTTTCATTTCCCCTATTTAATAATGAAAAAGGTTGCTTTGTTGCTTCAAAGCCATAATTCACGCTTCATCTAAGCCAAGTACACCTCCATCCTCAGCCTTTCGCAATGCTCCCTGATCCCAGTACCAGCTACACACAATGTGGAAGAAAATGAGGTGACACTGGCACAGCTCACCCTCTTCCTGAGATCCTTAGTCACATCCATTGGTTACCACATAAAGCTGTTGCAGACCTTTGTGAACAACCTTTTGTTTTCCTGCTGTCTCAGAAAGCAATACAATTTCCTAGAAAGCAAGATATTTAGATGGATGATGTAATGCCTTCTAGCTCATAAGGAACAATTCTGTTTGTGAAAGCCAGAAAGTGCAAGTTCAGCTCATGTCCCTGCATCAGTTCTCCTCTTCTGCACTCGTTAATGAGTAGGTTCTTGGCATTACAAGTGTGTTTGGCTGTGTTTTTCTCCTAGGAGATAGTTATGGCCCTTGGAGGAGATTTCTTGAGATGGTTGTGAGTCTCAATACAGCTGCTAATTCAAAAAAAAACCCTCCAGAATGAAAAATTAGGTGGTTTTATTTCCCTTATGCTAGGAAACTTGAGAAGCAGTTAAGTATTTGGGAGATCAACCATCTGTGTTATTATTAATTCAATTGTGAGGTTTTAAAAGCACTTTGTGAGCATCCTGCTGCTTTGGTGGGACAGTCTGCAAGCAGATTTCATAACAATGCAGCAATCTCCAAAACCTGTTAGTGGCAGATTAAACTGGACATTGAGTCAAATGTCATTGAGTCAACCCCCCCCCCAAAATTAAAGAACAACAAAAGCCCCAAAGAAGAAAAAAAAAAAAAACCCAAACAAAAAAGTCCATTGAGCAGTCTGTTTAGGTATCTTCATCTTTCACAATTACTTGTCACTGTCTCATAATAAAAGAGTTTGTGATCTCTTGAATTCTTTATAGCTTCATCTTAATTTGGAAAAATAGGTCTTTTTACATACATCTGCCCTAGCACTGTAGTGTATGACCTGACACTACTCATATGTAAATGAAGATTGAAGTTTAACACATTAGCTAAACCTTGTCAGCACTGACATCCGTGTGTATGCCTGTCTGCTCATCTGTGAAAAGATCTTTAGGTATATATTAGAAAAATATACACTTTCTTTACATAGGCGTGGCTGTAAAACCATGTTCTTTCAGATACCCTCTGAAAGTTTTTAATGCATAAAAGCAAGGAAAAAATTGGAAAGGAAAAACAGACTCCAGAACTTTCAGGTTGTCTTCAGACATCAAAGCTGGACAAAAGGAAGGAAAAAAAAAAAAGCCCTATCAAAACCTATTCTTTTTTACTTCATTTGAGGATTAGCTTTGTGCTCAGTGCTGCATTTCATGGTTTAACAATTTTTTTATTTGTGTACCTAAGCCAGATTAACATCCACTTTCAGCAAAGTCGCTTATAAATGGAGTTCTTAGCAACAGAGAATACTGAGACACATCAGGTTGGATGAAGAAAACCTGTGAGTGCAACAAATAAGCTCTCCAGACAATATCTCTATACCCTGTTAATTAAATTTAGTGGCAAAGGAAAGGAATTGTTGTTGCATTAAGGTAATACCAGAGACATTTCAGGTTCTCAAGTAGATGCTGGCTTTTATAGACTTAATGTAGCTGTGTGTGGGGCAACCAATACAGCTTTTTGCTATTCCTTTTCAGAAGCTATGGGTCTGGTTGCTATTACAGAACACAAAACTCCTTGTCCTTTTCATGATGTAGCCTAAGGACAACAGCTTTAGGAAATGCCACCATGACATCTGTTTGTTTGGAGTCTCAGCTCAGCACTGGCAGCTGTGTTGGTTTAGGCCACATGTAAAAGGAGGGAAACTTCTGTTTGCATGACATCTGTGAACCCTCCTCCCCCCCAGTGAGTTGGTTACCACTGGCAGCAGATACACCACAGGTCAGGATCCCAGACAGCTCATCTTTTAAAACCATAGGGAGCTTTCTTTTCTACAGAATGATACAGGTTGGTTCTGGGACATCAAACTCTCTGGTACTATAAACTGGAAAACACCAACACAGCCAGTTTGATTTTCACAAAAAGGGTATCTAACCACATCACAGCTGTACTCAAACTAGATTTTTTTGCCCTGTCTTTAGTCTTTTGTTGTTTAGTATTACATTTGTGGTTGAATAAACTTCATGGCTTTTCAGACTGAATCTTCAAACAAGCTTGTTTTCACTTACCAAAATTATTTCTTAGCTATTAATGGTAGACCTCACTGGGAAATGTGTGCATGGATCAGCAGAGATTTGTTCTTTTCTCAGGGTTTATGCAAGATTCATTAAATGATAAATATATTTGGGATTTTTACAAAGTAAATGAGATATGATCCATATGCACAAACTTTTTTTTAAATGGCTAATCAATAAATGAACAAAATGAAATTTACTGATTTTATTCTGAAGTTCTGAAGCAGAAAAAGACTGTCTGTTTAAAAGAGCTGGGTAAGGTATAAAGGTATTCCTTCGAACAAAAAGCTCTGAAGTACCTGGAAATATCTATTTCTTTTGAAAAGCTGTGGCAACCCTGAAATGATAGTTGTGTGATAGTAGATGCAAATTGCAATGCTGAAAATAATTTACTTTTAGATAATCAAAGAAAATCAATCCCTATTTTGGGTTCTCGCATTGTAATGTACCAAAATTCCTGGCTGAACTTGAATTTGTGCTTTCTTTGTTAGCAAACTTCATTCCCAAATCCAGGAATGTACTTTGGACTACATGTGAAACAGAAGTTTTGCTATTGCTTTCAGTGGGATCAGCATTTCTGCAATAAATGTGTTATTGATTTGGGGTGAACTGGGACCATTCTGGCAATTGCTTTTGTACTGAAAGGGTTAATTTGGGTTTAACATCTAAATAATGATATCACACAGCTCTGCAGTGGTGCACCCTCAGACTTCCAGAGTGGGAAAGAGGAGCTAGCCTTTCCTTATCCTGGTGGCACACAGCAATGACAATTGCCTTACATTTTTATTATTTATATGGCAAAAGGCACAGAGTGTCTTTTTGTGTTTGGCTGTACATAGCCCTCTGGAATCTCTAAGTATGTGTGTAGGAAGGCAGGCTTTTTCAGTGAAAGAAGTATTTGAGAGGCTTGACTGTATGTTATTAGCTTCCAGTAATGGGTCAGTTCAGGCATCATCACCCACAAAGTTACTTTATAGCAAAATTGCTGGAGTCAGCAGGCTTCTGGAAAATATCCACCATTATTGTTTAAATGCTTGTATTCCAGTATTTGTCCAGTTACTTTTCTTTCTGCACCATTGTGTTCTCTGTGGCAGTGAGCAGAAAGTTGTCTTGGGAGGAACTAGCTCTGAATTTCCAAGCTGCCCCGAGGGTGTGGAGAAAAAGGTCTTTTCATGGAAACTACCTCGATTAAAAATAGAGTGTAATTGTGGACCTGAGGAGACCTGACACACATTTCATGCCTGGCCCCTGACTGCCTGAGTAAACAGATGCCATACTTAGCACAGGGAACAAATGGTTTGGGCTGAGAAGGGTGAGTCATTCAAAGCTGAGTTGCTTTTCCTGAAAGTGCACAGAAATGCAATGATTAAATAGGCTTTACATTTGGAAAATACTGCAGGCAAGTCTTTAATCAGTCTTGAAATGCTTTTCCTTGTGCTGCCAGTAGATTTGTTTTGACACAGCGTGGTGATGACTCTGGGTACGGCAGTCAGTTTTAGCTGGTAGAGGCGTTTGGGTGACGACTGCTCACGTTACATGAGCACAGTGTTGGGTGTCTGATGAGTGTGCTCCTTCTGCTGCAGGTGCTGGATTGAGCTCAAAGGAGAACCAGCTTTTCCACACAAACTGAGAAGATGCCTGGGCTGCGTGGGCCGGCTGAATTCGGGTAGAGTGAGCAGATGGCACCCCTCACTGCAGGCCTGATGATGCTGTTCCTGATGAACTTGGTTTGAAACACCAGTTCTCATCCCTTGTGGAAAACCACAGTGGTTCATGACACATGGACCTCAGCTGTTCCAGCTTCCTGTTCCCGTACCCGTGTGTGTGCACTTGCGTGGGTGCAGCAACATTTGACTCAGCTAGGTCTTGCTGGTAGGAAAGTGGGAATTTGCAGGCCCGACACTGTGAGTTACTGTGTATACAGATGATGGGCTTGGGTGGCAACAATATCCCAGGGAAACTATCTGCACACTTGTTGGAGAGTGGGAGGGAGAGGGTCAGAGGGTGCTTGCCATGATCATGTGTTATTCCAGTATTCATGTAAGTGGTTTATGTTTATTTTATTTTCTGTTAACTTACTGGCGTAATACTGGAACCTTTTCTGTAAAAAATGAAACCAGAGTAATTAAATCATTAATTATCAGTAATGCCATAATGTTTCTGTTGTAATGAAGAAACACTTAATTGGTGCATGTTATGTGTCACATCAGAGCCTGCCAGGCTGCTTTTGTCTGAAGGCAGATCCCCAGGGAAGGAGTCAGACAAGTTCTTGGTACATCCCTGCCTGTCTGCAGGACACACGGCTCTGAGCAAAACACACCTGGTTCACCTGGCAGCTACACTCAGGGGGGTTCTCTATGTCTGTCAGAGGCAAACTATCCACTTGTCTCTCAGACAGCATGCATTTCCACATGTAAACTTCAGTTCTTGTTGGAGAAAAGACGTCATTCAGAGGAGCAGGGTGAAGAGTGATGAGAATCTGCAACTTGTGCTCCCAGGGAGAAAGGAGTAGCTGAGGTGGATGAAGGAGGACCTGATTTGAAGCAAGAGATTACAGAAATGCCTGGAAAAGCTGATAAAATGCAGAAATCTGGCAATCTGTATATGTTGTGCTGGTTTTGCAGGGTCCAGTTTTTTGGTAGTGGGGGAGCCACAAAGGTGGCTTCTGTGAAAAGAATCTTTCTGTGCTAGAAGCTTCCACAGCCGTCCAACAGAGCCAATCCTTGATGGCTCTGAAGATGGATGTGCTGCTGGCCATGGCTGGGCCAACTGGAGATGGAGGTAATGCCTCTGTGACAACATATTTAAGAAGAATTCAAAACAAAGTAGGTGCACACAGCTGTAGTTCTAGTTAGATGAGGAGGAGGAGTGAGAACATGCAAGAGAAACAATTATGGAGACTTCAAGGTCAGAGAAGAAGGAAGAGGGGGAGAAGTTTCAAAAAACCAAAGCTAAGGTATCTTTGCTGCCGGTGGTAAGGACTATTTTGATGCAGTGTTCCCCTGCATCCCTAATGGAGATATAGAGTTCCACCCACAGCCGTGGGGAAGGTGTGCACGCCAGAGCAGGAGGGGTGGATGCCTAGGGGACTGTGTTCTGTGGGGGTCAATGGATTAAGAAGCTTCTGCTCCCGGATCCGGTGGGAGTCATCATTGATAAAAAAGCTTCTCTCTGGGTTGGACCCGTCCTTGGAGGGTCTGTACTCCTTGGCAGTGATCCAGCAGCAGCAGTATTGGATGGAACTGTATTATCTGATGGGAGGATGTAGCGTTGCAATAGTGTGGAAAGGGAATTAGTGCCACAGGGCTTGCAAGACAGCAGGCCCCCCCATAAACAACTGCAGCAGAAGGAAAATTCTCAAGTGATGCACTGACCGAAAAAACCCCGCCCCTGTCTCCCTGCACCATTACTGAGTAGGAGGGAGGGGCTAGGGGGGAAGAAGGTGTTTTAAGGGCTTATTTTTTGCTTCTCATTAAAATTTCCTCCTCTGATTTTATAAGCAATAAATTCACTTAATCTCTTTAAGTTGAGCTTCGTTTGCCTGTAGTTAATTAGAATCTTTATCTTGGTCCTTATCTCAAACTCCATGAATACTTCAGTAAAATTTTCTCTCCTCTGTCCAGCTGCAGCGGGGAGAGGGCTGTTTGTGGGGGCCTGGCATTTGGCCAGCCTCAAACCACAACAGGGAGAAGCTCTGAACTTTCTGTAGAGAGGGAAGGAAGAGATGGGAGAAGTTGAGGTAAGATGACCTGGAGAGGATGCTCTGAATGGAAATTTGTACTCATTCAGGCAACTGCTGGGGAGGGAAAGGGAGGTGCAGAGGGAATTCCCCCATTCAGTCACCACAACCCTTTCTGACACCATGACTTGTTGTCTGCCTCCCATAACAGCACTGATGCTTCTCTCTGCTCCAGAAATGCTGTCTAGGGGCAAAGCTGAGCTAGGAGAGAGAGACTGGGATGCTTATGTTTCTGATGAGTAGGTCAGCTCCCCAGTCCCACCTGGGCTTGCCAGACTGTTTCTCCCTGGCCACCTGCAGCTCCTGAGGCCTCAGTGGCAAGGTGATCTGGGTTGGTAGAAGGCATCCCACTGCTGGTGCTACTCCTGCACTGAGTGGGGAGGGGGAGAAAAGGTGGGGTGAGGGAGAAAAGGTGCCAGCCTCTGTGGTGGCTGCTGGGTTGATCTGCCTCTGCCGTATTGCTACCCTACAGCTTGGCTCTTCAAGCTGATAATTAGCTCTTCCCTGCCCAACCCTCATCAAGAGCTGAAGAGGAAAGGTATTTTTCTTTTCAGGAAATGAATTGTAAATAAGGTCCATGCTGTGTTTTCCCACTAAAAGGTGTTTAAACCAGCTGTATGTGCCTTTTGAAACACAGGGAAGTTGTATTGTGTATAATCAAGTCGTCTCTTGCATGCTTCTGTCTGCTTTGTAGGTATTTTTAAAAAATTTTGACCTGGAACACTACCTACCCTGCTGTAATGTCTTCCTGAGTGAAATCCAGAAGTGTAGAAGGTCAGATCGTTACCTGCAGGAGTTTAATGTAATTCTGTTAAAAATCAGAGGAGCAGTTCTCATTTATCACAGTGAAGGTCCTCTTGCAGGAAGTATTTTTGACTGCCAGCATCCTCACTGAGCATGAGGGAAAGAAATCCATGGTAATTTGGGAGGAATATTTAGCCAGTCTAGTTTAAAGGTTCTCCTATTTCAGTTGTGCCTAGGGATTCCTATCAGAGAAAAAGATACTGATAAAGGGGATGGTTTGGCACAAGTTTAATTCAATATTGACTTAAGCTGTCAGGGCTAAGTAGATCAAGAAGAATAGCACTCAAATTATGACAGCTTCAAGGCTTTGTAGATAAGAAAGAGAATCTAAT
This sequence comes from Climacteris rufus, assembly GCA_013398175.1. Classification (NCBI taxonomy): domain Eukaryota; kingdom Metazoa; phylum Chordata; class Aves; order Passeriformes; family Climacteridae; genus Climacteris; species Climacteris rufus. The sequence goes on along the minus strand of VZRZ01004636.1, from coordinate 187,689 downwards.
TTTAATTATGATCCTCACTGAATTTTGAAAAGACCATATTATTTCATCAGTGCATAGGAGGGCAAGAAGCATCTACTTGAACTCATCCACCTGAAAGGTAGGAGCAAACCTGTCTTTTGTTCTAGCCCAAAGACTGTGAAGGCCAGTAAAACTTTTGTTCTTTTTCCTGGAATTATGCGGTACAATATTATTGTTGCAAGGTTATTACCATACTGCAAATGTTGTTGCCATACTGCTAGGACAGTAAAGCACACTTGCTAAAAGCAAAAATTTTGTTGACTCAAGAATGCCTCTCTCCCAGTTTAGAGGTACCTCCCTTACCCAATAAGATTTTTAAAAATTAAGCTACTTTTAAGATATCCGTTTCAGGCTTTGTCTTCAGTTAAAAACTTTTGAACCTAAAAAAAGAGGTTTATTAGTTTAGTGGTTATAATGCTAGTATTAGGTTTAGTGGTTATAATGCTAGTATTATGTCCCTTGTTTCTATGAGGAATTTATGGAGAAATAGTTTACAAGCAGGCATCCTGCATTTAAAAATAACCTTGTTTTTCAGGCTTATATAACTTGTTTTAGATACATTTGCTGTCTCTACCTAAGATCCTTATCATTGTCAAGGAAATGAGACTTTCTTAGGACTGTTATCACTCTAATTCCATTAAATATACTCAAGTATCATGAATGCAAACTCTTGTTGTCTGCTGCCAGCCTCTTCTAGGACCTCTTCATTCTTAGCTGAGAATGGTGTGTGGGAGACCTGTGTGCTGGGATGCTTGATACCAACAAAGGCTGAGAAACTCCAGATGAAATACAGGAATATTGTTCAACTTTTAGACAAATATACCTTGGTGAAAGTCACCTGTGAAGGACAGGATCCCTGGAAAGGTGTTCAGAAAACAGATGGTTTAGTTTTATTCTTTCCCTCTTGCTTGTTTTTCACTTTTGAAATTGAAGGGCTGCAAAATTCTACAGTGATTGGAGAAACAGCAAAGTAGTGAATTGCTAAATGAGAGGATGTTTAATCAGAGAAAAAAATAGGTTTTTTTCAGTCAGGTTGCCCTAGACTCTGCTAACATACAATTTTTTTTCAGTGGCTAGTTAACTTCAGATAAAAGAGATTGTGAAGTCTTCAATATCAATTTTAGTTCTTCATGAAGATGCAAGAACTCAAATATCCTTGATCCTTTATCAAGCTGTGAAAAGTGTGAAAGACTAAACTCAAGATCTTTCAGATAGATCTAATGTAAAAGTAAAATAAAAGAAGGTTTTAGCTTTATTTTCTTCATCTGTCCTTGACCCAGCAGCTGCAATTTAGCCACCAAATCGATGGAGAAGACAAGCTCCACACAAAATATATATGTTCTCTCTTGTCAGCTAGAATGGGAGGAATATTTAGTGTAGAGTTTTTAATTTATTTTAATTTCCTAAACTTTCAAACTGATCTGTGCAGCTCTAAATATACAGATACTTAGAACCAAATTTGCAAAATCTCAGGCAAAAGTCTTGATTGCGTTTATAAATCTGGCCTTAATGAGGAGACTTGAAGCTGGATTATTCAGATTGTTTTGGAAGTCGAGTTGATTAATTTTTTTTTTTTTTTTTAAAGAAGAAGGCTCCTTTAGCATCTTCCTAATGAAGACCCAAAGTTTAGAAATGTCTGTTTAGGGTTAAAGTCAGAAATCAAAGCATCTGGCTTTAAAATAATAAAAGCTATTCCTAATTTCAAAAGTCCAGGGCAGCCTGGGAGAATGAAGTCAAGCCCAGGACCTCTTCTTTTTGTGCTGGGCTATGCTGCTCACAGATGCTCAGTGAGGGTCTGTGGGGACACTGCTGCCACTTGGGTGGGAATCAAGTGGATGGGAGCTGCTCTTTCTATTTCCACTTGGGGCAAGTGCAAGGTGTAAGCTTAGCCAGTTTGGTGGGTTGTCAACGTGGTCATCAGCAATTGTTTGCACTGCCTCTGCCTCCATCCCTGAGCCTTCCCCACCATGCACGGGACTGGTGTGGTGCTCACCCAGATCATCTCCCATATGACCCCCCAGGTGTGGGGGTGTTCGTGACAAGTGTTTTCCTACCCTTTCCACTTTCATTTCTTCTTCCTGTCAGTCACTGAAGGCAAGGTTCAGTCCTCTGTGTCAATATAGAAAGACAACAAAGCCCAGCAGGGCCTAAGCGGAGTGTTCTGCAGATATGTCCAAATCCGATCTCTGCAGAACAGTTTGTCTTCCCCACTCATGATTCCCATAAGGGGAGGAAGTATGTTTTGAGAACACTGTTTCCTACATGCAGTGTGTTAACCATATCTCTTGTGCACAGGGTTAGAGGGGCTCTGGCATTGTGAGAACAAAACCTGAAGAGCTCCCCTAAAACACATGCAGCTTGCTAATAACTACTTTTAAAGATGAGACATTGCTGTTTTGTCTTACTGTTTAAAACTGTCTCCAGGGGAAAACTGCATTTATTTCAGCATCTCAAATGAGGATGAAGGACTCAGATTACCCATCTTAGAATTCATTAGAACTAAAGGTCTTGGTGTCAGACATCATATCCTAATGGAGTATGTATTAATCATCTGGCTGGGAAAGTCTAGCTTTAGAAATATGTGACATACTGGAGTGCTTCCACTTTTGCTCATCAAATTCAGCATGAAGATCAATTTGTGCATCTGCAACTTCTTCAAAAGTAGCTGACAACAGAATGACTTGTTTGCTCAGAGACAAATTTCTGTGGCTTGCTACATGGTGTGTGAGTCTCTGAGTTCACCTTCCTCTCTTGTTTTTGCAGTTATCCTATGAAAAGGGGTAGGGGAAACAACAGAAAACCTTAAGCAGACTAGGATGAAAAAATATAGTCCCTGACAGAATTTTAGGATTGAGATAAACTGTGTTTTATGTCATCCCCTTATGCATCCAGCTGTCTGTACTATTTTCTCTCACCTGAGATCTGTCAATGTTGTTCCACTGCTGATGATGGGTATGACATTTGGCAAAGCAGTTGCAAAATATTTTGTATAGGGGAATGCAGTATGTTTTTCCTGATCATCTCTATCTGCCATTAAAGAACACTAAAGTTCACAAAAGGCTTTCTATTTGGTTGATTTTGAATTAAATTATCAAAGACCTTACATTTCTCTTAAGTCCTCGAGCACATTTGCACTTGCTTTCCCTTGCTTAATGTACTTGTTATAAAAGTGAAAAGGTACTGTCTTTTCTTAGACTTGTGAATAGAGCTGAGAAAAAGGGGGGGAACCCAATAGACATGATCTTGCAAACTGCAGAAATTGAAAAAATTCTGGCTTGTTTTTTTTCTCCCAATTATGTCTGTTGGCTACAAAAACATGTCAACTTCTCCCACATACCTTGCTAGAGGCCTTATGACAGCTAAAACAATGCTATTACTGTTTAATGAATGCAGTGTTTTCAACTTTTGAGAACAAACAGTATTCATCATCCCACTAATATTGATATCTGTAGAGGAGAACACCGTTTACCAATCTACTGCTTATTTTACGAGCCTGTCTTAAAACAGCCACAACCCCACTGGCCACTTTGCAATACAATCTTGTTCTAGGCCACTCACAACATTTAAGACAGAATTTTCTGTCAAAATGGAGAAAACATAGACTGGTAAATATGCAATAAGTGGGATTTCAAACAATCCAAATGTAATGATTTTCACTAGATTGTCAGAAAGAGTTTGTCCATTATTAAACAAAGTTTGGACAGATTTGCTAATCATATCTTGCACTGCTGCAGACTTGGTCTGTAATTCGTGTTACTGCAGAGCCTCAGACACCCCTGTCTCTACTGGGGAAGTATAAACACGCAGCGAGGCTTCCTGAGCATTTCAGTGCCACTGCACCATCTTAAGCACATTTCTCATGACCATGTGCAAGGCTAATGTCAGAATTTCCAGTGAGGAACAAGAAGACTTGTACACAGAAGGCAGAGCATACTCATTTATGTAGTGCACAGGCTCACTCTAAAATAGACTTGAACAAAGTCTACATTAGTAGGAGGTAATAAAAGTGATGACACAGTGTGTGACTAGTTGCATGGTTTCTGATATCTCTAAAGCTGATGACATTTGTTGGAGGATAAGGTAAAGGGTTCACAGATCAGATCAGCAACAGTATTTCAACACTATTTCAGGCAAAAAGAACTAATGAAAAAAGTATTTAGGGCATTCTGGGCAAAAGAAACCAAGGGGGAAATATTAAGAGAACAAGAATGGTTATTATTATATTGTCATACTTCACTGTGTTTTATGCTGTTGCAGCCCAGAATTAAGTTGGTGCCAATTCACTTCTTGGCTCTTAGAAGAGATTTCTAAGCATTTGAGAAGACTCGGTTCAAAATGATGTGAAGTTGACTTTTTTGAGAAGTTGTTGATGTTTTGCAAACAGCTTTAAGTAGTGTTGAAGTTGTCATGCTTTTTGGTTTTTTTTTTTTTTTGTTGTTCCTCTGTTTGAAAATATGTGTCTTTATTACTTTACTACTCCATAGAAAAATTATCTTTTAACTTTGAGGCATGTATAGTAATTTTATTTCATTTTAGCCAATTCAGCTGCAAAGTAAGTATAGTGAATCAAAGCTGTTCGTTTAGCTGTTTTATAATTTGTTGGCTTCCATTTAAAGCCAATGATCCTAACACCTCCATAACACTTTCTGGCTGTGCTAGTTCTCAGAGAAATAACACATTCATACATCTTTCATTGATCTTTGGGAAGGCTGGAACTCTATTCTATTAATAAACATTTTAAAAGCTATTAAAATTTTTAATTACACAGTGTGATTTTTGTGCTACCAAATTATTCCTTAATCTTATTGGAACAGATAACAGACCCCATTCTGCCATTTGTCATTACTCTGTACCATTCTGAAATGGTTCATGGGAGGCTGCTCAGCTATGAACGTGTGAAATGGATGCAATGACCCAGCAGTGCATCTGGGGAGCTGGCTCTGCTACAGAGCTTCGCGTTTAGCCGCTATGGGAGAAAACCACTTCTGGATGCATTTATCCTTGTGCTGTGTGAAGTCTCGCCAGTCAAACAGTCCTTCTTCTACAGGAGTCACAGGCTCTGTCGGTTTAAATCCACGGTGTAGTACCGTGCTACGCTGGCTTACAACAACGAGGGTATCGCTCTTCGCCAGCCTGGCAAGGGTAACGCTTGGCTTCCTGCTGCACAGCAGCGTTGGAAGGAGACAGTCTTCTCTCAGCTCTCCAGGAATGAAGTCGTTCCTTCAGTGGTTAGAAACAGTTAAGCTCAGTTGCAGAAAACATATGTTGCTTGCATAAGATACATTTGGGGTGAAAACTCTGCCTTTAATTATAGACGGTTGCATAAAATGTCAGTGATTAAAGCACAGATTTAGCAGTATTCTTGGCCTGCAGGATACCAGCCAGAAAGCATGTTTCTCCTCCTGTTTACTCCTCTTGGAGCAGAATTTCTCCAACTTTATGAAAGTTTTCTCTTCAAGTGAAAAAAAAAATCAACCAAAGAGGAAAGTAGCATTTCCTCATCTATTCTGTCTCTCAAGTTTTCACAACAGTGAAATTTCTCAGGAGGTGAGCAGGGCTGTTTTGAAACAGGGAGAACCTGACATCTAATATCTCATTTCAAAGCAAGAAAGCTAAAAGTCGGGTTTATGTAGTCTGATGCATTCTTAGTCTTTGGTTTCCTTTTGCCCACAGGCTGATGGGGAATGCCCATCCTTTAGAATCACCAGTTGCTTCTGATAAGTTAAATTCCTTCAGTAATTCTCCAGAGTCTGAGATAATTATATCCAAGGCAAAACTAGCAAGGTTTGAAATGTGATCAGATATATACCCAGCTGAGCATGATCCACTTAAGTATTTGTTCTGACTTAGCCATTGTCATTCCAAAAATACTGCCATGGAGGAAAATATAAACATGATCCCTTCTTTTTCAGGATTGTTACCATCTGTATCATAGTTACCAAATGTTTCTTGCTTAAATTTCATGTAAAATTAACCTAGTATATGCATCGCCTGCCTTTACTGTAATCATAATATAGTAATCACAACTCTGTTCACAGAATGTGGTCTACTTCAATAAGCATTTTCCTTTAGCTTTGAGTAATGTTTTTTTGACAAGTGCTATTTTTGCCACTTCTTCTATAAATATATAAGTTATTATTATTCTGCTGTAGTGATTCACTTCTGTACTCATTTCTGTGGAAGTACATTGAATTACACCAGCTGAGATTATGGCCTCTACTGTGCTTTTCTTTTGGCCTCCTCTATTTTTAGGTCAATTACTGAGTGCAAATCACATTACATGACTGAAGATAGCACCTGTCCTTTTATTTATATCCTCATATTTCCTGAGTTCCTGTTGCTGCTTTTTTTGACCTCCCTTCCCCATGTAACTGCTTCTCATTATACTATTTCCTGACTTAACCTAGATTACACAATATCTGTGTAGATTCAATAATCCTTCAGAAAGAACTAATTGAGCAGAAAATGCTAGCAGGAGACCTGTGGGTTAACCCCAACAAAGGCAAAATCCTCAGGTACATAAGGAGGATACTTTCTGTTTTAAATGAGGTGATTAATGTTAAGATCCTTTTTTACTCTGAATGCTGTGCACGAATTACTTTGGCAACCTTTGTTGAGAGCAAAATCATGTTTAAAAGAGTATTTCCTGGAAAGCCAGGTTCTGGCTGATTCTAGGAACAATCCTTACCACCAGGAGGGGACACAAAAGGCTGCCTTCCCTTCCTAATCTCCAGCTTCTGCATTTCTTGCGAAGTCTGACAGAAGTCATTTGATTCACAAGGTGGTTGCCAGCTAAGCTTTGCCAAATGTTGGAGAAGTGGGGAAGAGCCACGCCTGTGGCTCTGGTCTCTGTCTGCAGTCAGACTGGCTGCTTGTGACAAATGTGGAGCGGGAACCAAAGCAGCAATCATCTGACCCTCAAAGAGCACTCACTTTGAGTTACCAAGTTTGTACTGACAAATGTAATGGCCAAGAGCCAAGGCTCTTCTGTGTGAAGTACCCAATTAATAGCTGAATGAGTATTTGGAGGTCGTGGCATACAGTTAGGCTTTGTTATCATCTGACCTTTTCTAATCTAATTTATTATTATATGTCATACACAACTTTCTTCATGTAGTGTATTTTATGTCTTTAATAATTATACTTTATTCTTAGAAATAGGCAGTGCTGATATATCTATGTCAGTGTAAAACTAGAATTACTCACAAGTGTGGCTGGTTTTAATTATATTTCCAACATGATTTATAGAGATAACTTCATATGCACAAAGATACTTAAATTTCCAGAAAGGACAGCTCTTCCCAAAAATCTGCTCTTACACTAGGATGGGCTGGAGTATGGTTTAGATAATTTCAGGCTATTCAAGCATCAGAGTTCTCCACGTCAGTATTTAACCTTTATTTTACCATGATCAAAATAAGGCTGTCAGTTTCTTGTGCTCTATCTTTGATTCTGCATCAATTTACCTATAAAGTGCCATTCCTATGGGTTTGGACCTGAAATTTGAGCTGTGCCAGCCTTAGCATGACTTCTTGGATCCCACAATGAAATACCCGTGTAGTACCCTGATAGGAAAATAGGAACACAACAGTAAGTAGTGGGTGTAAAATTTTACCAGTGATACCTGAAGCCTTTTTCCCAAATATGGCACTGATTTTGGCATGTTAGGAACATTATATCTAATTGCTTATTTCTCAACGACATAGTGCAATTACAATTTTGATTGTGAAGATGTGTGTCTAATATTACACCTTGAGAATAAGGTTGGAAGGGACCTATGTGGCAGGGGTAAACAGTTCAGTATGAGTTTCTGAAGAAAAAGTGGACTGCTCTCATTTTCCAGCCAGTCTGAGCTAAATCAGCAAGAACATTTATGTTTATGGTGTTTTGAGCTCCCATCTCTGATGTTGCTGTTACTGCCATTAATTACTTACTTGGGTTTCTTTTCACTGAGTGCTGATTCTTGGCCCCGGTGGACTGACTCACTGTAAATTGACTGAGAGAGAATTCTTTCTTTGTCCTCAGCAAATCTGAATAATAAATTTTTATTTTAATCATTATTCTCCTTAGCTGACAGTCTTTTCATGAAAGAAAGAAAGGGACATGCTTAATTTAAACAAGAAAGTGGTGAAGTTAAACAACGTGTCAGTCACTCTGATAGTTGAATAACATACTATCTTTTCAGGGTTACACACTTGTCTTCTCAGCACTATTTACTGTACCACTAATGCTTCCAAAGCTGCTTTTTGTAGCAACAATCTGGCAAAAGCAAAACAATTTGCAATTAGCAGAGAGGAAACTTCATGTTTGCACCTCAAAAATAAGGGTAATAATTCCCTGGCCTGGGAAGTGCCGGGAACGGGTGGCCAAGGAGATGCCCAGACCAGGGCTCAGAGCTGTGCCCTGGACATGTGTTCCCAGGGCAGGAGACTCTGAATTCTCCAGTGCAGTGAGGTGGTGCATTATCAGCACCTCATTAGCTGCTGTACTGCAGGGGACCTGCAGTAATTGTGTGGGTGTTATCACGGGTGCCAAACACAAAGTAGTTTGCAGTTGCTTCAGGCTGAGTGAACAAGGTGTGTGCAGGGGAATTCACTGTGCTGTTTCTGAATGTGTGTATTTCGTCTTCCTGCTTGGCATTCCCTCCATTTCTAACAATTTGGCCTTCATGACTAAGATGCTCCAGAACACTGTTGCCTTTACTGAAGATCTAACAAGCACCAATTTAATCTGTACTGGCTCTTCATGCTCAGTCTGAGATTTATCTAAATCACTTCAAAAAACACAAGGAAAGATGTTTCACCTCCCAAGATGTCTGCTTCAAGAGCAAAACCCAAAGTGAATTAAAAAAGCCTTGAGCTAAGCAATTTAAAAACTTCAATGTAAATTTGAATTTTTATGCACCTTAAAAAGAAAATCAAACAAGCTAACAAAAAAAAAAGCAAACAAACAAACAAACAAACAAAAAACAAAGAAAGAAAGAAGGAAACAAAAATGCGGAAAAAAAAACCAAAAAACAACCTGCCAGACAACATGCCTAGAAGTGGTATTTAAATTGTCTGTCCTGAAAAAACGTGTTTCCAGGCCTGGCTTCATGTGAAGAAAAGAAAGTATTCTGGCTTTCCTTTACAAAAGTCAGGATCACTTGATGTGTTGAAAAATAATCTAAACACTCCTTTTCAGTGTCTAGTATAAATGTGTTTATATTTCCAGCATGGATAACTGCTATAGAACTCGTCACTCTGATTACAAAAATTACCAAACTGGAAGCTGATCACTTTGGGCAGGTTTCCCTGCTTATGCAGAGCAAAGTGGATAGCAACATACTGTTTTCAGGATGGCATCCTCCCAACAGGCAATGGTAGTTTCATGTGCTTTCTCCAGTTTGGAGAGAAAAAGTGGTATGTAAAAAATTCTCTTTGGTGCCAACATTATATCTTCTGTGCTTGCTGACTGGGTAGTTAGAATGGCTGCAAAGTCCATCTGTGCCAGGCTAGCTGGACTGGGATAGAAGGGGACTTGCCTGGGGTAGAAGTGCAGGGCTCATAATGATCTGTGTCAGTGGCTGGACAAGATGTATTTGGGTACAGACATTAACATGATGGATAGGCTGAAAGAATATTGAGAACCTTCAGGATTCCAGATCAGGAAACACAATTACTGCATGATGGGGGTGAACTTAATAAAAAAATAGTGATGGCAGTGAAACTGTAGCCATTCTCCCTAGCACTCCGTCAGAACTGCAAAAACAGATCTTAAAAGGAACGCAGGGAAGAATCAGTGTAATAAACTTTACTGCACATTTCATTAGGCTTGAGCCAGAAGAAACAGCAGGACGTGCTGTAGTACTGATTCCCTTTCAGAATTGCAGCAAGGGTGCTAAGAGCTGTGCTCCCGTCTCGTACCAGCAAAACACTCCTATTCCACAAGTAAGGCAATAAAAACCACAACCATCAGCCTCCTGTCCAAATCTCTCCTCTGACCCTAAGCAGACTTCTGAAACAACCAGAGAGAAAGCTATCCCTCTATGACCAGCCCAGATTTTTCATCACATCCGAGGGAATGCAGAGGAGGAAGACTCTGAAGGGATCCTTTGGCCAAATGGAATTATCTCCCAAGTGGGAGAAAAAGAGACACTTTAGAGCACAATTCCTCCTCTTCTGAAGGTGATGCCTTAGTGACAGATAGGCCATTCCTTGCTTATTCCATTGACTGGAGGGAGACTACAGTGAGTCACTTATAAAAGTCTGTGCTTTAGATGTCTAAGATTGGGTGAGACAAGCCTACTTGAGGAGTACCCAATAAATATGCTCAGTGAAGGCTCCTCTCTAGTACTGGGATGAAGAACCCAGTATATATGCCTTGCTATATATATTAGATGGATGCTTCTGTGCACCAAAGTCTGTAGATAGAATTCTAATGATTTTCTAAAAACTGGCCTTGATGCTTTTAAAATTATGTCATGTACCTTTTGCTGTTCAGTTTCAATGCCTTAAATTTTTCAGTTATTTTATACTCCTAAAAAATCAGTGAAAAAAATGGTGCAGTCATATGGTTCTTACCTCAACCAAGGGTACCTGAAGGAAATTATTTTGTGTTTGTTTGAAGGAATAGAATCTTTCCTATGAAGACAAAATCCACAATAAATTTTCTGATATCCTATACATCAGCTTTTATTTTAAACTAATTTTTCAGTGAAAACAGGCTTTATCGGCCCTGGTCATGCCTCTGTCTTAATTTGTAACTATATTTTCCAAGGCACCATAATTTGAATAAATGGATTAAATGTCCCTGTATACCTCAAAAGCAAATAATTTTATCTTTTCATTGCAATATAAGTACTCTAGAGCATTCATCCACACCAGATTAAGGTCCTGGGCTGTAAAAGTGACTTTACCATCTGCTTTGGCCATGGAGTTCAGTCAAAAGCCTTCAGAGGCTAACCCCATCAAAGGGTAGAATCTGTCTTCTAATACAGAAACTTGGCCCCCAGACTGGCACATCAGATGGGAATCAAAGCCAGTTTGGATCCAAACATATTAACTGGAAGGAATAGATTGAAGCATACAAGAGGACATTTCTCTAAGGCTAATGTGTGCTCTGATTTGTATCTTGCACTTATCACTGATCTCAGTGACACTTCACAAGCAAGGTATGTGCAAGTACAGCATTTGTTGCTTTGCATTTGAAGCTATACTTCCAGTTTAGTTGGTGAGAAAGTGAGAAAACAATTAAGGAAGCAGTTTTTTGGGCTGGTGAAAAAGAATGAAGAAAATGATGGTGACAAACTAAATGCTCATATGAGCAAGGACAGATAGTCTCACCTGAATGTTCTTAAAGAGCAGGCAGAGATAATTATGGAGGACTTATCAATCATTTTTGACACCTCATTAAGAGCAGATGAATTTCCAGTGGACTGAAGGACAGGAGAGCCAAGGAACAGCCAATAGTTAAGTAGGTAATAAACAGAAGAGAAAGATATGGACCTTTGAGGCAAGCTTCAATACCCAAAGAAACAATGAAAGGGTTTATTCCTATTGCTGTGGCTTCCAAATGTACAGATTTCAGTGCCTGTGGGAGGAAATACTCTCGAGTCCAAGGAAAGGCAATCAGATGGGCAAGAATATGTCAAGCTGATAGCTGCTGACTGAGAAGTAAGACGACCCCTACTCTCCCCCCGATTCCTCATCTGTCAACACCAAACATTACATTTTGTATTTAGAATATATCTGGACAGAATAACAAACAAAGAAATAGTTATGATCAATAAAAGAATCCAAGTAAAGAATTAGACACATGCTTGCTCAGTGATGGTTAATCTAATTTAATCAATCCTTGTATTGGGCAATGATTTTGAATACTAGGACTGGATTTAGTTTACTAGACAAAGGCATGCATGCATTGAAGGCAGAAATGCAAGAATGGGCAGCCATGTCCTGGCAGAAATAAATTAAACCATGCTCTGAATCTCCATTTTTCTTTCAAGCAAATCCCAGGCTGAGTTACTTGCATTGTTTTGGAGCCCTTGAATAGCATTCTAATATTTCATTCCACTATGGGTTAAATTGTTTTGGTCCATTGACTTAAGACAGCTCCTTTGGGAATTTCTTTGTTACGATATATATGAGTGTCCATTAAGAAAGAACAGCAACAGAACATTAATAAACTGGGGCAGATGTTAAATTAATATAAAGGCAATGATGCCATGCTGATATATGCAAGCTGAAGATCTGTGCTGCTGAATATTCGGAGAAGTCACTTGCCAAACCATATTATCTATGCTTCACTGCCTTAGTTTTTTGTATGCCAAAGAAAAGCCAAAGAAAATTAGTGCCTTCTTATACCACTCACAGCCAGGAAAGGATCTGTCATCATCAGTCATGAAAACACTTGAAATATGGATGCAGTGTCTTCATTGCCATGGTCTTTCATGTCTAGCTTATTACCTTGCTTTAGAGGACAGGGAGTTTTTTTACAGTGCACGAGTTTCAGACATTTTTGTCAGCAGAGCAGTGTGGGGTGGTGGAGGGGAAAATGTGTTTTACTGCAATCTCTTCTTTGATTTAGAATTTTATTTACTTCATTTATTTTCAGGCACTTGAGTTTTCTACATATATGTCTCACTGTTGTGCATAGACCATTAATCTATTCTTCCTACTTTAGCTTTTGGTTATTCATAACATTTTCAGTCACCTTTTGTAGCTATTGTAGTCTTAAGCTTAAATTTTATATTACTAAAGCTTCTTAGAAATGTCAGGATATGACATCACTTGGCACTTTCCAAGTGACCCTGGTACCTGTCCCCAGAAGCCAGCAGAAGACCAGCTCTGTGATATGTGAGATCTCACTCTTAGTTAGAACTGTTTTAAGCCTTCATTTTATTACAATTATAGCTACCGTTTTCCTTTTGTCTCTAGGATGGGCATTAAACTCGAAAGTGCAGCTGCTTTCAATTATACTCTAATGTTCTGTTTCAAGATAGCTTTCATTTTTTATGGCATTGCTTAGATGCCCTGCCCCCTTCCCTGCTGTCTTCTGCACTCAGAGCTTTTGACCACTTGGGAATTATGCAGGGATAGGAATTAACAGATGTCATTTACCACTGCTTCTGCTTCTGGCAGCAAGACCAATTTCACTTAGTGAAAAAATCGTGCCATTACAAGCCAACTAAAAACTTCTGTCCATGGGGAAATGCTGCAAGAAGTTGCTGAAATGAATAAGATGCTCTTAGGTAGATGCCACAGATAAACCATTTATAGGCCTAGGCTTCCTGGGGCTGGGGATTGGCTTAAGAGAAGGGGACATTAGCTGGTGAGATGGAGGAAGGGCAGCAGACTGCACCTGCAAAGATAGCATTCCTGCATGGAAAGGAAAGGTGTCCCAGCCCCATGAGGTCAGTACTAGCAGGAGTTGTGAATACCCATGTTAGGAGGGAGAGGCAAGGACCCTGGCATCTCTGGCACAAGCCTGGCAGACACTGAGGGGTTCCTTTGATGACCTTTCTAATGCCATGGGTAGGCTGAGCTCACCACCAGTGTGGGCAGATTCAGCAGCCTTGGGGTGAGACATCACTACAGAGGCAGCAGGGGAACAAACAGATCCTGGGAATCACTGGTGGAGCTATAGGTGAGTGTCCCTTCATGGAAAGCAGGAGACAGGGCTTTCCCAACCTCCCTCCAGTGAAGATAAACTCTGGCTGCGCTCGTTTGATGCTGGGGTTTTGTTAGCCTCCAACAAAATGAATAGAAATAAAGAGCAACCTGTGAAAGGCATATTGGTTCATGGTGAGGTCATCCAGGACATAGAGGTGAAGAACCACCAGCAAGGACAGTGGGGGTGGTGGCTTCATGCTGCTTATTCTTTATTGTTTCCTCAAATTGGTTAGAAATTTTTCCTCTTTGTTAACAGGAATTTTAAAGAGAGAACAGCCTGCTCCCATGCAAAGTAGCCACATGAGCAAACAGGCACTGTTTTGGCAGATGAGGAGGTTTTGCTCTTACTTCGCAGCTGAAAAATGGAATCTGATGTATAAAATACCTCTTGTGATTAATCAACTGACTTGTTTATGCCTCATAATCTCAAATTTGAAAGCTGTCTGGAAACCTGAAGTACGTTGGGGATAAAATAATGGGCATTAAGCTTATTTTCTCACAAATTAAATTTTGGGAGTTTGCCAGCAGTAGTCAGGCTTATTGGACTATACCTCATCTAAGCAAAGAAAGGCACGAGCTGTCTTTGGCCACCTGAAAATTTAGAGAGTGATAAGCAAGAGTGACCTCTCCAAGATGCGACATAAGTAATGAATGGCCAAAAAAAAAGAGATTAAGAGCTAAAAATAAAGTCCAACTACCCTGTGATCCCTAGTAGGAGTGGTGAGGATCATTTCACATTTCAGCCTCTTCTTCACTTCACAGCAGGGAAAAATGTGTTCCCAGAGCACCTCACTAACCAAGTTTTTTCCCCCTTGCTCTTCAACTCCCAGCTCCCTGTAATGAATGAATCAGCATTCTAACAGAGCTGGGAGGGGGATTTGCGCGTCTTGGCTGGGAGTCATATGACCCTGAGGAATGTGGTTATCCCCTCACATCCACACCGGGAATTTCCACTGACTCTAAGGAACCAGCTGCCAAGCAAGGACTGTGGCATTAGAAGGTGAAAATGTATTTTAACATCTCCTTTTTAGAAGGAAAAAAGAGGTGTCTTCAATAAGAAATAGCGTGAAGAAAGAGTTGAAGGGCTTTATTTGACTCGGCATAACAAACCCTTTGATGAAACAAATGGGTTTTAAATGGAGGAGCTGGGCACACAGTCCAGCTGACCTGGGAGAAACCACAGGAAAGGGGTAGGTCTGCAGAAAAATGTGTGACTTTATGAAGCCTTGTGGTGGAAAGAGAGAGATATGGGGGCAGGTTGCTGAATCCTCTGACTACTGCCTCCAAGCTCTTACCTTGATGGGAATGGACACACACTTACAGCCACATTTAAGGCATTTACTGAATTTGACGAAGGTAGAGAACACATTTTCCACATTAAAGCGGGTGACTTTGCTGACTGAGGAAAAGGTGACAGAAAGCCCCAGGGTGCAAAGCTGGGCTGAGAAATGAAGAGCCCACCTCAAATTGCAAAGGAAGGAGTGACTTAAAAGGGAAGAAATACAGAATCACAGAACTGTTAGTGTTGGAAGAGACCTCTGGAGATCATCTAATCCAACCCCAAGAAAGAAAACATCCTGCACAAAGCTATTGCTTTTAAAAGAGTAGTAAGATGGAGCTGTCTCCCTTGTTATGCACTGAGCAACAGCTTTGGAGGTACCTTCAGTCAAGGAGCAGATTAGATTCATCAGAGAACTGAGACTGAGCAGCCAGGAGCTATGACAGGAACTGCAAAAAGGGAACAAGTCACAGGCAACACACAGAGAAAACGGTCTCTTCACAAATCCTCCTTCATATGAGAAATTCCTGTGAGTGGCTGTCAGGAAGAAAAAACAGACACGATAATGTTGGGTATGATCATGCTAGGGATGTTAGAGCAATGATACTGCAAAACTTGGGGGAGAGAGAAGAACACTGAGGGCAAATAGCAGAGTAGGAAATCACAGAGAGCAGGGCTTTGAGAACATGAACCTAAAGTAAAACAATTCCAGCACAAAGGGAAGCAGCAGATGCACAAGCAGCATCCTGGCTCCAGCAAATGCATTTGGGAATAAACACAAATGGTAAAGGTCATGCCCCTTGGCTGCTTTAGTAATTCCCACCGTTCACAATAGTGCCATTTTAATTAATCAGTTGGGCTTGCATGTAACAATGCCCCGTCCAATATCCACTTCCACTGGAGCAGATCCTGCACTTCACTGCTGATTTGCCTGTGCATACCCTCCTTTGCCTGCTGACTGGGTCTCACTTTACAGAGTGTGGGTTGAGATATTCTGTGCTTGCCATACATATTTGTCCCATTTTATTTGATACCACCACCAGGATGCTTCTCTCTGCTAGTACTAGTGCAGGCTTTATTTCACTACAGAAATAATGCATGTCCTTGGGTTCTTCCCATCACATCTTCTGTCTCCGAAGATGAAGATGTTTTTAAGCAAAGTGCTCACTCAGCATCTTCTGGCCTGTGTGACATATGAGAACAGAAAAAGGGTGTGTACAATTGACTCTTAATTTGGTCTTAGACAGGAGGGGAAAGCAAGAACCACAATGAAAGGCAGAAGATGTGTATTGGAAAGATAAAAATATTTCTTTTAGGCCACGTGTTATGTGTATTAGGAACCTAAGGTCCTCTTTCTTGTAAAAATTCATAGGGGTCAGGGTTTTTTTGAAGTTGCTCAAAGAGCTGCTTCTGATGTCACCACTTTTTACATGGCAACTCATTTGTTAGCCCATTTCAAGCACTGTTGGCATTTTAAGAGGCTTACTGGGTAGTTTCTCATTTATTTGAACTGTGTAAACCTGCAAGTCACAGGCTTTTCTTTGGTATCAGATTATTCTATGTTAGTCTGCTGCCAATTCACCTCCTCTTTTCCATCACATTGTAACTACAGACTCCCATTTGCAAGGAAATAATCTTGTGCAAGTCAAATCCTATCCAACTCCTACAAATGCCAGGAATCTTGAACTAATCTTTGCTTCTGTTATACTGCTTCACAGTCCATCTCTGACAAAGAGGATATTTTTCCCAGTGAATGGAATAATGAGATGCTTTCAAGTCACTTGACTAGTTTTACAGCTTTCAAAAATAGCGCTGCATCCCACAGCACACAAGTCCCAGAGCTCTGTGCTGTAATGCTGTAATTCTTTCCAGTAATGCTGTTTTCACCTCCTAGCACTGAGCTGCAACAGGACCCAGCCCATCATTCCTCCTTCAGCCCTCAGATATTGCCATTGGTGACACTTTGGTTCTGGCAATATGACAGAGCTACCTTAACTTCAAATTGTAGTTTGTAACCAGAAACCACAGAAAAACTGTACCACCACATTATCCATGTGTCTCTGGTTCAAAGTTCAAACTGGCTTTCTTGGTTTGCCCTCAGCTGATAAGTGGAACGAGCCTGTCACCTTTTGATATCAATATTGGATCAATCCTTATTTCTAATGATCAGGGAAAAACCTTAGAAATCACTTTCATTCTTTTATAAATGGTGTCCAAAGACTGCTGACAAAGTCTGGATGATCAGAGCCTGGACTGCCTCCCTGCACTGTTTGCAGTAAGTGCTCATCAGCCAGTGTGAATGTGCATTTTGTGCATGTGGAACACAATGAAATCACATCTGCTCCTTTTCAAGATACACGATGAGTGTGACTGTGGCCCATCAGGGCCTTTTCCCAGTGCTGACAGGTGGCAGAAATTGAGTTGGTCGTAAGACTCTAAAAGTTAATGAAGGCAGACATCTGCAGCACAGCAGTCGGTTTCTGAGCCACTTAGAAAACTCCTTATGCAGCCGAGAGAGAGAGAAGACATTTCTATGGAGCATACCTCTGTCTTAATTTAGATGTCTGTTTTAGGGTGGGCTGAATCACCCTTTGGTGTCCATTCAGTACCGACCTCCCCTGGTCACCAGTCAGCCCAGGTGACCTACACTGAGGTGAGTGGCTCCCACCCCTGTTTTATTCAGGCAGATGAAGTGCCACTCCAAAAGTGCACTTAGTCTGGGTGAGGTCTGTAGTGGTGCTGGCTCTGCCTTCCCCCTTGTAACCATGACTGCTTGAGAGGTTATTCTGGGGCACTCAGGGATGGTTTAAATTTGCTCTCCCCAGTCGCAGGCAGTTTCCTCCATCTGGTCCCGAGGTCCATCAGCTACTGCTATTGGAAATGCAGTTTGCATCCCACTGCATCAATAAAGGTGAATCAAGCACAGTAAGGGGCTCTAAAGGCTCATTTCATTGATGTTTGCTGTTATTGAGTACATACATAACTTTCCTGCCAGCTGGAGATGGCTGTAATAAGGCCAGGCTCAGTAATATGGAATGAGCCCCTTCCAGGGAGAAAACACAATGGCTCACACCTCTTTCAAAAATTATTTCTTACTTACAAGTTTCAGAAAACAAAGTTCTGTTTGCAGGATATTTTCCCAGTGTTTCTTCCCTGCCTGGAGGAGGAATTAAGGACAGACACAGATGACTCTTATCATTTCAGGAAAAAAAGACTGTGATAACCATTTAGAATGCAACAAGAGGGATGGGTATGACCAGTGTTCCTAGAGCACAGCCCCACAGCTGGGGGTAAACCCTATAGGCATTGAAACCAAAAACATAATCATGAGCATAAAATTACCCTCAAAATCCATTGAATATCTCCAAGAGAGGGTCCAAGGGTAACAGAAGGGAAGATCTGAGAGTGACTTGTCTTTTTAATCAATTTAATGCTTAGGGAGTTTTTCTTCTACCACATCAAGTGATGTCTCTCTGACTAAAACTTATTTTTCAAAGTATTTTCTAATTGACAGAGATCAAGATCCAAAACCAGATTCACCATCCCTCTTTAAAAAAATTTCTTTCAAAGATCCATACTCCACTGTTAAAAAAATGGTGCATCTACTTGTACTACCACCTTTTTTGGCTTCAAACATTTGAGCTTGTTCTTGTTTCTTGCTGAAATCTTCTCACTAGGTTAAGGATTCCCTGTGCCCTACCTTTCCTTTTACCCTACTTCAGCTGTTATCAAGCCACTTCACAATAAATAGATCAAACCCTCTATGAACAAACCATTTTCTCAGACTCATCAAGCTTCCAATCATCTCTGCACATTTTCATTTTCCAAAATGTTTTTCAAGATGCCGACATCAGAACTTCATGCAGTATTTCAGTTCCAGTGAAATCACTTCCCTGCTCCTACTTGTTTATCTCATGTTTATTTAGCTAGGCATTACATTTGCTTGCATTGCCAGAGCATCACAGTGGGACTCTGCTTACACCGTGGCAAACCTGATACTTCTCTCAGCACTGCTGCTTCCCCAACTCTGCAGATACAGCCTACAGCCTGTTAACTCAGCCATATTAAAAGTCTTTATTTGATTATACTCCCTACAACTAAACTCCCTACACTATTTCATATAGTTGTCATGTGCTCATCATTATTTCTATTCCAGCAGCATTTGTGATATTCACAGATTTGTTTTAAATCAACGGGAGTGTTGCATTTAATTCCAGATCGCTGATGAAATTGGTTGGTCAACACTGTTTCTAGTGCATACCACCATGGGATGCTACTAGAAACATATTCAGAGGAAATTTCATGTTAGAAACAGCTTTGCAATCTGCCATTTAGCAAGTTCTAAATTAATCTTATCCTTTATTGACACTAATTGCTCATTTTTGCAACCCTGCCATGTAGTTGCTCATTTTTTAAAAGCTCAGATTATCCTATACCAGCAAACAGTACACATTAAACCACAGCAACCTTTTATGTCTACACGATAGTGTTTATCAGCCAAACACATCAGTAACACATAGTAAAATCAGACTGTTTTGACAAGATTTGTAATGATGTAATGGCATCATATTCAAAGGAAATGGTATTCATACCTTTTACCTCTATTTTAATCTTTATTAATTAAACCTTGTTTGTTTTTCTCTAATTTTGCAAGGGACATACATCAAGATAGCAAGGTGATTGCCCATATTAACACATTTTTCCTTTTTACTTCCCATCACCAAAGGATTGAAGCAATTGGCTGCATATTTTGACACAAGCTACCCAGGTTTGATGATTTATAAACTTTCTTCTTAAAGAGATGGTAGAATTTTTCTTACTTTCCAGTGGACTGGAAAACATTTAAGGTAACATAGGCTTATCACCTGCTCTTCTCTGACTACAATATAGAAATATCTGTTGATGATTTCTTTCTTTTCATTTTTTGTCTGATGAAGTTATGGATGATCCTATTTTCACTTTGCAGAGGTGGTCTTTTATTATCTCATCTGTTTGTACTATCACTCAAAAAGTCCTTCTGGTGCTAAACCTGGAAGACTCTTTTTTCTGTAATTTCTTTACCTTCCTTCGTGTATTTTCTGCAGTACTAAGTTCTAACTGGTAGCTGTTGTTTACCCCTCCATGGCACTGTTACAAAGCACTAACTCTGTGGCTTACATTTACTTCTATACTATATTTGGGTGGGTTGAAGCAGAGAACCATTACATCTGTATAATAACAGCAATCCAGAGGGTATGAAAAGATGAACAGCAATTCCTCTGTCACAGTCTGAAAGAAAAGAGCATCTTAAACTACTCCTGGTACCCTAATCTTTGACTTTCCTGGCCCCCCTAAGCCTTGTAGAGCACCCAACACTAACTTACCCTTAAGAGGACCTGTGGGTTCAGAGCAGGAGGTTTCAGGCTTAATAAAACATGAGTAGGAAACATTTCTGAGTTGAAACCATTGTTTTATGCTCTCCACAGCCCTGAACTGCTGTGACTTTACTGAAGACATTGAGGTCAACTTTTCAAAGTTTGTCTTGTAAGGAAAGTAAAATATTGCAAGGATGCTGGAGCTTGGAGGGTTGAGCATTTGCCTGAGGAGATAAGGAGTTCGTGCAGTGGCTGTTAGTTTTGGGTGATGACTGAGGTGTAGTGAGCTGTGCAGGGCTGCCATTGCATTTGGTGTGGTGGTGGGGCTGGTAATTGGGATCAGAGAGTAACTCAGGTGGGAAGGGTCAGGAGGTTTTTGGTTCAAGCCTCCGTGTAAAAAAATGGTGATCTTTGAACTGAGACGAGGTTGCTTGAGGGTTTACCCAGCTGAGTCTTGAAAAGCCTCCCAGAGTGAAGACTGGGTGCACAGCCTCCCTGGGCAGGATGATTTGCTGCCTGATTGTCCTTGCAGTGAAAAAGCCCTTAAATCTAGAGAGAATCTGACTGTCTGTGGGACACTTGCCATGCCAAAATACGAACAGCTTGATTCCATCTTTTCAGTGACCTCCTTGTACTCATCAGGCACCTGCCGTTAAGTGCTTTCAAAGCCATCTCCTGATGGAAGAAGCCCCCTCTCTCAGCCTTTCCTCACAAGGCAGTGGTCCTGCCCTGATCATCTTGGAAGTTCTCTGCTCAACGTGCTCTGGGTCATCTCTTTCTTGTATTGGAGGGAGGGCAAAGCTGGACACAATACTCTAGATGTGGCCTAGTAAGTGCTTAATAAAAGTTCTCTTCATCTAACAGCTGTCTTTCAGACACAATCCTTTTTTTCCCACAGCTCTTCCAGGTCCCTGAAGTGGATTGCTTGTACTCTGCCTCCATTTTTCATGTATTGCCACTTCAGTACGACAATTTGTTGTCCTGCTTTTGAAACTCTCACAGCTCTGCCTTGCAGTCTGTCTGAGTAATCAGTATTCAGAAATAACAGTGATATTTTGAACAGATGACCATGGGTCTGGTTTTGCTAATGCTGACTGCTCTGGCAGACTATACAGCAGAAACCAAAGAAAATCAAAAAGTTCTTCTGTCCCTTCCCAGAACAGAGAATGACAATAACAGATCAGTCTCCTACAGCAGCAGCCGTGGGGGCCTTTTCTTTGCTAACAAATATGCCCTCTCGTCCCAGCCTACAACAATTTGTATCAAGGAAAGCCTCTCAGCACTGCCTTGTTATTTATTCTGCCTGCATGGCCCCTCGGTGCAGTGGCTGCTGCCAAAGGCAGACTCAGGATGAGGCATTGCCAGAGAATGTTAAAAGCAGAAAAAGTCCCAGAAGCCACACAAAGGAATGCAAAAATGTACATTCTCTTCTCGCTCCAGAAAAAAAAGAAGCAGCAACTGTTACTTGTACACAGACTTCACGGGACATTTAGGCTAAAGAGCCCTGAAAAGTCAGGGGAATCATTCCAGATGTTATGAAAATGGATGTGATTCCACACACAGAATATTGATCGTTTCATTTTATGAGGTTTGCCTGCATCACTCGCTACAGTGGCCACATAGACCCCTGCTCTGTTAGGCAAGGAGCAAACCTCAGCCATGGCTTCCAGTTTGGTGAGTTCTGAAGCACATATGCACAGGAGTGCCCAGTGTGCCATAAAAAATGTAATTAATACAGGAATTAGGTACCCCTGCAAGCTCAGTGAGAGGGCAGAATGTATAACGTTCAACAACTAAAACAAGGCAAACTTTCATGGCATTTCAAACTTCTGTTTCTTCTTAGAATTTCAAATTTCCATACCTTTCTTTCTCCACATGCTCTGTCACAATCCTTTCTCAGCCTGAGTCTTCTCTGGCCTTCCCAGATGCTGATCCTGGACATCACCTTGCTTTGACAGGGTCTCAGATTCTTCCTGCTAAGGTGCACCTTGAGTGTCTCTACCTTTGTGCTCTGAATCAAGAGCCACAGAGCAAACAAGGAGGAAATTCATCAAGCCAGTGGGAAGTTGCGCAAACACAGAGGTTTTAGTCTTCTTTGGCAATGTGATTTTGAATAGGGAAAAGGAAAGTTTGTCAGGAGGTGATTGGCAATCAATTATGACACTTAACAGTGAGAAGCAGATATTGACCATGTTGGGGTGCCTGTGGAACAGGTGGAATAAACACACAAAAATGAACCCTTGTGATCAAAATCTGCAAGATAGTCTGATGCGCAAATAGAAGGACAAGAAAAAATATGGGGTTCTTGTTTCTTATGAGAATGTTTTTTCCATCCTTCAGCTCAACCTCCTGCAGGTGCTCCCCCAGACATTTCATAAATTTATAAAACCTTTAGGCCCAAACACCCAAATAAATAACTCATTCAACTGTTTTCCAAAACCAAAACTATTCTGTGATCTATGATAGTCAATGAAATAAAACACACAAAAAATAGAGAAGATGATGACACTGTGATTGGGGTGCTCCATTTTAAAACAAGGCTGTTGGGCACTTTTCATACCATAGTTAAGGATAAGACCACATTTTTGCATAGTGGTTTGCTGAGAGAAATCTAAATTTTGTTCAAAAACTGGAAGAACCAGCAGATGATAAGAGTATATAAATCTGGTCAGCATACTGCCAGACTGGGAATGCATTTCATTTTAATCACTGAAACTCATATATTGACAGTTGTAGGAACAGACTTAAAGCTCATTAAGGCCTAATCTAAACTGGGAACTTAAAGAGGAATTTAGACCTCATTTGCTTAAGGTAGCAATGATGTATTTCAATGAAATACTTTGTTGTGAACACAGTGAGGTGTGAAACTCTGCTCAAATGAAATTACTTTTTTATGTTATAAAATCTATTCCATACGATCCAGTGCACATAGAAGGGCATCCAAGCTCAGGGAAATATTGCTCCCATCACAGGATTGCTTGTTTCCAATTTTGTGGAATACAGCAGTGTGCAGTGGTTGTGCCAACCACTGGGGGAAAATGTCTGCCCCAAACACACATGGTTTGAACACATCAGAAAGATGATAAAACAGTAGGAGGCTGTGACCCCCATGTTACAGAGGCTGACCCAGAGACCCTGAGTAACTGCACTTGCCAAAGGTGATGATAGGAATCAACAGCAGCACCAGGCACTGGTTTACTGAGCTGGTTCATTGTCCCTGAAACTATCAGCCTCTGAAAGGACATCTTTCTCTCTGATTATTTTTTCTGAACATGCTTTGCTTTTTAACGGGTGGTGAAACATAATCAAAGACCATGTTCATTACTGGTGTTTGTCCAAGAAGTTTCTACTAACATCAGCCTCTTTTCCTCCATACAATGCCAGTTTCACAGATCCATTTGCATCACATTGGGAAAGTCCTATTCATGCATCATTTGCAATATGAACCATCTGTTTTACTGAAAACAGAGATAACAGACAATGCAGTCTCGACACTGAAGGGATTCATTTTTTAATCTTTGTGCACATTTGTTAAAATCATTTACCTTTGAATTTCAAGCTTAAAAATACTGTCAGAGCAAACACTGGCCTGCAAAGATCTTAGTGATTTAATTAAAAACATATAAAATGTCAAAGTGGGCCAAGTTTCTACCTGCCTTGCGTACATATTGGTTTATATGATTTGCACTGGAGTGAAAACTATCTTTTCAATCAGAAGGAATTATAAATTAAAATTAATTAAAATGTTAAAGCCATTAACTTTGATGGCAACACTGGCACATACAAAACTATATACAATCTCTGTTCTAATGCCAACACTGTTCTATGGCCCATTCTCAAGATTTCATGTCAGAGAAACCATTAACTTTCTTTTCGGCTTCAGTAGAGTATTTTTATTTTCACATCTACAATAGTTATTCCATCTCAGCAGAGAAGTAGCCAATTTTTCCCTAATTAAAGCCTCATTATGCCATCTTAATAGAAACACATAGTTCTCTTCCACCTCAATACACTTGCTAAGTTTTAGCAGTGCCCAAGGACACTCCATAAATCAGTAGTGGCAGTACAATTAGTACTGGAGATTTCTTGGCTTTAAGGTCTATATTCAGCTGCTAAGCCAGCTCTCAGTTTCTATCCCCTGCCCATTCTTTTTGGTCTATATCAAGTTTTGTAGGTCATAAATACATGCAATGTCAAATTAAATACCCCTTATCACAGCCTGCCTACTCACTCAACAAAAAAATATA
The DNA here is from genome assembly GCA_013398175.1 of Climacteris rufus. NCBI lineage: Eukaryota > Metazoa > Chordata > Aves > Passeriformes > Climacteridae > Climacteris > Climacteris rufus. The sequence continues at coordinate 163,139 of VZRZ01004636.1, read as the reverse complement.
TATGCAAAGAAAAGAAGGTGAATGAATATTCCTTGAAAAGGAATAAACCACTGTGTGTTTACCAAAAGGGATAATGTGATTTGCATTGAGGGTTCATGAGCTCTTTTCTTCCCCTTTCTGGCAACGTATTCCTTATGCTATTCTGACAATATGAAATATTCTCAATAGAAAACAAAGGGCTAGTAAATTTTTTATAAAGGTACCATATTTTTATTTAACATCCAAGCAACATCTTCACAGATGGGGTTGAAATGTAAAGCAAGCTGTTTCCTAGCATCAGGGGAAAGATCTTCCTGGTGACATTAAACTGAGCTCTTCATGGACTTAAGCTTGTCCCTGGTTGACCTGGCACACAGTACAGCAGCGTGGCTGCATCCCTCTTACTGTGTTGGTACCAGACAGAAGGTGAAGGGATGGGAAAAACTACTTATGTCTTCTCTCTCTGTACCCAAACAGGCACATCAGACAGATATATTTAGTGGTATTAACTCCCAGAGTTTTCTTCCCTTAGATTTCTTTGCAACATCTGTTTCCACACTTTGTAAGGAACTACTTCACAAGTCAGTGTCATACAACAGGTTTGGTACTTGTCTTGATGTCTAACCTAAGCCTATCTCTTATCTATTTTCAGCCATGACTGTGTTTCTTTAGGTTTATCGTTCCCTTCTGCAATCCTACAACAAAAGAAACCTTCCTTAGATATTGAAATGCTCTCCTTCACCAAATGGAGTGAGATTATCATGTCTCTACCTCTGCTAGTAACGTCCCTGAGGGTGGAGTCCAGGATCTGATCTGCCTGTGTGGCTGCAGCAGCACAGTGCTGGCTTGGGTTCAGCTTGTTGGCCACCAAAACCCACACAGGAGAATCTCTACTGCTGCACCAGTCATTGGCTACCTATATCTGGCTACCTGACCTGACTCTAATAGTGAGAAAATCTTCTTGTCGTCCCATCCTCAAGTAAATTTAAGTGCTCTTCCTCAGCCTCACTTTCAAATCCTGACACTAGGCAAATGCTTGTTTTTAAATCCATTTTGCCTTAAAAGACCCCATGTTAGTACCTCACTCCTTCTGTCATGTCAATCAAAATTGTGGTTTATTTGACTACTAGATTTCATCTTGTTCAGTAGTGTCCTTTGCTGTATTTTTCTTTCCAAAATCTTGGTGAATTCCAGGGGAAGAAATGTTCTCATCTATGCACTGGGATTTTGCACAGAATCAAAACAAACAACTGTTCTCTCATGTGTAGTCACACATTAACGCCAAATTTCTCTGTTTCATCTCCACAGATCTCCTTGGCTCTCAAATGATCCACAATCTGTGGAGCAGGAAAGAAGGGCTGAAAGCCCTGGTACAGCAAATCTTTCCTGAGCCCTACAGATTGCAGAGTCCCACTTGTGTAGTCTATGCTACATGGATAAAAGCAGCTTGGTTTAGAAGCATAGAAATGTTCAACTCATTAGATTTACCAGGCCTTCAACTGCCTCACAGATGTGGTTCAAAGTGCTGGCTTGAATCAAAGTCTGTTGGCAATTGCTCCAACATCCAAAATTGTTACTGAAGCAGATATTATTTTAAGTCAAAAGAACAATTTTCTTTCTTTTTTTTTTTTTTCCACAGACACAGAAAAGAGACAGAAACTCACCTACCTTCTGTCTCTTTTCCTTTTTTAAATTTGGTGTTTCAGTGGGCAGGATTGGGGCTGAGGGGGGAGTGTTAGGCTTCTTTTTTTCTTCTTTATCCATTTGGGTGGTTCACAGAAAGAAACTGGGTTTTTTCTCCTCTGGTTTACACTTGAAGAAGGGTTCTACCTCTTATATGGTTTTCTTTCAGTACAATAAAAAGGGTTGACTAAAATATGACATGAAAATCTTATGATTATCTCATATGAATATCTTATGATTATCTCATATGGAAACTTCTTAGTTTTTCAGACTGAACTAAACGACTGGGAAAATGTAGAAGCGAATGAGGAGAGAGCTCACTTTTACAGCACAGCCCTGAGAAAAGTTTATTTTTCTGACAGAGGTTAAATCTGCTTTTTTCCATAAGGCTACCTTAAAGCATAACCATCATAAAAGGCTTATATCATGTCGTAGCTTATGGGTATTTCTGTACTTTTGTCAGAATAAAGGTAACCCTGATGTTACGAAATGGCAGTAACACCATGCCCAGCATAATGCAGATAAGCTAAAAGCAATGTAACCTTTAAAAATACATCAGGCTGCTATTTAGCTACTGCACATATTAGCTATTTGGTACTCCAGGCTAGAAAAGTGGATGATGCAAGTGTCTAACCTTTAGTGCAAATGTATTTGCATGTGTATTATCCAAACTTTGTGACCTGTGGCTTCCTAACCAAACTCGCCTTCCAGAGCAGAACTACATGGGATGAGACATTTTTCAAATCACAGGGAGGAAACAAAGAAGGGGATTTGGCTAGAGAATGGGAGATGGAAAAAACACGTAGCAGGAAACAGGGATTGAGACAGTGCTTAATGAGAATGGGAGACCTGCAAGGAGATGATGCAAAGCATGACAGGAAGAAATACAAGGGAAATATATGGGAAAGTTGTTACATCAATTTAGACCTAGTCAGGCACCACAGACCCAATGCTTTTAAATAGCCTGTGAGTCCACATCCCCCTTTCTAATGTTCAGTCAACTGCAAGTATAAGATTGTAGGCTAAATAAATATAATTGTAAATGACAGCATTTAGCTGTCTAATTACCTGCTTGTCCCTGTAATTTATTGGACCTGCAAATCTGTCTCCAGGAAGGTGGGAACAATTTAATTACTCTTCAAAGGCAGGAAAACTTGGCAGGCACAGATCTGTAGCTACAGGTGCTGAAAGTGTTCTCAAGCATATGAGCTATTTTATTCAGGTAGTTCTCTCGCTGGGGGTGCTTGGTTGAATTCTCTGCTGAAATGATGGTGTGCTGTTCTGCTCCATATTTGTCTGCTCCATACTGACACACAGAACATATCCTTGCTTCAGCTTTTAAAAACAATCCTTTAACCAAAGAAGCATGCAAGATACTGCATGCTTGTTTCACTTGAATGTTTGTGCACACTGTGCTTTTTCTGAGTCTGAGCAGAAGGCAACAGCCTATAATTAGTAGTGATGAGAGATCTATAAATATGTTAAATATTCTTTTTGTTTTCCAGGAGATTGTATAACTTTGGGTTTTCTTTAGCAGGAGAACAGCACATGATTCTAGCAAATTATACTAATAACAGACTCAGCCTTGCTTTTCACTAGAAAGAGATACTACCCTTAAGACAAGGTAGGATAAAGAGGAAAGGTGTGCAGCTATGTCCAAGGGAGGTAACCATTGTCTGTGGCAAGTCAACTGTCTTTGGGCTTTAAAATGTTTCTTTCTAGGAGTGAAAAACTGAAAGTATGAAAATAGAAGGTCTCTGCAGACCAGTGGGATGTGGACAATGGTTTTTGTGCAATTCATTTAGTACTGGCAGCTGCCTTCCAGACCACAACTCTCTCTGTCAGAATAGAGAGGAGTTTATAGGGGAAAGGAAGTTAATTCCCACAGTGGCATGTAGAGAGGTGTGGAGAAGCATTATGCACATTTAACTGCATTATATCCTACTTTCCTTATGTGATAATCCTCACACTATGCATGCACGTAAATAGGTATTTGTTTTTAGCACAGCCTTCTTCTCAGAAAACTATTTTGAAACTCCTTTCAAATAATTTTCTTACTTAGCAATTTATCTTCTCTTGATATAATGCTGATTGTTCACGCAAGTGCAATGCAAGCTGAACAGGGATATCTCTCCAGGATTAGAGCTGCTGAGTGTCCAGCCTAGGAGACCAGCTACAGTCATACCAGCACATCCCTAAGAGGAAGGATAGCACCTGGCAATGCACAGAACATTCGATAACCATAAACCATAGATTACAGCCTCCTTACATACCTTGTACACATGGCGACTCTCTCAAAAATCAGCCTGGAGCAACCTGGCGCACAGATTAGGAACCCACTACCTTCATTACAAACCTCTATTTCAGATGTAGTCAATCTGCAAGGCTTATCCTTCTGTTCACCTCTGTAGTAAAACACTTAATGGATTTGAAAAACACAGTTCTTTTAGACCTCTGTCTTAAGTATTTGTAGTCTTTTGGACATTAGTTTGGAAAAACTTCATTGCCACCAGGCTTAAATGAGTTCAGTTATTTACAAGTTTTAAGTAACTCCTTTTGCCTGTACCTTTGTAATTAACTGTTTCTTTTACATCATTCACCTCACATAACTTCAGTAACATTTGGCAGGTGACCAGCTGAAAGTGGTTCAAGACTTCCTCTGCAATTCATGGAAATAAATAAAGATTTTATTATTCACACACAGAGCTCTGTGAAGGTGCTCAGGCACATACCAGAGAGGTAAAGATGTTGCATCTACCCTGCTGCAGGGCACAAGGGCCAGACATCCTGAGGTTGGGATGCCTGCAGACACACCCTTCTTCCCTGCCTGTGCTTTCAAAGCCTGCCCAGGACAGGGACCAGCTGTGCTGCCTTACACTGGGGGTGGGACAGTGTCACTGGAAGCAATCAGGATGGAGTACAGAGTTCCAGCTTGTGTCAGAGTGATGCCAACTGCACCCAGACACAGTTCTCTCATTCCAGCCTGTCCAGTGCCTGGCTATAACTCATTAGAGTGTATTTCCCAGCTTGGGTCCCAGAAGGAGCCATTACACACTGTCCTTGTGCATCCCCATAAAACATAAATTCAGCAGGGGGCAAGGGGTGGGGGTGTTTCCGATTCCTCTTCCAAACTGCTGTGTAGAGCTACTCTGTGCAACACAGGGTCACTGATTCTCAGTTGCACCCTAATCCAACATCGGAGGGGCCATGAAGCTTCAGAGAGGTTGTGGAGTCTTCCTCACTGGAGATATTCAAGAACTGTTTGGTTGCAATCCTGTGTCATGTGCTCTAGAACAACCCTGCTTGAGCAGGGAGGTTGGACCTAATGACCCCACTTTGGTCCTTTCCCACCTGACCCATTCTGTGATTTTGTGATTCAGCGAAGTCAATGTTTCCCTGAAAAATGTAAAAGTATAACACCCTACAGCTCAGTTAGGATGACTGCATACCATTACCATGACCACGGAACATTTTTCCCGTGATCCCAGTGATGAGCACCTGCCAGTGTCACTGGGAATGTGGTACTGTCATGGAAGTGAGAAAGACGCAGGAGAAAAAAAATTGAAAGAAATTACGGTAAGAGAGGAGCACAGGTTCTGGTACAAAACACGTAAACACATGTGGTACTTGGCACCATGTGTTTGCACCCAAAGCAACTCCCCCCGCCATGCCAGCTGCTCCCCAGCCCAGTGCAGGCCTGGCTGCTGGGGATGGAGCAAGAATCTTCCTCCCAATGGCACTGGCTGCTGGCACTTGGTAAACTGGTCAATGTGACACCAGGAAATGGCAGTGACGGATCAGAGTTTGTGCTTGATATGCTCACAGCCATGCCAAGCCAGCTGTTTTCCGCATGTCTCTGCTGTTTGCTCTCTCCAGCTCATTAGTTGGTGGTCACCATGAACAGCAGTGGCACAGCTCCAGGTAACATCATGTTGGTCTCGTGTCTCACCTGCTGCAGGTGTGGGAAGGAGCTGTTACTCCTCCCTCCACTGCTGCCAGCCCTGCCCAAAAGGGAGCCATCCTGCCCCTCCTTGGCTCCCAGGGAGTGCCAAGCCCAGGGAGCTGGGGCAGAGTCATCCCTCTCCCCATCTGTTGGAGGCTGGATAAGCTTAGCTATAGCCTGAAACTTCACTCTAGGGACACTGAGAGCTGCACAACAAGCTTGTTACATGCAGATAAGGCAAAAGTCACATTTAATTGTGCATGAAATAAAAACTGACCCCCAGGTGGAGGTGGCAGAGTCAGGCAGCTGAGCCAGCCTTACTGGGTCTCCGTCGCTGCATCCTAATGCCAACATAATTTCCACAGCCTCCAGCTCCACAATCTCTCCTTTGATGTGACTCAGTGATCTTTTCAGGTGGTTAATTCCACAACCTGATCTGCTTTAGCTCTGGAAAATGTTTATACCCGACCTGAATCTCTGCTTCTTTACACAGAGCTGATGAGCCTTCATTTTATCCCTCACAGTTTTGAGTAAAGGAATCTATTTTTCTCTCACTTCACATTTCAGATGTTTGTATAGCATTGTTATATTCCTGTGGATTTTGGCTTTTTATTGAAGTGATATGAGAGAGGGAAAGAGGGCATACCCAGAAACGGAGATAGAGACCTCCATATTAAATTATGGGGGAAATAGCATATATCTGGTATGTGCATATGCCTATGTCAAGGTAAATATGTGTAAGAGGATGCTGTATTTTTATATTCACAAAAAATACACAAACATACATAAGTACAAATTCATTTTCATCATAAAAATCCTTCATTAATTAGTTGCTCTTTTAATGCTACATGAAAATTCTTTCCCCTTTGAAAAAAAAGGAATTCTGAATGCCTCTAAATGTAGCCAAGCTTTGAGCAGACAAAAATCTCTGTGAGAGAGGACTAGGGAGGAGTTTATTAATTTACATGTCACTTACTGAGTTTTGTGAGTCTTTTTTTCAGAGCATCTGGTCCCAGAGCAGGTTACTGGTGCTGTTGCCTCAGCAGCCTGATCCTGTATGGCAGGCTTTAGCTCTCTGCTTTTAATCTACTTTATAGATCATCAAGAATACAAACATTTTCTGAATGCACAGTAAAGGAGTCACAGAGCACAGCAGTATGGGCTAGTGCATGAACAGAAGCCCCATAATCTCCAGTGCCCATTTGTCATAATGTCTTTAGCTCATCTCTGTGCTTCTGCAGCCAGTAAAGCTGGGTCTCTCTAGGCACCCTACCAGACACCAGATACCCCGTGCTTCCCACAGGCGTGGGATAAGTGATGACAGCTTTGGCTGCTGTTCATGGCCTGATCACACAGAGGCAGGGGATGGCACAGTCCTGGGCTTTATTCATCCTGCCCCTGCATCTCTGCTCTGCACAGAGGACTTGTACCCAGATACTTCTTAATGGGTGAATAGAGCTCAGACCCACACTTCAAATACAGCTCAGGCATACACTGGCCGGGTGCTGTGCTGCTGTTTTGGGCTTGTGTGGACTACAAATTTTGTGTGGCATGGGGGGCTTTGGTTTGAAGATACCCAGAAGCCCACCACCTCCCTTTGGGGTCAACTGCTGACCCATGAGACCACTACCTGCCTTCCCTTCCCCTTGCAGAGTTTATCAACAGAGCCTCTCTGCAAGACAACTCACGTCTATGCTCTTAGCTAATCTTCTCAGGGTCTGCCATTCTCTGGGTATGAAGAAAAGCTCAGTGGTTTTCTTTCTGTGAAGCCTGAAAGGCATTTTGGATCTTAAACTGCTGGAAAACCAGTAACCCTCCCCATGATTTAATTTTCAAAGTCACTGACTTAAATTCCCAGAAGGCAGTGATAATGCTGGCTCTAATCAAGAGGGCTGTTCCTAAAAAGAATAAGAACTCCCCTCCAACTAATTTTTACTGCCTGGTTATATGAGAGTAGAAAGCCCTGCAGAGAGAGGGTACATATGACCAGGTCTCTCCTAGTGGGACAGATCCATGACCACTTCCCACCAGCTGTACTTCAGTGTAAATGTACTGACCAAAAGAGCTCATCTCTTCAGTCTCAGTAAGCTCAATTTACCTTTTCCTCCAGCAGCTAGTTCCTGTTTTAGTGCTACTATGCTAAGCCTAAAGGATAAAATGATCAGCGGGAAAACCTGGGGGAAAAATAATGATTTCCAGCTACTCAAAGTCTCCATTCTGAGGGAATCATTTGCTGTGTTTGGAGGTACATGTTTCCCTTATGCAGGGAAATAGGGGAGAGCTGGCATTTCCAATCATCAGCTTCTGAAAGGCAAACTGAGTGCAGCCTGTCTGCAAAAATCTGGCGAGGACTGAATTATGCAGAGAAGAAAGGAGGACCATATCATTTGCACAGCATGCTATATATTTTCTTTCTCTGTGTTCTCTTTATGCCTCAGCAGTCTTCTCTAGCAAAATACTGAAATACAATCCTTCCTTCTGAGAACACAGTGAATAATTCTTTTCTAGACAAATTCAATCCCATGAAAGCCACTGATCTTAATGGCAGAGTAGCTGATTGTGCTAAGTCTCAATCCACTTTATGGCCAAATAATCTGAAGTCTGCTGTTAAAATTTTCATCAAAAGATGCTGGCAGGGAAAGACAGACTTTTTATAGCAGTTGTTACATGAGACCATTCCCTTTAAAAACAATGCTTTTCTGTAGCTAGGATGCTTCTCTGGCTGGTCAGACCTTGCATATTGCTGCCAGTGCCCCTGATGTTTGCGGTGTGGCAGGGCAGAGCCGCTGGCAGCGCGGGGCTGGCCAGCAGCGGGTGGTGCGCGGGGCAGACGGCTGCTGTTGTCAGCCACCTCCAACGCCTCTCCCACTGCAAATGAAAGGAGAACTGGGAAACACATTCGGTTTACAAAACTATTCCCATTTGCCTTCTGTAGAGCCTGGTACTCTGCCTCCTCTCTGCTAGTGGCTTGTCTGTATTTACTTTTCCTGCCTTCTGTTCCCTCCCCACATCAAGAAGAAGGCGACCATTCAGGCCTGAACTGACAATGCACCTACTTTATTACCCATTTTATGCATTGACAAATATATCTGCACTAATTCATCTTAAATACTGGTTCTCCATTATGGATAATATTTACTATTTTCTTTTAAATTTTAAATTTGTCTGTATTAAATATTTTTTTCCCTATGGTTGATATATTCATCAGTGATTTTATTATCTTAACTGCATTTCTCTTGTTTCTTCAATAATAAAAATTGTCATGACCACAGGAAGAGTTTGGCCACTTAAGGGATGGTTTCAGTATTGCTAAGAGAGCTGCTGAGAAACAAATTTGTATTTGATATGATTCCATATTAACAGAGGTTGACCTTATCTGAGCACAGCCTTAAAAGGAAAGTCTGTTCAGTCTCAGGCTTGAGAGTACACAGACATGTGGACCTTATGTAAGTAGTAATAAGTGTTTACAACATTGCTCAGATATCTTCATTGTTCTTAGCTGTACTTTTGCAATACTTTTGTTTGTTCAATTTCCTTTCTGTACTGTAATCTTAATGTAGTCATAATGGATTTGATTATATGTTGTTGCTCTTTCTTGGCATATTACAAACTGCTGGCAAACAATCCATGGCTCAAATGTGCTCCTGCAAAATCAGCTGTTTAATAAAGCCAAATAACAAACAAGTCCTTGGTGAAGAATCTGTAAACCAAACAAGGAGACACATCTCTGTAGTATGCTGAACAAGCCTTTGCCTGCAGTTAGCAGCATGACTGGCAGTTGAAGGGCAACAGTAGAGAAAACTATTTTCTGAAGCTTACACAAAATACTTTTTTCTACAAAGCATCCATCACAAAAGTAAAAGAAATGCTAAGGACTAGTATACAGGATGCACAAAAACTTCTTTGGAATGACCTGGATGTCTGATTTCAGCCCCTCTTGTGATTAACGCCCTTGTGCCAAACTTAAAACTCTCCAAAGCCTCAGAGTATAGCTGTGCTCTTCTGCTCCTGGGAAGCAACAGTCTCAAAAGAAGATGCCTATTTGTGAGTCATTGGGTAAGAAAGATACCAACACTGGGATCTGTAGCAATTCTCTGAATAATCCAGCTCCTCATTTCCTTCCCATTTTTCCAGACACTTATGACAAGCTGTCTTTTGGGGTCAGATGGAATACTGTGTTCAGTCTTGAGATTTTATTTCCTTTTATTTTTTTTTAACGACAAAAGTAAAATAAGGCATCTATTTAGTAATTTCACTTCTGAGACAACTTTGACACCTCCATCATTTTCATCTGCTATTCCTTGTCTTATGGTTGGCTTGTAAAGCTCTTTGGGCCATTGACAGCTTTTCTCTGCAGCGTTTCTGATTGCCAGAGTAATAAGAAAAGAAAATAGTAATTATAATCTGCTGGTGTTTGTTCATAATAATAAATAAATGCTGAATATTTCCTCAAGTGAACAAAACCACCATGTCTTTCTTTTAAAATCCTTAGATTTGAATTAATCACTCACAGAGTCATTTTATATGCATCTATGTGATTTAGACTTGCATCCCTGGGGAGGATATCTTGCAAGCACAGACTGAAGTTTATTTGGCAAAACACAAGCACATGTACTCCTAGTGCTGGACTGGGCCTTCAGAGAGCAAGTGATGGCTGCCCAGTCACAGCTGGGTAACTCTGTACTGATTAAATTGAGGGGTATTAATGCTAACCCTTTCTTTAATCTGCTCTCATTCATACTGAATCTGAGCAATGGTCTGAAACATGACTGCACTCCCTGGAGCAGAGAGCCCTCTGTTAAAGGAGTGGGATTATAGGCCCAAAGAGGGATTTCTTCAGCCTTACCTGCCTGACCCAGCCAACACAAAATAATGCGTTAATATAAAACCTCAGCACATTGATGTTACAGACACTGGTACGTTTTCCAAACAAATCCATGTAGCCCTTTCAGTTCTCCCCAAGACAAGTCTTAACTGAGTTGTGTTATTGTGGTTGTAAGCAACACAATGTGTAAATATTAAAATGTCACCTCGCAGCAAGCAGGACTGTGTGAGTCACAACTGGTCATCAATAGGACAGAGATAAAATCAGAGTTGGAAGAGACCTTTAAAGGTCATCCCATCCAAACCCCCTGCAATGAACAGGGACATCTTCAATTAGATCAGGTTGCTCAGGGCACCATCCAACCTGAGCACGAATTTTAACACTGAGGGGGCATCCACCACCTGTCTGGGCAACCTGCTCCAGTGTTTTACCACTCTCATTGTAAAAAACTCCTTTTTTATATCTAGTATAAATCTACCCTCCTTCAGTTTAAAACCCCTTGTCCTATCACAACAGGCCCTGCTAAAAAGTTTTTCATCCATCTTTCTTGCAGGCCTCCTTTAGGTACTGGAAGGCTGATATAACGCCTCTTTGGAGCCTTCTTTTCTGCAGGCTGAACAAGCCTAACTCTCTCAGGCTGTCTTCACAGGAGTGGTGCTCCAACCCTCCGAGAATCTTTGTCACCTTCCTCGGGACCTGCTCTAACAGGTTCATGTCTTTCCGAAGCTGTGGAAATGTAGACATGTAGAAGGTCATTGTAACATTTAGAAGATCAGAAGACCCAGGTGGTTTCTTCCTATTGAAAATACTTTGGAAACAGAGGTAAGGCTCTGTTTCAGGCTCAGTCACTCTGAAAAGAAAATCATTCAGACCCCGGAATCTGAGCACATTAGCCACTGACATACAATGCTGGCACAAACACTGGAATGTCCCTATATCCCTAGAATTTCTTTAAACACACAGAAATGGCAAATGTACCATGATCAATTTTATTCTGCAGCATTTACAATACCTGATGCCTTTGTCACCACACTCAGTATTTTCTTACCAATGCTGTCACTGAAACCTGCAGAAGCTGCATTTGCTTGCTCTCTCTGGAGGCAATGCCTGCTCTGCACAATGCTGCATTTTCTCCCAGGTTAAGTTATGCTATGGCAGATGGGAGACTGTCTCTAGTTTGTGGCCAGAGGAGCTGAACACAGTAGAAACTTTGCATAATTGGGCTCTCACAAGAATGAACACTGGAAACAGAGCAAAGGAACCTTTCCTTCTTACAGGGATGCTGGATGCCCACCTGAAATAGAGGAGTTACCTTTGGAGGTGTGACTATCTGGACAGTGTGCTCCACCCTCCCTACGTATGCACGGTCTTGTTCTTCACATAAACAAGGGTAGGTAAAGATGATACGTGTGGCTGAGCTTTGCCCAGTTGAGACTATAGCAGCTCATGGTCCTTCAGCCTGTATGGGGTAAAATTCTACTCCGTGGGAAAATTTAAGCTTGTTTCCACGAGATTGCTACTCTTTCACTGTATTTTCCTAGAATCACAACCAAGAAATTGTACATGGAGTTCTACAAATATACAGCAATGCCTAAAAAATGCAGTGCTGAAAAAAATGCAGAGCTTCTGTCTCAGAAAATTTTCTGCAAACCTTGACTATTCTATTACTTTCAGCAACTGTCATCTGATCAGAAGTACAGCTTTACAGACTGAAATATATAGAATTGAAGGAAGCCAGCATATGCTATTTTAGTGAGTGTATTATCTGAAGTAGGACTTCCATCTGTTTCAGACCTAATTATTACATCATCTTTATGTAGCTCAATTTACAATGAGTGAATTAAATGCTTATGTGAGTGGTTCATACAATGTGAAGCACAGCTGTGTCATTTTTATAGACAGAACAGGGAAAAATGTTCTAGACACACTGAATTTCATTTTTCTACTGTGTACACAAAAAAAATTCCTTTGTAGCAAATATTTTTCCCACTCTCTTAGTAATACACAATTGCATTTTGGAGAACCATACGGCATATACTCAGATTGCAACAAAGTGCTGAATATTTTCATCTGCCAAAGAAAAGACCGTGAGTTTAGTGATCAAAACAGCAGTCACTTTGAAAAGCATTCAGCTGGTTCTTCCTAACCTAGCTGTTGCCAAACAAAGACAGATTAAGATTAATTGCAGTAATTAAACAAAGGGACAGGCTACAGCATTAGTAGCAGCAATGTATCACATTCATTGTTCACAGATACTTTAGTCAACAGGAGAACAGAAAATCACATGAGCTGCAGTCGATGTTATGCACATTTTCTATAAGGATTAACTCTTCAGCTGATACCAGTTACAAGGCATGTGCACGTATAGTTTGCTACAGCATATCGTTCTTCAAAAATCCCTTCAGCTAGTAAAAGCAAGCTAGATTTAGAATATATTTTTTTGACTAGATTATAACCCTCTAAAATAGTGTAATGGGAACAAATTTTTTGAACTTCCAATTTTTTACTAGCATTTCAAAATTCATCTGATAAGTTGTAGTGAAAGGAGAGGTAGAATATAGATTGGGGTCTACAAACAGTCCTTGTTTCAAACCAGGTAAGGAATAGTCACCATTTTATTCTCACTTTTCCCTTATCTATTATTTTTACTTGCTTTTGGGTTGGAGTTGGGTTTTAGTTTTGTTATTGCTTTTTGTGTGTTTGCTTTAAAGGATGTGCACTCTGCTTGAGGCCAGTTTTGGTCACATCAAGGGTTCAGGTTACAGTGTCACCAGGCTGCCAGCAGGACACTGCAAATTAGCTGTATTGCATTCACAAGGTTTGTGTGTATACCCATTCTGAAAGCCAGGATATGGTTTGTTGTTTCCTCAAAGTGAGAAATGAAGGGCTGTTGGATCTCTCAAATACACCCTGTCAGAATAGAAAGCTAGATTTAAAAATCATGCTCATATTTAGTATATTCCAAAGCATATAAGTAGTCTTTGACCAATAGTTTATGAACTCAGCATAAATTCCATGTGCCTCCAAAGTTTCTGCTCTTCCAGGATGTTTCCCATCCATTTTGTCCCCACGGAGCAGGACACAAAAGAGGGCTCTGCTTAGCAAAACACAATCTGAGATTATTTCAAATAAATTAAAAAAAAAAAATCCTCTTATGTCCACTTCAGTGTGGCACAGACACAACCTGTTTTGCCTGGGTTGGCACAGCTTAAGGCTTAGCCATTAGCCATTAGGACAGAAATACACATGTTAACAAATCAATAGGCAGTTTTGCAAGCAGAAAGGTAGCAGAAAATAAACAGAGCTGTATTCTAGGAAGCAAATATGTATTTTCCTCATTTAAGCTTTGAACTGGAGAGCGAATATGATGCTGGGAAGAAAACATTAAGCACAACTGAGGAGGGGAGAATGTGCCCCTTGCAAATAATTTCCCATGAATAGCTGCCTGCTCTGACATCTTTTGATTGAGCTATTTCTAGAGCTAACCCTCTGCTTGTAAATACGGATGCTAATCTTGTTTCAAAAACGTTTCATCTTGGCAAGGCATTAATAAACACTGTACCAGAAAGGCTTAGAGTTCAGCCACCCACAAGGTCTTGCTGTAACAGATCAATCAAGAGTGGAGGTAGACGAAGACCAGAAGGATGTTCAGATGTCTTTGTGGTTCTTCAGATAAGACCTGGTTTGGCTTTCCCTTTACACAAGAAAAATTTAGCTTGTGTTAATGCTCACAGAAAACAAATGTTAGTTCACAGGTTGAAGTTTGCTTGATGAGAAAAGAAAATCTGATTTGGTGGAGAGAAGAAGACCCCAGTAGTGGCAGAGTCATCCAGCAGGACAACATAGGTAAAGCAAGGGGATACCTGGTCACACTCCTACTACAAATCAAAATGGCCATTACAGACTATTCACTAATCACTTACAGAAAGGTGGTTGTATAGGCCAAAAATTATTCAGGACTGCAGATTTTTAATTCTCCTTAGAGGAGTCAGATTTTCAGGAACCAAGGTCTTCAAGACAGTCTCATTCTTCAGTTGTTTTTGAAAGCCATAATGTATATACCACAGTCTGTTAAATAACAACCAAACTACAGGAAGTTGGCTCTTACTGCAATGAATTATTATTACTATTACTTGCATTGCTGTTGACAAAGATTGGCAGCCTGGGCTAAACAACTGGAGACAGGACCCCTCTTTGTAGGAAGCTTTGCAGAATAAGCCATACATACAAAAAAGACAAACTCAGCTCTAAATAACTTCCAATCTCAATGATACATTAATGGGTGAGAGAAATGCTACTTCTCCATATGCAGTGCAGAGACATCATTGAACTTTCACCACTTATCTGAGACTAAAGGCTGTCATCATTCATGTCAGATGAAGAGTATTAGTAGCAACAAGTGTCACTGGACGAGAGCGGTGAGTGGGTCTTTGGTACAGCCTGTTACTGATAAGACTCTGATCCCCTGTCCAGCTGAGGAACGAGACTACAGCTGCCAAACAAAGCACTTTTGTTTGATGTTGGAGCTGTAGCCATGCAGGGAAAGGTGCCAAGTATGATTCTGAAGTGGCCTTTTAATAGCAGATAGCTAAAATGAGAGGTTGCTCTGAGTGGGAACACAACACACATGGGGGGAGGCAGTTTGCTTGATGTGTGAAAGCTTACTGTTTATACAAGGTGATGCACATGGCATTACATAATTGTAATTGGATGCTTTTTTGTCTCAGGAGACATCTGAATTGTAGCCTAATCATTTGTATGTGACATCCTGCGGCCCCTATAAAGAAAACAAGTTTTGAATTGTAAAAAGATATTAAAAATCCCAAATTGAATCTAGCAGGAACAAGGTTCATCTTTTTTTTTTTTTCTATAGCTTTTCCTTAGACCCCTAAAACCATCAGGATGTTTATGGAAATATACTTAAGGGTAAATTATTAACAATGCAGACAGTAATGTTGTGATTCTGTTTCATTCCAATAAAAAGGGAAAGTAGCATAGAGGTCAACAACTCATTACACAAGTCACCATCTAGTGGTATGTAAGAACATACTGTTCTTTAAGTTTAGATGTTAAATAAACCTTGAGGTTTTAGGGACTTGAAATAACATCTTCAGTGCTGCTCCAAACTTATTTGTGTGTGTGTGTGTGTGTGTATACACATATATATGGTACATATGTGAATATATATTTTGTACTTATGTGTTCTGTATTTTAGATGCATGTATTAATATAGTAGTATAGAGAGATATTTTAAGCAAATTTGCTGTTACTCTCTGCAAAGTTTAGTTGAAATAAAGTTTAAAGTCATGGATTTAAAAGGATGGAGCGCAACAGTTTGTAGGGTACTTGGTTTTTAGCCTTTTCTATGTATGCATTTATACATGTGCTTTTCTCTATACGCATCTGTAGCTGTATTTATGTGTCTGTAACTGATGCTCAAGAGCACACCATGGAAGCCATCTGTATTTCTCACCAGCCAGCTGAGTTGCATGGGCAAACTTGTGGTTTACTGGTGTTATTTGGTAACTGCTGGAAGAAGTGACATCTCTCCCACTGCAGCTATCTGTTCAGAGGGAAAGCTATTAGGACTGACAGAGAAGCTCATTCTTGCTCATTATATTCCAAGCCCTTACAAATGAGGCAATTTTTCACTCTTCTCAGTTGTGATAAAAGCTGAGGACAAATACAGCATTATACTCTATTCAGCCTGTATCTAAAAATGTTCTGAATTTATTTATCTCTGAAGAAAAGCTGTATGCAAGCCAGCACATTTTCTCTCCCCTAGCCTACCTTTCCTATTTGCATTTATATTTAACATCTTCTCTTGGGGCCAAATCTTTGAGATTATTTGACTTTTACCCAGTATTTACTCTGCATTAGTCACCATATGAGATTTGTCCGACAAAGGTCTAAATTAAAACTTTACAGAGAGGATGTGCTCTAGAACTTCCTGATGAAAAAAAACCACTTGGCAAATAAGATATGACATCAGATTACAAAGGTGCAGTGATGGTGACCCATAGCATTTCTGTTCCCGGGCTTCCAAAATGCCAGATGATACATGGGGTGGAGCTGGAGGCAGAGAAATCAGATAGGCTTGGTATGAGGAAGGCTGATCTGCAAATAAACAACTATGATTAGTGCTTGGCCACGTGCAGCATTTGTTGCTTGGAGTCCCATAGAAAGAGTAATATGACCTGTCACAGAAGATAATACAAGGTGCTAAAAAAGGCTGATTCACCCTTTTCCCCACAAGGCTGCTAAGAGGAAGAGTTTGACTATGTCATGCTATTCTAACCATGCTCTACATTTGGGAGACATTTATTACGGAGATCTCTAAAGTCAAGACATTGTGGTGGAAGATCTTTCACTGGTGAGCACTGCAGTGATTAAACCAGACTTCATTAAGGGCAAGAAAACAATGGAATGCAATGAAACTGTCTTATAAAACACCAGGCAAGCTCTGGGGATGAATCTTTGTAAAACCTAGTCTACAAAGCAGGGACTTTTAAACACTGTCACCAGTTTTCAGTTCCTGCCTCCTTGTACTGAACCTGGAATAAGGGGAGGAAAGAGTATTTCCTGTGTGGACTCACACACTGGATTTGAGTCCCTCAGCAGCAGGATACCACATCAGCTTAGTCACAGGACCTGCCTACACCACCTCTACTGCTTTAAATGCAAATAAAATATTTTACCTTAAATTCTTCTGTTTAGCTAACGCTTTTTTGCTCACATTTATTTTAGTTTAAGAACAAGCATATGGCCACTTACTGCAGCTCAGCTTGAAAGAGATAACTGCTTAGGTCTTAGTTGTCTTCTTGAATTTTAAAGTCTGCCTGGGTAGTTCTCTGTGGAGTCTGGGAAGGGACAACTGTCCCAACAGTCAGGGAAAGCTGAAAGGATAATGTCAGTAATGTGCCTGCCGCACATATCCTGAGAGTCCTGATGCCAGTGGGAAAAATGCAGAGTCATACTTCCCCAGATTATGTACTAATCTTAAAAATTCAATTCAGTTCTCTCCTGTATTATTTTCTCTTGAAATGCACGCAACCTTACAAGTGGCCAAAGGCACCTCTTGCCTGACCTCTCCTTTCCACCTGTGCTCTTTAAAAATGTTTTTTTGCAGATGGGGTAGGATAAAACACTTGAAGTTGGGGCTCTGTAGCACAAACACAGAAGAAATAGAAACCAAAACACTCCAGAAGAGAAGGAAAGAACAAAGTGGATTTAGGAAATGCTAAGGCTCCACTGCAATTACCCAGGGACACCAAGGAAGATGAGTAACAAGGATAAGCAGACAGATCTTCAAGTGGTGCAAACTGGCATTGCTGAGGTAAATTCAGGGGCACTGCACTGGTTTGCACCACTGAGGACTGAGGACTGTTTCTAGGGAGCAATGTGTAGCAGCCCTGCGAGGCACAGATTTTACTTTCTGTGGAGAATATTGTTTCAGTCTCTCCCACGGTTTGTCAGTGACTGCTCCCTGGTGAGAACATTAAGAAATTGTCAGGTCTATTAACCTTAACAAATGTAAATATGAACCCAAAATGTGGAAAAAATACTTGGATCTGAAATTAATTTCATTCTAAGAGACTGCACAGCCAAACAGCCACTTGTGCAGCCAACCCAGCAACAGCAGCCACTGAGAAAGAATATTGTTCACCTCATTCTTTTCAGGTTGTCCTTTCTGTCTGTTTCCTGGTTTGGTGGCACCTCATGTAAACAGCTGCACTGAAGGAGGTTGCAGTCACTTGTGATTTATCCCAGATAAATTACATTGCAAATGCAGGCCTTTCTTCTCCAGTCAAGACTGTTGCTCACAATTTTTCTATACATCTGCAAACAAATCTGACCCACCAATTCACTCACAAAGCTGCTGCTAGGAACAAGTCATAAGCACAGTTCTTGTAGCATCTGACTGGAACCAGGAGCTTTATCCTCTTATTTCTGTTCCCTAAAGGAATGGCATGTTCCATGTTCTCAGTCCCACAGGGAAGGAGGTATCCTTTTGCCTGATAGAGGTTATTCCTGAACATGGGGTGGTATATGGTATCAGACTAATACCAGTGCTGCAAGACTGTTTGGAGCATGACTAAGTTTGGGATAGGGTCCATAATGTTTACATTTCCCATGAAAACTGTTGCAATAAAAACAAGTAATTAGAAAGAGACTTAGCTCACATTTCCATGGCTGGACCCGTACAGGAGAGCCTGAGAGATCCCATTGCACTGGGTTGGGATGCCAGGAGCTGTGTGAAATGGCCTATATCTCCACGTTGTGAAAAAGCTTTAACAAAATTGCTTCCTGCAAGGACCATTAGCCTGGAAGGCTTGGGATGGGGCTAGAGGGAAAATTGGACTAGGGAATTCTTTATTTGGCAGATCCTTTGCATTTGCTGCCAACATACACAGACATGCCTGCAAGAAATGCAGGAAAAGCTCCCACTAATTTCAGTTTCAGAATTAGGCAATACTTGCAAAACAGCTCTGCAGCCCATCTGCAGCTTAAAGATGAGAAAAGCCAGTGTTTAGTTAATGCTCTCAGGTTCACTTCTCAGAGGGGATGGAGTTAATCTGAATGGCTGGGCAGTTGTGCTGCTGTCAGCTCTGTTAGAGAGGTAATGCCTTCCAGTCAGGGGTAAAAGTTTGTCTTTCAAACCCTCTGAGTGCTGGGACTGTGTCTGAGAACTGGGAGTTCAAATCTGGAGACAGGAGATGCTGAAAACGGAGTAGGGGAGAGAGACTCAAATTTTATCTTTCTCTTAGCCAGATCATCAGGTACCTGTGCAGGTGAGTTTCTGCCCCCGAGGTCTCATTGAGGGCTCAGGCACTGGTACTGTGCTTTTAGGCATTGGCAGAGACACTTCTCACTTCTTTCTCATACTGCAGGGCAGCAAGGGAAAACAGGATTCCCTTTGCTTAACAACCAAGCGTGCTAGGGTAGTTGCCCAGACAGCAGACTTTGAACTTCTGAGTGAGAAAATAAAATAAAATAAAAGAGAAGTCAGAAGAATTAGGACAGTTGCCTTTATATGCAAAGATATTTATTAATATTTTCCATACTATAGTGGCACAAATCTGCTCAGTGGGACAAAGATAAAAAACAGGTCTAGATTTGACAGAATAACTTTAAAGTTTAAACGTTAAACATGGACATTGTGTTCCTCTAGCTCTATTTGCATTCGGATAAAAAGAAATGTATACTTACTGTTCTTTTCTTCCCTTGAAAAGAAGGCATTTAAATATCAATGGAGATTTTTTTTTTTCATTTTTGAGCTTTTTTGTGTTTTTCAGTTTCCAAGTCAGAGGTAGCCCTTCATTTTATTTAGCATGAAATGAATCACAAGAACGTGGGACCTCTAGGAATAAAACGTCTTCAGTCTGTATGTTCATGTAAGTGTAAAATGTACTGCAAGGCAGATTGCTTCTCCAATTCCACTACACATTCATAATAATAAAAAAGTGGACTCTCAGGAGAAGTGAGCCATGAGCTGTGTGATTTGAACAGCTACATTAACACATAAAGAAAAAAGGTGCAAAAGTTCAAGACAGTTCTCTATTAATAGAAAAATAAAACAACACCCAGAAATGCATAAAACGGCAGTAAATGAAAGATTGGACGACATACATGATAAGAGCAAATCTAGATGGATTTCCATTTGAAAATTAATAAACGCTCCCAGTTGCAACTAAATCAGAGGACGGGAGGGAGGAATAAATGAGCAGACAAAGGGGGGAGGGCTCATACACATTGCAATGTATTGTTATTGGTACTTGGCTAAAATACAGTGTTGGAATGAATGAGAACCAACACCAAGATTACAATTTACAGTACAGAGGTACAGAGAACATTCCATCGGTGTTTGGTAGGAAGGGAAACTAATGCCTGAATCATTCAGAAAGCACTAATAGTCTGTTTATAATCCCCACATCTGTCACACCACTCTGTTGTAATTACACTCCCCTGGACGGGGAAGAAGAAGATTATGTACATCCCCAGGGAAGGATGTGCTCATGAATCTTCAGGCAACATTCAAAGAACAATCCACTAAGAACTTGCTTAATTCAAGAAGCAATAGAGCATACCAAGCCACTGAGCCACATTTCATCATAATAAAGCTAAACAAAAAGAAGAAACATGACACTGACCAGACCTTTGATAGCAAAGTAAAGGAAAAGAGTTGGAAATCGGAGGAAAATACCTAAGTAATAGCTAAATAAATCCTTCTGGGCTGCATGCAGGTAAACAAGGCTGGATCTTAAAAACAGAATAGAATAAAACATCTTAGAAAGAAGTCTTGCTTCTTGAAAGTCTAGCAGACAAAACCCCAAATAACTCTATGTTATTGTATGTCTCTAACTGTATGTCTCTTAACATCCACTTGAAAAGCACCTATCTGAAAATGCCTGCCAATCATGGAGCAAAAAAAAAAATTTTTAACACTCAAACATACTGAATATTTGTGAATATTTCCTGCTATTCATTCTACTTTGAGGTAAATAGTACTTCCAATTTGAACTTGCTGCTCAATTGTTATATTCTAGGTTGTCCATGTGGCTCAGCCTTAGGAAAAAAATATGGAGAATCAATAGGATTCTATGCTAATGATGAATCTGTACTAGCTCAGAGTAGCTTGTTCTCTTCCACTGATACCATCAGTGTAATGGCAGTGCCAAGGAAATGACAGACTTGAGCCTTTGCAAGATAATGATCACATTTACTCCTGTTTAGAAAGAAAAAAAAATAAAAAGGATTAAGGAAACATGATTTTAGCAGTACAAGGAAAATAGCATGTTTCAAAATCTCTATTTAAAAAAAAGTGGGGGAGAATTAAATAGGAAACAAATATTACTGCTGGACTAAACCCTTTGTATAAAATCGGGGGATTTGTGAATCAGTCCCTTGAGACTTCCTCTGGCCTTGCACCTTCCCCCATATACACTGTAAATACATTTGCAAGAAACAATTTGGAGGTTCAGATATGTGGCATCCACATTTTCGTGTTTCAAGAAGAAAATCAGACACTACCACTTTGCTGTTCCACCTTTGCCTATCTCTGAGAGCATAAAAAATCACCACATGCCAGAAAACTGCCCTCACATCTTTCCAAATCACAGAGGGGAGCTATGTGGGTGCAAGGGCAAGGCTGGAAATCAATATTTTCCTCTGGATGAAGGTGATGTGACCAAATCTGCAGCATGTGGTTAGGTCATGAGTCAAGACGTTGAAATGAGGCACGTTTAGTTCCCAGTGGTAAAGCACCGAGCCTTTCCCTGCACACCACATGAACACGTATTATGCCTGTCAGAGCCTTGAAAGATTAGGGCATTGGCCAGCAAAATGGGCATATGCAGACAGGCACCTGTCACATGTACCTTCAGGACTGCAAGTGCACAGGTACCAGTACAGCATTTTACAGCACTGTTTTTAATTTGCAGCCCAGATCCCCAGAATCCCATATGGAAAGGGATCATTGTAACTAAAGAGTACACCAGCTGTTTCCATGTTGCAGCTTTGTGGATTTGCTATGGTTTATGCATATTGCAGTTGAATTAATGTACAGTTAAGCTAATGGGGGTGTCATGTAAAGCATCACAGAGAAGCTCATACATCCTCTTTGCACCCTGGGACTATAGTCTATTTGCATGCCACAGCCTCTTGTTTCAGACATACCTGCACAGGAGCTTTATTTCTCTCAGGCTTCTGTTTGCTCCTCTTCTCTCCTTTAGCTGGCAAAAGAAAGCTGTGGCATCTTTGTGTTTTGTGTCTTGCCTGCAAGATCTGTGGCAGTGTACACATTTAGAGAGTTTGAGGCCAGAGGAGCTCTTAAGCTCATCAGCTACTGCTCTTCAAACTGCCCTCTGAGTAACTGGCAAAAAATGACACCTCTTCAGAGAGCATGCTTGTTCTGGAAGACATTGAAATATGGAGAATCTATCACTTCAACAGATAGTTTGTTTCAATCCCTCCTAGCAGAACAACTTATGTCTTGTTTTTAGTTTGAATTTGCTTTCTTTAGCTTTAGGCTTATGGTTTTTTTTCTGCCTTACTTGCTAGATTAGATAGAAGATCCACTCACAGTATTTTCTCCCTAGTGTGTGAGAATTCTGTGACCAAGGAGTTACTTTTCTTATAGATTCATTCCATAGTACCCAGTACCAAATACATGATCAGCCTTTATACTGTTTCTTGGAGAGAAACAAGTGAGATCACTTCTAACCTCTTTTATTTATACAATCAAACATGTTTATTATAGAAAAAAAATCAGCAAATTTTTGCCTGGCTAACTATCTTTCTGGGCTGCTTTTATAGTTTCACTGACCTGTCACAGTGTGCTGCTACCAGGAACAATATGCCAGTAGTTAACACAATATTAACTAGTAGAGATTGACATTAAATAATGTAAAAGTATTCATAATTCCAGATGCTATCAAAGAGAAATCTGGACTGCTGGTAACAGCAGTTACCAGAAAAGTTTAAATAGATGGTTACATGCTGCAGGGCATTTTCAGTACCTGCACTGAGTGACATGCTTTCTGTGATGGCTTAGTCTAAAAAATGTGTTGTCTAAAGCACAATTGTGCACTTCTGGCATAGAAGCATTTTTGAGCTAGCAAATGGGTGGAAATATGCTTTCCCTGAAACCACCTACACGACCCTTTTAGATTTCCCTGTAAAAGCCAACAGACAGATACAGCTTCAGAGCCATTCTCATTTACCTGTCAGAGTCCAAAGGCGTAGAAATCTGAATGATCTGTGCAAAGCTGAGGGTACTATGAATGCCAGCTGTTTTCTCCATCACTAGAGCTCCAGGAACACTGGTCTATGCTGAACCTTGTCTCTTAAACCAGCCCTCAGCCTTGCCAGGTGCTGGCAGGTAGGTCTAGCTCTAGAGGGCAAGGCTGTCATTTCTCCAGAGAACAGGTTTGTAGATTTTTAAGGGCAGGTCACTACCCACAGTTACATCAAGAAAATCAAGAGAGCAAAGGACTGAAAGTGAGAATGTGGGAGTTGGTGGGAGTGCCTTAAAAAAAAAAATAGTAAAAAAGTTATGTTAGACAAGACTCCATTGTCCACACAGTGCTTATCAGCTGTACCATGAGTCACTTTTAACATCAGAAGACCTTAAATTCACTACAAGCTTATTCTAGTAAGATAAATTGTTTAATTCCTGATTATAATGTTGAAAACAAGAGTATATAAACAAAGACTACACAAAGTCATCCTGAGAAGCACCTTACATTTGAAATCTTTCTTAACTGCTGTTTGGGTTCTTTGAAGGATATTACACTGACATCCTGAACTGCTAGTTCTTAGATTCCAATGATAGTTTAAAGATTTACAAAGTTAGTCCTAGTCCCGGGGACAACAACCTGAAAAAACAAAGAACAAAAAGGAACATTTATGAAAACACTGTTTCATAACATGAGATCTAGTTTTCCTCAAATGTACATTTGATGCCCTCATTTAAATAAATTGTCATAAAATTAAAATTTTAAATTTAAAATAGTATTTATAATTTTTAATTATTTTCTTCAGCCCATTAAAATCTTTTTGTGTACAACTGAAACTAACTTGAAGTCAACTACTTGAAGATCTGTCTTCAGAGAATTGATATTCAGCATTTTTGGGGGTAAAATTTCCAAGTTCATTCATGAAAGGAAAACATCCTTTCTAGTCCTGCATTTGAGGTTGGATTGCAAAAAAACTTGGGAGATGCAAAACAGCTATGAGGGGAAGGCAGAATGTTAGTCTACTCCAGAATACAGGCTTCCATACATGACACTGAAGTGATCACATGTTCTGTTTACAAGCAAGTTGCATCCAGATTTTTCTTTGGTCTTTCAGAAATGCTTTTCTGTATTTTCTGAACATTATTTTTAGGAAAAAAAGTCTCTGTATTTCATCAACCATAGCATTACAAGCTTTCGTTATTCTCATTTTAAGACATCATAAAAATCATCATTGTGTAAGAAGAGTAGAGAATGAAGTATCAGTTATTCAAAATGTCTTTTCATTATCCCTGTCTTAGCCAAATAAGTAACTGAAGCCTAAAATATGAAAACAGCTTCTGATATAAGATCAGCATTTTCAGGCTCTTAATTTGCAGGGTTTTGGACATAACCACTTCACAGAGAAATTCCTCAACATTTCTGTGCACTCAAGGACAACAAAATGAAAACTGCCACGTTATTCAAAAAGGCATTTGGCAAAAATGGAAAAGATAATTTAAATTTTCATCATATACATTCAAGGCCATATAATGAGCCATCTATAGCTTCCCATTTTGTGGTATGCAGTATGTGGAATAGGAGATTATTTAGATTAACATTAATTTTCATACTGTATTAATACACATTACTTTATGGCTAAATATTTTTTATATCTTCCAATATTCCTGATGTGATTCCATGTTGCCTTCGAAGTAAGCAACAAAGTAGACAACAACTAATGGACTGGGCACCTACACATAAAGCTAGGAACAGCTATTGGAACATTTTAATATCTCTGTGTATTGGGATAAAAGTGGCCCTTTTAATTAAAAAAATATTTAAAATATTTTGATCTTACCAATAACAACCTAATTCTAAGTGGACCTTGGAAAAACATTCACACTGCTACCACAATGCAGTGACCTGGAATTCTGCACTCCGTTGCTTCTGAAGCAGACACTTCATCACTTTCTGCACTCTTCTATTTTTTAGCAACAAAAATGTTGTTCTTTTAAACTGTGCTACACTTATGTTTATTATGGATTCCACTTTCATGTTGTTTTACTTCTGATAGTCTATTTGAACAACTGAGATTATCTACATAAACTACAATAAGCCTTATAACAATTATTGTTACCTTTACTGATCGTGCAAAATTATTTTTCCATTCATTTAGGAAATTGCAAAGCTCTTTCCACTTAGGGAGTGTATGTATTGTGATTTACTGAAGAAATTACTACTGCCATTGGTGCCAAAATTATGATCTCTATAAAGATGCAGTTCAGCCAATGAAAAATGCTATGGTCGTTAAACTCAGACTGAATCTGCCTGGTCTGTACCGAGACAGACATTATATACTGTATTCTACACAAGAATTTTTTAGGTATAATAAATATATGTGATGAAATGTGCTTTGTTTTCTGGGAGCTTGACTACACAGGCTAATCTTAGCAGTAATTCTTCAAGGTAGATTTCAACTATACTGAAAATACCTCTTGTACTTTTTTGGGGGAAGGGGTAAAATTCTCTTCATATAAAATAAAGAAAGAAATAGAGGATTCTGCAGTTTAAAAAGTTCTACACAAATATAGAATTATTATTTGGATGGAGATAACACCTCAGAGCTATCTAGAGAGAAATTTAACTTCAAAGGCAGGTTTCATTCAGTTCAGATGTTCCCCCACATCAGAGTCCTCTACCATCCCCAGAGGAGGAGGTGAAGTTTGCAATAAGCCCTGCTATGATACCTGCCTGGAAACTTCCAAGACCTGTCTGAAAAATCTGTTTCACAGCCCTGTTATGCACACAGTAAGTACTAAAATTCAGCAATAAAATACGCTTATGTCTCTTTGTGTCAAGTATTTCATTTTTCCATAGCTATTAAAAGCACTTCGAAAAAGATGGCTTTTTTTTTTTTCTTGTGAATTGATCCTCATCTGGGTTACATGTAGAAGAAACAGCAGAAGTTATTTATGCAGTGCCATATCTGTGATTTTACTTCAGGGCAGTCTTGGGAAAACTAAAAAAATAAAAAGTAGTGTCTTTGCTGTGTAAGCTTTGTCGATAGGTTTTGTTAAAAGACCTGATTTTTTCAGGCTGAATCCTACAATGCAAATAAGGCTTTGTTGAACTGTTAATTCCTTAGTGTGGTTCTGCAGAGGTTTGATAGACTGGCATCAAGGCTTCTGCTTACACCTGTAGAAGAAGACCAGATTGGAAGGTGGTCTTTTAATGCAAGGAAAGAGCATTGGGAACACCACTGTCACTACCTTTCTCTTTTTTTTTGTTCAGCACTTCCCTTTCCTCATCTTTCTTGGCTCCTTACTCCAATGACAAGGGGATTTTGATAATACAGAACGCTTTCTCAAATATATCTCTGATTATTAACATCCTTCTCCTACCACCTCACTTTCTGGAGTGGACTCTGAAGTATCACATGCAAAATACCTATTTTGCCACCCTGGGAATGCCCTGAATTCATAGTCTAGGCATGTTCTTGAATAAGTATGCTTGTTCTGCTTAAAATGGCCTTCCTGGAGGTCAGAACCATTCCAAGATAACTTCAAGAGGCAATATTCCCATGGTGTTTCATAAAGTGTGTATCATAAATCACATTCATCGCATGCATACCTTACCCAATGCAGACATTCTCTCCATGGTGCATTAGAAATGCAGATGACCGAGCACTTTGTCAAAACTGCCTTTCCTCTCTTTTTATGAAGTTCTCGGCATGATGGAGACCAAACCTGACACTGTAAGATTTAGGAATTTTTTTCACATAGAAAACATGAAATTCTGTGGGACTTGGTAAAATAGCCATTACCTGTTTTCATTGTTTTTTATTTCTTTTGGAAGAATAGATGTTTTTCTACTACATGTAAGGAATTTATATTGGATATGTTTTCTTCTCAAAGCTGAGATACGCTTCCCTCAAGAGGATTTCTTTTGCGTAATTGCCTAACTGGTGACCACTGAGCAGTAATTACTCCAGATGAAACCAATTGTCATCATTCCTTACAGTGCAAACTGCACACACACACTCCAAATAGCATTCCCATTAGTCATATCTCCAGCAGAACCTGCACATTTTTCCTGCTGAAAACAGATATTGATTTGACATAGTGCTGAGATGATACAATGTATAACTGATTGTACATTTCTGTATAGTATTGGATTAGACTAATGCACCCAGGTTTTCAATCTAATTACCTCTGCTCAGCTGATGGAGAGAGTAGTACCCTGTGCAATTGCCTTGGCAATTGGCAATGTCACTTTATGATAACCTACTTAGAGTAAAAGAATCCTACTGAAACAGGATCAGGACCAGTTTCTTCCAGAACTTTTCTAATATTGTTTGCATTTTTAAAGGAACATTAGGTTTTTCTGAATTGCTAAATAAACACTTGAATCCTACTCATGAAAAATCACAGAAGAAAGCAGTCAACATTTCCAGGGTCTTTGAAAGAGTGTATCACATTGGCTGTCTATCACTGTTCCACAAATGCCCGCTGGTATGATTCGGTTTTGGCAATACATGATGTTAAATACTTGAATTGTGCAGCTGGCCCTGGACCTAGAGTCTAGATTTCCCCCAGTGTAAGATTAATATCTTTTTACTCCCTGAGCAATACCTGTTTGACAAAGCTTATAGTCACAGACAGTAAAGTTTGGCAGAAAAACTAAGTGTTAAACATTTCATTTATATCCAGCTGGACAAAGAGAGGAACAAAATCTTAGAAAATGAACAGGAAACAGAAGTACAGATAGTCTTTTGTCATGTGTAGCTCCATTTTTAAGCAGCAAGGAATTGCCAAAACACCAGAGAATATGTTTTTAAATGTTTTCTACTATCCATTACTTCTCATGGACATGTAACTCCTATCACTTTGCTCTCCTGGTTCTTGGCAAAAGGACAATAATATAACCTGAAGCGTGTCAGGAAACAGGCTCAGTTGAGAGTCTTTTGGGTGTGTGAATGATCAGGATACAAAAAGAGTGCTTAGATTCAGTGAGGCGATTGCCAAGAAGCTAAACAGCACCTAAACAGTATCAATACACAAAACAGAAAAAATGGGCATAATTTCCCTGCTCACATTTTTTGGGTTTTTTTTGTTTTGTTTTTTTTTTTTTTTGTGGAAGACCATATTACAAAATCTGTGTGATACTGAATTGAATCTAAAATAAACAAGGTTGTTTTTGTCCTTGAGAAAATGGACAAAAGTAGCAAATTTTTAGGATGAAGATGGTGTTCACACACAATAGCTCTGAAAGGGTTCAGCAATGAAATAGTTTGATCACTAAAAGTGGTGGATAATGTTCTTAAAACCAGCCCACACACCTGAGCACTTGAAGATGACAGATATGATACTAACTGAAAAAAACAGTTTCAGGGAGAACCATGGAAGTCCAAACATGGAATCCTGATGCCTGTCCTGGGCTTTGACTGCATGCCAATATCACAAAGAACAGACACCTGGATGAGTATGATCAGTTAGGGAAGTGTCCAGATGTTTTTCTTTAAGGGTGGACCTTAAGTTGCATGCTCAGTGGAGCTATTTGAAGAAGTCAGGAAGGACTAGGAATAGAGTGAACTGGCTGGTGTGGTGTACCTGAATTTCTAAAACACTTTCAGTACATTTCCTCACATTTAATTTTCTTAGCATTTCTAATAAACACTAAAAAAGAAGAGAGGAGCAGTAAAGAACCATGATGGCGGGCAGAAATCAGCGAAGGTCTAGAGGGATGTGTGCAGGAGCCTATTCTGGTTAGAATATTGATTAATTGTCTGTGAAAAACTGCACAGCTTACAAGACTGAGTGTCTGTGTAGATCACAGCAGCTGATAGCTTTCAGTACAGATAAACATAAAGGGATGAGCACTGGACAAAAGTACTTCTAACGTCACACCTTAAATGATGGGCTCTGAGCCCAGCAGTAACACTCAGAAATGAGATTGTTCCATGAATACATCAGTGTATTGCTCAGTCACAGGGAAATAAAAGTTAAAAAAATGTAGGCACTAGTAAGAAAAATAGAGAGTGCAACAGACAATGTTACTGTACCACTGCATGGATCCACAATTTGCCTACAATTTGAAAAAATATGCGGTTTAAATCCCCCTGTGTCAGAAAATTTATATTTGGATTAGAAAAGATCTCAAGAAAAGCAGGAAGAATAATCTTAAATGGGAAACACCTTCTATACAAGAAGCAATGGAGCAGACTGAGACTTCTGAGTTTGGAAAAATTGTCCAGAAAAATTATGATTGGTATGATAATGGTAATTAGAAAGCAACTGTGAGCAGTGTTTTCTACTACAAGAACTGCAGATCTTCAAAGGAAGCTGGTGGGGGCCAGATTCAGAACAAACAGCAAAGGAAATGCTTCTTGTGCATCACGTACCCGACAACTTGAAATATTTGCCAAAGGATGCCATGGAATTATGGAGCATTTACATGATCTCCTTTTGTTCAGCGAGGACCTAGTAAGTGAGACTGTGGTCTTGGATCAGGACAATCATATGAATCTGTATGTTCAGACCTGCTTTTCGATGATTATGGATTTGGTGCATGCATTAGGATGTAGAAAAAGGAAACACAAAGCCATAGCAAAATGACTGCTGAGAAAGAAATAATGCTGGGATAAATCATGTACAGTACGTTATATTTCTTCAATGCCATGAGTGTTTTCTGAAGAGGAAGAAGTCCTATTTTCACACCTGTCTCTCCCAGATGCTGACAATCAGCAACAGAGGGCTGTGTATCAGGGCAGGAACCTGCAGGCTGGAAGCCAGTGAATCATTGGTGTTGTGTTCCAGGTGTTTTTAAATGGTAGAGTAAGAAGTTCAGGGCCCTGGAAAATTGGTACAACCAATGGCCCTGCTGTGCACTGTAAATCAGGGAAAACAGCTTGCAATTAACAAGGACTGTTGCAGGGCTTGTCAATATACTCTGTTTTACTGATTATCAGAAAGGTCCAAAACCTCTGGGTCAGATTCCTAGTGAATGTAAATCTCAATCAATTAAAATTAGTTTTAAAGTTTCAGAATCAGGTAAAAAAGCATATGAAAAGGGAAAAGCAATCACAAAACCTGGTCAACAGGAACAATTCCACCTCCAACTCTCCTGACTACCGCATATGACTGCTCCATCTCCAGAGAAAGAAAAGCTTAATCCAGTGAAATAGTCATATAGCAATCTGCTCTGCTTTCTTGCACCCATCATTTTTTTTACCAATAAAAGCACCATTAATCTTTTTACCTCTATGCCATCACATCCAAGAACTGGAGCCAAGAACTGGAGCCTCATCTAAACCCCTTGAAGTCAGTGCAGGCTGTCATTGACTTCAGCTGGCATTGGAACAGACTCTGAGAATGTAAATCGCCTGCTAGCACACTAAATAAAGATGTGGGTTCAATGCAAGTTGAACATAGATAAATTTAATAGTACTGGCATCAGTGAAGCTTTACAGGTCTGCAGGCAGACCAGCCTTCATTCTGTTTGTTGCTGTTCAGTTGACTTCAGTAATTCATTGCATGAGGTAACACATCGAAATGGCATTTGATAGTGGTTTTCACTATCAGTAAAGGCATGAAGCAGAAGATTAAATAGAAATCAAAGTTTCCAAGGGCTAATAATATTTTACAAATGGGAAAGGATATTGTGCACTGTTTATGCCATGCATAGGGTTTCAGAAAGTCTAAGCCAATCACTCTTTCAAGACAGCATGAAGTCAAGCCCTATCTAGAAAATGGTACATTTATTAGGATTCCAAGAAAAAGTGTTCTTGCTATTATCTCTGGGGTGAGATAGACTTTGCAGGAATGACATAAATATATTCTTACCTCCAGTGTTTGATTGGCATAATCTGTCCAGAACACCTACGGAAGATGATACCATGTTGCAGGAATGTGGCATCAGTCTTTTTTAGGAGGAAAACCTGGAACATCTTGAAATATGCCATTGTCATATATGTGTCTGTGTGTATGATAGAAAATAAATTCCACTGCTCGTCTCTTGAGATATATCTTCTTGCACACAGAAATACTAATTTCAGTCTTCATCATAGCACAGATCCATAGCCTATCATGGTATCTGGACTGGGGAAGATAGGAAATAAAACAAAAAGGAAAAAAATTCTTCTAAATATTTATGTCACCTGAATAATTGCTTTGAAGGGAAGAAACCAGGACCTGCTGACAAGTTTCTATTCTAATATTTTCTATTGCTATAGAACAAGTGTCACAAATTCACACAATTTACCACTGAATTTTGGTTGGATTTTTTGTTGGGTTTCTTTGACTGACAACATTTTTTTGCCCTGTATCTCAAAGGAAATCCACTAGTGTTGTTCTTTGCAAAGATTACATTACACACCATGTTGGTGGGAAAGAAGACAAACTTCAAGAAAACCACTTGGAACAGACCAATTTCTGCCCGACTCTTTCATTCCTAATCACACAGTGAGAACCTTGAATGGGTTCAGAGAAGCACTCAGGACCCACAACAACCCATCTACTCACTGGGATATTTTGCATAAACACTTTTGGTCATGTGGGGAATCAGATCTCTGAAACACAATGGTCACTGCTGTCTGGATGGGAGTCTCCATTGCAAGCATTCTTGCAAGAGCAGCTTCTACAGGACCAAGGTGGGATACCCCAATTTGTCCTGGTGATTGCTTACAGTCCAGCTGCTCTGTGGTCTTACATGATGACTATAGCACATCAATGATCCATTTCTATTTATTATTTTAAAACTATGCACGGAACATTTAACTTTCACACTCCATACAGAGTGTCCTACCTAGAACCATAGAACTAGAGAATAATTCAGGTTTGAAGGGACCTATGAAGGTCATCTAATCTGACCTCCTACTGCCCCCCATCCTGCCCTTAATTAGTTTAGGCTGCTTAGGTAGTTGCCTAGTTAAATCCTGAACATTTCCAAAGACATTTCTGCACCTGCATTTTGCAGACTATTTAAATTTATCCATGTGCAGTTTGGCCAATTCCCTCACCTGTCACTGGAATTAAGATATCCATGGGACTTCAGAGGATTCCTCCACCCAGGGAGTTCACCAACACACTGAAGCACACAAAGAGTGCCTATCAACTGGTCTAGGTACAACAGGCAATTGTCTGAAATTTCCACCTAGACAGCTGTATCAATCAGTCAGTTCCTTTGCTGCGAAAAAATGGTAAGAGATCAATGTACTACCTTGTCTGAAACCAGTCCATTGCCATATCTACCCAGAGAGCACCTGGAGACTTAATGGATCAGCCAGGGAACTGAAGACAAAATGCATGTGCACAGATACAGTGGTGGGACCCATCTACATCAAACCTGAATTTAATAATTTTATCACAGTTATAGTTTAAATTAAAGCTTGTCAGAAGTGCTTCATTCTGGGTCTAACGAGGCCTAGCACTTCATTGAATGTAATACTAACACACACATAATTATGGGGTAAGAGAAATTCTTTCCCACTTCAGCACCTCCGTGCATTCAACCATGTGATATGGTCACATTTATGAAGCATGATTCTATTTATATGTTCAAGTAGCTGTCATAGCAGCCTCAGCATCAAATAGCTGCTCTGTTGGTGTGAGCAGATAGTTGCTAATGGGAAATGTTAGAAAGCTCCTATGGACAAACCCCATGTAAGCAGTACTGCTTACTGTAGGAGTAAATTTAGAACAATTTTGCATCTCTGAAGAATTGCCCCTACATAAATGGATGTTTTTAGCTCAGGATGATGCCACCAGGGACTTATCTGGAAACAGGTGCTTCAGCAATTCACTTTAGAGAGATCATTAGGAATGGATGTCCATCTCAGACATACAGCTACCTCACAGTTTACACCTGGGTTAAACTAACTAACTAAGTAACTAACCAACTAACTAACTAACATAACCCTTCCGACGGAGCACCAGGCTCATCTTCTGATTTTCCCTGAGACATAATGAAAATTACTTCATCAACAAAGAAAATTGAATGTGAGATTGAAATGGGAAACAAAATCACATAAACTAATCCAGAATGGATGTGTGTCCCATATTTCTATCTACATGTAAGCCTAATATACTAACACAGTACTTGCTGGTACTTCAAAAACCCCATCATCTTTTCCACCAGCTTTCTGAGCACAATACAGTGACATGTACTGTGCTTAGGAATTCCTTTTACACACCTCAGAGGAGGGACCATTTTTTGGCTTTCATGTTTTGGTTTTTTTTATTGCTTTCTGTGACTTGATGACTTTTTAAAAAAATATATATGGTTTCATTCTAGCCATTAATATTTTATTGAAAAATACTGCCTTCTGACATATTATAATTGACCTTCATTTGGGACAGAACAGTGTTTACAATGCTTATTGTTTTCAATGGGAAAGGTTTACCATCTTAAGGCAAGAGATGCAATTAGGCATGATTTTGGATTACAGGATCAGACCTCCACTGCCTCACGTATAGTCCAGAATTGCATTGATTAAAAAACTTTATTACATTTTATTTTATGTTTATTTCATATAAAGATTTAAAATATTTTATATATTTATACAAACACTACATTTACAAACTATTCATTAATTGTTACTTTATCTAAAATTAATTAAAATTAAAATGCCATAGTTTTATTGTTATTAAACTATGCTTTTATAACAAAAAACAGTAACAACATTTAGACCAAATTTGTGAACTCACAGGTACATCTGCAGAGATTTCCCAGTACTGCCCTTGACCCTTCCCTTGAGGGAAGGGTGTCTGCAGTCACTCAGGTGGGATGGCTCAGTGAGATGAGAGCTGAGCATGGCAGCAGTTCCAGTGGAAAAGCACCACTGATATCTTGGGCCCATATGTCACTTTCTTAGGGTATCAGGGTACACAGAACACTGAGGTGTGCTCTGTACACACATACCTGCCTCAGAGCTGCTCCCTGCTCCTTACAGGTCTTGTCATCCAGTCTCCTTCTCTGTAAGCACACACTGTCCAGTAGTGCTCCTGTCATTTGTAGCACTGCCAAGATTAATCCATCTGTGGAGGCACCTGAAAAAGTATTTTACATACCCACAAAACTACATGTGGAGCTTGAACACGCTAAATCTCCTAGCACTTCTACTTCAGTTGAGAAAAGTAATATCAGCAAATGCAGGTCAAGGAAAGGAAATATATTCAGTTAGTCAAAGTTATCAGAAGAGCCCAGTCAAGGAGTTTTGAATCTTCAGGTAGCCATGAACCCACATCCTGACTTTTTCTGGAGTTCCTTGCTGAGAGTGAAGCATTATTTGGATGCATGAGCAGTGGCACTGAGCCACTGGCACTGAGGATGTGCGGAGCAGTGGCCAAAGGGTCAGTGCTCCAGGATGTCAAATGGCCATTGGAGAAGTGATTAACTACAGATAGGTCACCATTCATCAAGAAGGAATGGAGACTTTGGGACAAACTGAGGTGTTATAAAACATTATTCATTAATTATGCCGCATGAGATTCTGCCTCCAACAATGGATTGCCATCCTGGCTGGCTTAGTGCAGGTGCCTACCAGACTTTCCCTGTCTATTTTAGGGTCCCTATGACTCCTTGGTCTTTCTTCACAGATTGATCTTATGCAGGCTTTGGGACACCATCATGGTCCTGTACCTGCATATTGCTGGCTCATGATCTATATTGACTGACCAACTTAAAATGTGGCCCATTGCTCTCTTTCAAGAATATCAGAGGTATAGTTCAATCTATTAAAAGAAATTTAAGAATGGAGGTGTTATTTCCTGATGCAACTCATTGGGCAGCTACCACCCAAAACAAGCTGTCATTACTAGAGCACATTTTAGCACCCCTGAGTGAGAGAGCAGCATCTCATGGTGGCACAAATAAGATACCAACAGGGGCTCTAAGGAAAGAGAGTGCTCTGTACTCATTAATGTCGGGAGATCATCTACTACATGATTTGATACCCTGGCTGGAGTCCAGACTTTGCCACAATTAGCATATTAGTTTCAATTATGTGAGCCTGCAGCTAGCTTTTAGCTAATATCTATAATTTACCTCGGTAAGAAGTTTGATTTTGTCTGTCTTGTTCCTGATGCAGCTTGATTCAGAGTGAATTTTATGCAGAATAATCCTTCTCTGGCTGACATTCTGCCTGTTTCTAGAAGCTCTGGAGTCAAGCTTCTATTTCACATCTCAGGAAATCTGTGATGGCTTTCACTGTGTGCACATCTTGTCTACTGGTTGTTTGAAGATGCCCAAAACACTCTGAAAAGCCTTAAGTTTATATCTCGCTCCAAGATGAGTTTCTTAAGGGACTCAGCATAAAAAGGTCACCCCAAGCCTTTCAGTGTGCTTACCCTTCTTGGGAAAAAGCAGAGCCCCACCACACAAACCAGTGGGAGAGCTGGGAAAAAGGTCTCATATTAAAATAATTGGTGGATGACTCAGACTTGAACCAAATTCTCTGTTTGATTGTAAACATAAGAGGCGTGATCTGGGAAAATTTAATCAATATTTTTGCATGTTTTTACAGGAAGGTGAGGTTAGCAACAATGACTTATGAAGCTGACTGTAGCACAGTAAGTATAAATTCACAGGTAGTTGTGAGGCTTTTAAACACTGTAGTGGAAAAAGTCCATGGATGTGCCTGGCCAAAACTGTCAGCTCATTGCTTTATGTTAATATATTAACCTTCCCTCGGCAGGATAGAGGCCTAAAGATAAATTCATCCTCTCTCCTTAAAATAGCCTAGACATAGCTAAACCAACTGAGGAACAAAAGGCTAAAAACAGTTGGAGAGCTGTGAGCTGTTTAACCTGAAAAGGAAATGGTTATGAAGGTTTAGAAGGCCCTCCTGGGCCCTCAGCTGAGCAGAGTATAACCATGACCAGCTCTTGTGATGACCCTGAGAGATTAGAAGGAGAGCAACAGCTCTAGGATTTTTGTTCTTACATCAAGTAGGACAAAGAACATTACATTAACTCATGGCAATGTGGGAAAATGGAAGACCAAATATTGATTGAATGCTTTTTTAAAGTGAGATATGAAATTAAACACTTATCACCAGAACAATCTCTGATAGATGAGATCAGAGAAGAGATGTCCCAGAGAAATAGTATTCTGAGGAGTTTATCTGTGGATAATCCACATTATTCATTCCACAGAGCTATGATCTGATATTTAATTTTTCCACCACATTGTGTTTTTGGCAGGATGTTTTTTCTATCTCACATAAGAACCAAATTGTTTTGTAGCTTTAGGATGACAAACTCAAACTCTTCTTCAGGGTAACACTAAAAAATGAAGAGGTAGAAAAATACTTCAGTGATGCACAGCCCTTATATGTTGTTTTGTTACAAGACGTGTATCATCAACTTCCCACACATTTTTTATGCAGGAGATCTATGGGATGCTCAGCTTGGTGCTCCACAGTATGCCACCACCATCAAACAAATGACAGGAAATTGGCAGCATGCTGTGGATTTGCTTTCTGTGACTGAATGGAAAACACTGTTTAGTATGGATCTAATACCCTTTCCTCTTCATCCACTCCTGCCATGCCTCCATGCCTTCAGGTTTCCAAATCAGGTCTCAAGTTGAAGAAAGCCTCCATCCTTTAGAGGTTGAGTATAAGGTTTGCCAATGTACAACAAAAAGCTAGCCACTCCTCAGGTGCCACCTGGGAGCCATACAGCCCCTTCCTCCCTCTCCTCCCCAACAACACTCCAGAGAACATTTTTTTCATAAAAGGAAAAGCTGGAAACGAAAATACTTCATTAGGAATTTCAAAAAGAATTAGAGTGGGTGGGACATTATCACTCCATCTGTGTTTGTGTTACAATTTCATCTGGAAACTAAGCAGTCCATTGCACATGCCGCTATAAATGACAGCCTGTGCCCCAGGCTGTCCACCCCACAGACAATTAGTAATTATAGCTGGCAGCACCAGTGCTCTCAAGTGGCCAGCTCTGAGTCACACCTAGTACTTCTTATGTACACATACACCTTACATTCTTAAATATTCCACAAGCTGCTAACAAGGCATTTGCCAATGTAGTTCTGAAAGGCCTTGAATTGTGCATCTTTCTAGCTTTAGATGGAGACTAATACAAGTCAAGAAGTGTGCTGCCAGTACTGTATTCTCCCATCCCTTGATCTCCAGGGTTTGCCCTTCTTGCACACAAGCTGAAGGCTGACAAACTGGCCCAGCAGTACCCTACATCCCCTTAAAGCCAAAGGCATTGGCACACAGTCTCACTGCACCTATAAGGAGCTGCAAGGAACTCCAAAGTCAAAAGTCTGTCATACTGCTCTTAACAGCCCTAGGCTGAACTGATTTCCTGGTGGATCAAGCTTATAAATACACAGCATGACTAGAGATGACAGCAATGGTACAGAATCAGTGCTTACTTGTATTATTTACTGCACTACACCCATACAGCCACAGACAGTGATCCTTGGTACACTCCAAGCTGAGCAAGCATCTTGTCCTCGTGATTTACCTGACAAAGCAAGCCATCCCCAAGGGTGGCATTGCTATTTCTTACAGACCCTCCAAGATGATTCTGCCTGCTCTTGGGCTGGGCCCGGCACTGGGCTCTGTGGTAGTGTGTAACCCCATGTCTGGGGTTACAAGGAAGAATTGATAAGGAAATTTCCTTCCCCACAGTGCCTTATTCTGCTCCAAAGCCAGGCATGATTATTAGGTTACCAACCACAACTAACCCAGGGCAAATTTCAGCTGCCTGAAAGAAATCAGAGAATCATAGGATGGTTAGGGCTGTTTAGCCTCGAGAAGAAGGCTCAGGAATGGATCAAAGAGAATCTCATTGATGTGTATAAATACCTGAAGGGAAAGTGAGAAAAAGAGGGAGACAGGTTTTCTTCAGTGGTGCTCAGTGACAGGACAAGAGGAGACAGGCACAGACAGAAACACAGAAGGTTCTGTCAAAATATAAGGAATCACTTTTTTACTTTTTTGCATCACTGAGAGTGATGAAGCACTGCAACAGCTTGTCCTGGGAGGTTATGGATTCTCCATCCTTGGAACTATTCAGAGGCTATCTGAACATGGTTCTGGTCAAACAGGTCTAGGCAGCCCTGCCTGAGGTCCCTGGATAAAATGCACATGTGCATTGTTTTCGTTCACAATAGATTATTGGGAGGAAGGCATGTAGTTTCCAGCAGAGCTAAAAGAAGAAAGAAAATAAAAGGAAGTACAATTAAGCCTGTGAAAGACAGGCAAAATCTAAACCTTATGGCAAACGGGTGCTCAAAACAATCCTAGTTATTACAGTGAACAAAATGTGTGAAAGGAGAAGCTTGAGGAAGGACAGACAAGATGCCTGGAGCTTAAGGCAGATGTGGGGTGGCAAATATTATGCTTACCAGATGGCCCTATGATTACACAACATTTCAGCACAGTGATGGAGTCTGAGATTTTCTGTCTTGCAAGAAGTAACTTCAGATGAGTTTCAGCAGAGTAAATATGCACCATTGACTTTTATTCAGTTTTAATAGACTTTTGTAATACACTTTTTAAAACGTACTTCTACTTTATGACTGCTACTTCCTCATACTCTCCTACTTAATCTTTTTCCTCATAGATCTTTAATTGTGTAGAAGAACCACTGTGATGTATTTAACTTTCATATAATTTCCCCATTTGGCAATAATACCCCCAATTAACTACTGTTCTCATTAACCAGTTTACTCATTTATAATCAAGGGCAATGGCTTTAACAGTTGTAATAATATGCCTTGTTAATAATGTCTTAATGAGGATTACCCTTATACTGCTCTCAGAAGGTTCCCTTTTTCCCTAAAATGAGAAAAATCATATTAATGCCAAATAATCTTCTATCCCCTGGCTAAGTGTTTTGTTGGAATAAAAAGATAATATGGAAAAGTACTGCCGATTTTTTACCTCCATAGGCTGCCATTTAGAAATCCAGTGACTTACAGTAGGTGGAGTAGATGATGCAGTAGTCCATAAATCAGTTCTGGCCTCAGTCCCCTTTCTTACTTGCTGTAATTAGACACCAAGAGGCTCCTTTTATATCCTCTGTTGAATCAGGATGTAGGCATTTTTATAATTTTCACTGGACATAGTAAAGAGAATATTGTTAATTAACTCAGGAAAAGAAGTAAAATCAAAATGGAATAAGAAGTAAAATCAAAATGGAATATCTAGTCAAGCTTCTACCGAATTAAACTAAAATATCAAATTTAAGAGAATCTCTTCCTGTAGAACTAAGGAAACACAATAAAACTGCAATGACTGAATATATGTTCTGCTAGCAGTAGCATAAAAAATTTAATGTCTAGAATCAGCACATAATGTCTCCACATAATGAGACAGGTTTACCATTGATCAGCAAAAAGAATCTCGCATGGTCATGTTAAAAATAGAAGCTCACACATGCACAGGTAGAATAGAGAAGCTGCATAGGAAAGCTTGCATTTAAAATAGAAGGGAACAGAAGGATAAGTCAATGAATGGTCAGGCAACCTTGGAAGTTTAAATGCTGGAGGAAGAAGCACTTGGTGAAAGATAGCTCTATAATGCATCGGAACTGATGGAGAACTGAATGCATGTTTCCTTTTACAGTTTTGCCGAAACAGAGCACTCACAGACTGGTCTAACAGTCTCTGAGAAACAGAAAACTGTTTGCTATCACCTGTGCAATGCGTATTTGCTATGCTGCATTCTGTAAATATAAAGGCCCACTGATCTCTGACGATCATGATAAATTAAGAAAGAGTTATAAACCCCTTAAGCCCTCCGTCTTCCAGCACGTTACTCAGATGTTGCTGTATTTCCCATTCCAAGACAGTTGGGGTTTGAATCTTGCCTTCAGTGATCCATTAGGATTTTAGGGCATACTTAGACAAGGAAAATAGTTGAATCTGATTCGTTTTAATCACGGAAGACACAGCACTTGGTATGATAAGCATCTGTGCTGAGATGGGGAGAAATTGATCTTTAGAAGTCAATATTTGTCAGCCTCTGGAAATGTTGGTTTGCCATAATCAATTCTTTCTTGCCCATGTTTTGGTTTTAATGACTGGAAATTAGGAAGATTAAAAGAACGATGTCCCAGCAATGTTTCTGTTCCAGAAAAGCCATTGCAGCTACAGCTGTGGAGTATCCAAATACATTCATTCAGTTTGGGATTTAGAACACTGTAAAAAAGTAAATGTCACACTGTTTTTCAACCTTTTGCAGAGATGTCAGATCAAGGCCTGTTCATCCTACACACCTGACAACACCTTTAATGTATATTTTTAATCAAGCACAAAAGTTGGAAGTAGTCTCAGCATTAATTTTTAAGAAGAGAATTTTTAAGAAGATAATTTTTAAGAAGAGAATTCTCTAAAACAAGAATTTCATTAAGTTCCATTATTTCTCATAAGGTTCCCATGATATCAACAAACACACATGAATGAAAACCCATTTGCATTAAAGCAATCAGGCATTTTCCAACAGACTTCATTGGAGGCAATATTTTACCTGGTATCTTATGAGGAATAGATTTTACTTTCCCTTGAGGAATCACTGTTTTTACTGGTAAGCAGGCAGTATACTTTATACAGCAATTCTGAGACAGCACATGCAAGTGATAAGAACTCAATGAATAAATTTTGATGCATTCTGAGACCAAATGAGAAGGTAATTAAATAAACTCACAGGATAGAGTTTTCAACAAAACCAGGATGATTTTTTTTCTCTTCCTTGGGCTTCAAAACAATGTAAGCCCTCTGATTTGGTACTGAATTTAACAATAAACTCCTTGCCCTTGACTGTGTACAAGCTACTTCTAAATCACTGGTGTGCCAGCTCAATTCCATCACTTATTTTTTAGACTGGAAGAATTTAAAGTCAAACTTAATTAAGCTTCTGACATTGTGAGATGGCATACAGGAAACTTTAAAATATGAGCCTTGTGTGACTTGGTTCTTGATATCAGTCCCATTTTGAATTCCTACAGTATCATTGCTTAAAAACATGTCTTAAAGCTGTATTTTTTTTTCTGCAGCTGGTGTTTGTCACCTTTTGCACAGATCTGTGCCTTCCTTTGCACCTAAAGAGATGCATTTTCCTATGGAATATGTTAAATGCACTCAGCCAGCTCTTGATTACATCTTGTGTCTCCCCAGTTGAAAATATCTGGGGTTCATAGCCTTCACAGACAGATAATTTTACTTTTTCTGTTTATTGTGAAAATTAAGCTGAAGCTAGAGGGGAAGAACTAGGTATGGAGTCAATCAGCACCTGGTCTGACATGTTTTGGGCTTACCTGACTTAATGAACAGTATCTTCCTTCCTATTTTTGCAGGACTGGCTTGACTATGACCTAAATAGAGAGGAGAGAGGCCACAGAAAGAGACAGATGGAAAGAAGGATGGGAATATGCACAAAACATGACAGAGTCATAAAACAGGACACTGGACAAGTGGAAATCATGACCTCCTTGGTCCAAATTCTTCCTGTAAACTATTACACAGCTTTAGGTCACCAGCAGACTTGGCCAGCTTTGGAAGATGGAACTAGTAGTACATTTTTTCATGTCATCTAGCCAAAATCTTGGTCCTATTAGGCTTCAGTAGTTTATGAATCACTGGAATTTCAGTGCTAATGAACTCCTGCACTCCAGCCATTTCACTTCTGTGAGAACCTATGGTTCAGCTGAAATTTGAGTTGTTTTTCTCATTGATATAGTGGTAGCTGTTCATTCACTTAGAGAGTGAGAAAATGCATATGAATGCAAAATAACCTTCTACCTCTACCTTGTGGCTAAGTGTTTTGTTGGAATGAAAAGAAAACGTACTTGCATTTGCCACCTGATTATCCCCTGGATATTAAAACCTATTGAACTGATGTGATAGACTGAACATGGCTTAGATAAACTGCTTGAGCCCTGCGATCAATTTCTCCCTGATAACCTAGGAAGCCTTAAAGTGTTTTCATGCCAGATAAGGGAAAAAGCAGGTAAGAAGTGGATCCTCCAGAGGTGGGGTGATGCTTTTTATCACGTTGATTTCCTCCCTCCCACTTATGCACAACTTCATCTGCCAGTGTAGAACTCCCTGCCATGGGAGGTATTGGGCATTCACACAGAAGCCCAAAGGTATTCCTCCCTCCCAACAAGGCGCAACTGGCACAAGGAGAAGCAGGGCCAAACAGCAGCTGTGTCATTAAAAGGGGCCACAAACTATCAAAGACCTCCCAGGCTCCCCGAACTCATTTTCACAGTGTTGTCTCAGACAGAGTAAAATCCCTCTCCAGAGGAGGTGTCGGGGAGTTCACACTTACACCTGAATGTGAAAAACCTGTCCCACTCTGTCGTGTGGGCCCCCACTCCCAATGGATCAAGATTGCAACCATCTCTCTGGCCACAGACATCAAAATTGCAACAATCAATGTCACTGCTGGGTGCACGAGTGCTGAATCCTTTCCTCCCCGCTACTTACTCTTGTCCTTTCCTTCTATTTCATTCTTTTCCTTATGTATTTTTATTCTTGATGATTTTATGTTTTTCTGAAATGGAACCAAAATGGCTACATACTCCTTGCTGCTGAACCTAATTGTTTTAAAACAAACCTCCTATGTATGCAGGTTATTCAGTATTGTTTCAATCTAATTCACCACGAGGGATCTATTAATAAGAACCTCTGTTACCCTGCCTCAGAGGTGGGCTATAACAACTAATAAATAAAAATCTATAGAACTGGCAGGAGAGGCCAGAAGTGTCAAAACTAGTCATATTGCCCCTTTAAATTCTTAGCTGAAAAATTAATAAAAAGCCATGTGTTGTTTAAGGCATATGAACAGCACATAAATGAGGAAGATGTTAGTTTACACAATCCAGACTGGTTTGATTCAAGAATCAGTCAGCCAGCTGCCCAACTTGAAAGATGAATTATACTGTCACACACCACAATCAAGGTCTAGACAGATCTCCACCATTTCATGGTACATAATAT
This sequence comes from Climacteris rufus, assembly GCA_013398175.1. Classification (NCBI taxonomy): domain Eukaryota; kingdom Metazoa; phylum Chordata; class Aves; order Passeriformes; family Climacteridae; genus Climacteris; species Climacteris rufus. Next base: position 120,019 of record VZRZ01004636.1, on the reverse strand, counting down.
TTCAGACTTGAGTTTTTAATCATTGGCTTTTTAGACACAGTTACTGTAACTCATTTAGCATCAGCCTGGATGCACTACCTGAATACTTCCATCTACTTGTTCTGAAGGGCTGTGGCAGAGACAGAAACTTACTATACCTCTCTTCGTTGCCAAGGAAAACCCAGGTCTGTGCTAAACATTGATACTCTCAGCCTCAAGATCCATCTTCATCTGATGAGGCAGTATCTCTGTTCTGGCCTCCTGGGCCAGCTATTTCTTTTCCAGATTGTGATGGTAAACTGGTATACCATAGCAAAAGCTAGAAGGTCACTCTTCAGAATTCTCTGGGAAAAAAAGTAAAAGCTTGAGGAAGAGATCTAGGAAATGCTACACAAATTAAAGATTAAAAGAAAGGGTTGTCCTGGTGACTTGCTGTGAGTGCTCAATATCTCTGGATCTGGATCTGTGCCTTTACTTATGAAACATAAGACCAGCACCCCCCTTCCTTGAGTCAGCAATAACGTAAAAATAATTGAACATCCTGCAAGGAGAAGTCTGTCATGTTCCTGTATTTCACTGGTTCAATAACCTCATGTTATTAAAATTTCTTGCAATCTTCTTGCTATTAGGCAGTGCCTTATTTGATCAGATGATTATGAAAGATGGAGGGAGATGTTAACTTATAGAGTTTCTTTCTGATACAGAATTACATAGTAGGCTGATTCAACCTGTATGTGACAGCAAAAATAAGAATTTCTTTGCCTCCTTTCTCATTTTTGTATTTTGATTTCCTTGTATTTTTTATCCAAAAATGTCATAGACTAGTAATATCCCATGACTCCATTTCACACTTACTTAGCAATGGTATTTCTGACTTACCTCTGGTAGCAATTGGCTTATATGAAGGTATGCAATACATCTTGGGATCAGGCAAAACCTCCTTTTCCTCTTTTTAGATGATATCCTTGTACAGTTTTAGCTAACTTTATTACCATTTTTTACCACTACTTTTCTGTAGCTTTTTCCACCTTCACTTCTACATGAGACAAGTATCAAGATGAATGTCTGCTTTCATGAGGTATTCCCTGGAGGGGGGGAGCACAGGAATTTGCTTTGACATATTCATGCTTATAATTGTCCGGAGTATTCTCAAGACACATCAGTGTATTATCTGTCCTAATTTCCTTTTCATCCTCCACAACAATAACCTTCCTTTCTACACAACTCTCTACAGACCTGGTGTTGAATCTGTCCCTGATATCCCTGGATGTTAGGATGCGCAATGCGTATTCCCTGGCAGAAACAAAATCATGTCCAGGCTCAGTCCTAGGATGTAGAATTTTTATACCAGTACATGGATACATTTGAATAATGTGAATCTCAGGTCTGTTTATTGTGATGGTTGTAATGTTTCCCCCAGATGATGACACGGAAATGGTCTAGGCAATACAAAAAGAAAATAAAGCCCACCACTCGGTTAGAATCTACTATTACATCACACCAGGCATTTTCATTACCTCTTCTACTATGCCATAAACAAAGAACTATGTGTTTCTTTCTGTCCTTCATAAAATCCTGTGAGAACCCAGAGAATGATCTCAATCAACAAGCTTTTGTAGCAAAGAATAGCCAACCAATTTGCAGAAAAGAGGCTTCAGGAGGCATAACTACTTGACAGAGATGACAGACCTTATTGCTCTTGACTCTTCTCAGCTTTCTTAAGTGGAGTCTCTTTTCACCTGTCTTTGCCCCTGTTGATGCAGAATTTGCTTACTATGGCAAACAAATAAATTCTGATAACAACCAGAATCAAGTAATCAATTTAGAAACTTACTTACCAGAAAGATTTCTCCCTCTCAGTAAAAACAATCAGCGCTGTTGCCATAAATCCTTTGCTGGCAGATACTACAGCAGTGATGATATCCATCAGCCATTTCAGTCCCATTTGTTTCTTGCTGGACATGGTACTCAGCAGGCCCTCTGTCACATCCATGAACAGTCTCTCTTCTGGCTGGCCATGCCAGCGCTTGGATGCACTAGCTGCATCCTGAGCCTGCTGCTGGGTCTGGGAAGTCCTTCCTGGTGCTTGCTCAGTTCTTCATGCTCTATTTCACACCTTTGGAGGGGAGCATTCTTTTTACCTAAAGTAACTGTAGCTGCCTGAAAATTAGGTTTAGACTAAACTAATTGACTATATTGACTCTGTAGGCCATGGAGAGAAATAGATATCTACTAAACACTGATGTTCCCCACCTCTCTCAGCATGGAAGGACTGCCTTCTTCACGTTAGAACAGAAAAGTGTCACGAATTGACTGGGCAACAATTTTGAAATACTGGTATAGGCTGTGATAGGCAATATTGTACCACTATATTTATGACTTTTTTAGTTTTCTGTGCAAGCAAACTAGAACCAGAAATACCATGTGTGTAACAGTGATGTCCAGTATTTATCACAGTACAGTGACAGCCATATTATTATGGGACCTTGTGACAGAGTGCAACAGTTACTAAACGGAAAGCCAATACGGATGGCTGAGGTACCCCAAATGTACATGCATGTCAATCCATAAGGCATGGCCATAGCTGATTTTGATTATGTTATGATCTAGCTGACTGTATATTGACAATTTTGCCGTCTTCAACAGGGCACTTCCTTCCCCTTTCCCAAATACAGTTGCTTAAACTGGGCCTAGAAAACCGTCACAGGCTCCGCATACCAGAGAATAAACTGAAATTACGAGACTAGGAACTACATTTTCCTGTTCTTTATATTCTTCCACTAATTCATCCTTTTCCCAGTTTTCCCCTTCTGTATTGCTTTTCTGAGTCTTTATGTACTTCCCTTCTCCTTATTCCCTTTAGATTATCTGTTGGTTTAAAATCCTAACAACACAGTAACCATTTCTCACTTTTTTAATGACAGCTCATTATTGCTGACAAGAAAGAGAAGAAAACCATGTGAAAATGTATATGCATGAAAATGTCATAATACATAATACACACTGCTGAGATCAGTAGTGAGGAGGTTGGGCCTTAGTTAAGACAGCTAGACAGCAAACATATACCAGAAAGTAGAGGCAGATTATAAAAATGAATAAAATAATGGCCCTGGAAAACTAAAGTAATATAGTAAGGACATGTGTGTTAGAATCAGACAGAAAAAAGCAGTTCCTTTGTGTAGCATAGATAACATGGCAAATAACTTTGGGAACAACTGGCACCTAACTGGTGCCATTCCACTATCATTCTGCCACTCTCCAGAGATTCACTGCCTTCCTTGTTGTACTCACTGCCACTGAAAGCAGCACATGCTGAGCTGCTGCTCTGAACACAACCACATAACCCTTCCACAAACCGGTTCCTGAGACCATGGGTCATACAAACCCATGGACTTGTTGGTTCACCAATGGTAATTTCTAGATTTAGTTTTGCACTTCTGTTTCTTAGCCTATGCTTTTTAATTGAAGCAAAATACCAAAGGTTTTAGAGACCTCTCCTTACCCAGAGGAGGAAAAGGTGACAAATTCTGCCATGGATCCTGTTGAATGGAGTAAGAAGGGATTTAATGAGAGAGGGAGTTGGAAATGTATCACGGTTTGTTTATTTCTGGAGAAACCTTTACGGCTCCTGCCTCCGTTGGAAACTTCTAGCAGTGTTCACTTTTAGACAGAAACATGAAATCAGCACTGTCATATAGTTCATTACAGGCTTTATGGGTGGAATCTCAGTCCATCTCTACTATAAAATGTGGTTTCAAAAAGGCCAGCTTTGCTAAGGACTTCACAGTCAGTTCATTAAGACAATACCTTTTTGTATCTGCTGCTCACAAGAAGAGCCTTTTAGATGAAAGAAGGTAAAAAATGAAGCCATGATGGTGAGAAGAATTCACCTCTTGACATTTTAAGGAGAAAAATTTCCTTGGACTAAGAGTAGATTTAAGTGTAAGTCAAGACTATCAAACCCAAAAATGGTCCAGTGTGCAATGCTGAATATCCAGTATGCACTTACCCCAAATCATCTGCTGTTGAAAACCTGATCATGTCTCCTGAGGTTTCCGTAAGTGGTTCCAGTAATTGGAGTTGCAGTTGGCAGTCTAAGTCCGGCTTCCTAATTAGAGAGACTTGCCCATGTTCCCCAGGGAATTGCCTCATTAGGAATCCGTATGTATTTCTGCAGACCCCCTCAGACTTTTTGCATTCAAGGTTACCTAGCAGATGTGCTTCTCAGAAACACAAAGTGATTCCTCTATCAACACAGATATTAGTTGGAATGTATTAACTTTAATTGGAATAAACTGGGGATGGGAGAAGTGGGGTAGGCAAGGGAAAATGAGAAGGGACTGATAATCTGCTTGTGATCCATTCTACAAATGCCAGAGAAGGTGATACTTTGGGTTGTGTTGTATTTCTGGTTTTCTTTCTAAGGATTGACGAGCATTGTAAAGGAAGGAGGTGAACTGCCCAGGTGTATTTTGGAGTTCAGAGGAGAAAAGGACGTCTCAGATCTCAAACCTAATACACCTTTTACACATTAGAGGAGCTGTCATGCAAATCTATTTCAGTGATCTGGACATGTGCTGGAGGGATCACAAATTTCCACAGTCCCTTTTGAGACAGCTTGCACACAGCAGTGAGGCTTCACAGGCAAATGACCTCCTTTCACATGTCCAGCCAGTCTTGGCTGACTAGCTTTTATAGTCAGTCTGTAATGTAAAAACATATAAAATACTAATCTTAAGCACAGCTTACATTTTCTTTCTTTCTGACCCGATTCTGATCTCAGCAAATCAAGTTAGTGGCTGATTAGTTCCAGGCTTTATTTCTGGAGCACAAAACAGTTCTTATATCTCCCTTATTACATTCTTGTTTGAGGTAGGGAAAAGTAATTTTATTTCTGAGATCTGAGTGAGATGGCCACAGCCATAAGGTTCTGTTACAGATGGATTGATGGGACAGCTGAGACAAGAACATCTTTGCTGAACAAGCTAAGGAATAAGTGCTTCTTGTGATGGGAATGGAAGTTAGTAACACTAAGTGTTCAGGGTGAGGAAATGACTGAGTTTCACAACTCCCTCTGTACAACTGTGCATCACAGATGCTCTGGTTGGTGCTTAAGGTACTTATATGACTTTTGAACATGCACTTATTTTCTCCACTGTTTTCCATACTTCATGGCTATTCTCAGAAATATCCCATTAACATTCTCTTTGCTGTAAATGTCCCTAGTGACTTGACATTCGGGAATAAGCAGCTTATGTGGCCTAAGTTGTCAGTTAATTTTAGCAGTGGCTAGACTTGAGATGGCAGTCCTGCCCACACAAAAATATGGGTGACATGCCCATAAATCCAAATGTTAATGGTTTGAAAAGGCCGACAGCTTCTCCCTCTGTTTCCTGGAAAAGAAAAAGAGGTGATTTCAATATAAAAAGAGGCATCTGAATACATTCATTATTTGAGCTCACTGGCATGTATCCTGCCAACACTGCCAGCTTTATTAGTGTCTTGGTAAAATCCTCAAATCTGGCATATTTTACTGCTTCATGTTCTTTGTCTTCAAATACGGTTGCTATGTCTGGAGAGCACTGCCAGGGCAAAAATAACTTACTGCACATTTCAGAGCACTGCCTTCAGTGTAGCCTGAATTCTGTCAAGCAAAATTTCACCTGGGGGGGGAGGGGGATAGAAGAGGAGGAGGAAAAAACTTGGAGGAAAAAATAAACCCATTGTAGTCCTGAGTTCCTAGGACATTGGGACTAGACTGATCTTGTGACAAACTACTTATGGGCATCATCCCCACACAGAGCTGGTGGTCCAGAGGAAGTACCCACAGTGAGAATCTGCCCTTATGGAGAGCTGTAGACGCACACACCTTTCACCCCAGAATCAGAGCTGCAGAGGGTAAATCACAAAGTCATCATTATGGTCTTGGGGGCCTGCAGCATGCACAGCCTCCCTTCCATCCTGGTGGCAGGACAGGCACAATACACCCTACTAGAGGGAGTTACTGCAACAGGGGAAGGAGAAGAAGGAATCCTTTACCTCCCTTGAGTTACTCTGTGCTTGAATATCTGCACAAGAGATGTAGGTTGCTGAATCCTGTAACTGAAGAAGCCTGATTTCTGAAAGTGGAAGGCTTGAGGCCCATTGGCATGGTACAAGTTATTGCAGAAAGTCTTCCTGGAGCTGGGATGGGTGTAAGGGCAAGAGGCTCTGTTCTGTGGGGTTCCCATTACAGTCACCGTCAGGGTGTTTGCCACAAAGTTCCCAATCTTCCTCTTCTGTTGTCTTCCAGACCCATTTCTCTCTCTCAAGTTTGGGTGATACTACACAGCTGGTTCAAAAATTACTGTGGGGAGAGATCAACAACTGCATATGCCCATAAGCACAGGTCTTACAGGACACGTGCCTGCATCAGCTGTATAATTATTCCAATAGAAAATCTTTACACTTTAAACAGAGAACTCTGAAAAAAAAAATAAACCCCCCTGCTTGGAAGTTACCTTTTTGTTATTCTGAGTCTCTCTGGCAAATCTGTCAGCAGGTCACACATGTATCATTGCTCAGTGCAGCCCTGTCCTCCTAGTCCCTGCCCTAGACAAGTATTCCCAGAGCTGGCTGAACCAAAACTGGCTGGGTTCTCCTTAGCAGATTCCAAATTGTGTGAAGCACTCTTTTCCACTCTTATTAACACAAACCTTGTTTCAGCTCTCCAAGTTCCACAAAGTAGAAAAATCTGGAAAGAAAAATCATCTAGACTCACCTTGCTGGTGTTGTTATTTACGACACTGTGAGTTCAAAGACCATTTGAGGGGATGCTGAAGACATTTGAGGGTGTTTTTCTTTGTCCCATAACACAGAGAAATGTGTAAATCTAAGCATGTGGGGGGAAGATAGGCTAAATGTATTGTAAAATCTGTAACAGCTAATTTGGTAGCCCAGGACAGCATTTTCAGAGTGTGCTGCTCTCACTGACTCTACCAGTGCATGGGCTGAAACAGAGTAGCTCTCCTCAATGTTTCAAGGTTCAGTGGAAAACGGTAACTCTCAGGGAAATTACGTATTCAGAGCTAGAAAAGAGAAGTCTGACAGAGTGCTTTCCACTGTTGGAGCAAGACAAAGGGAGTGAGACACTGGTTTCATAAGGAGACCAGACATAATAAGTGGCAATATTATAATATAAATTTTCATGGGTTGCCTTTAAGATCACCCATTGTTGAGCAAAGCTCTCATTACAGTAGGGCACAAAAGAGTGAACTCTGGACAGAGTGATGGCCTTAAAAGTGGATTTTTCTGCTTTTGCTAAATTTCACTGCATTTTTCAGCTATTTATACTGCTGATAACCAGAGTCTGCTTTGTACTGGGGTGGAGGATTACAGAATCTAAGGTGTACTTTTTTTTTGTGGACTTCTCTGCATTTCAAACATTGGTAATTAAAATGAGAAAAGTTTATTTTTCTGAAGAATTTCAATCACAGAAAAAATATAGGAGAATTTAATCTCCCATCCTAATTTTCCTGCTATCTTTTTTGAGATATAAGAGGTTATTTCTGGTGACTAGAAGAACCTAGGACACTGCCAGTTTTAAGACAGATCAAGTTTTGATGCTTTAAATCCATGTCCTCCAAGTTCTGGGACACAGACTGAAAAGATCAGCTTTTGGAGGAAAAATGTCTTTAAATCCTTGGTACTGAGAGCCCAAGTTTGGCTCTGATTTACAGTTCTGTTGAAAAATTATAAACCTCAAAGTATTCAGGGGATATAAAACCAGATCTCTTAAATCACTAAGGATCAACGATGCAATGAAATAGCTTAGTATACCATATGACCACCCCCTTATTTGTCATTGTGCATTTCAGGGTTCTGTCAAGTTGAGGCAGAGGCCATGCCAAAACATCTGGTGCATAAGGAAAAGAAGACTAAAGAGATTAGGCATGAGCCTCAAAACTCCACTGAGGGACACTGGCCAGAGGGAAATTCATAGATTCATTTCATCGGGGTTTAGTGTGTCTTAGGTGGGTTTTGCAGTGTGTGCCTTAAATCCTGCAGCTATTTCTGAATCCTTTCTCTCTCTTCTTGCTACATTCTGGTTTCTTTACTATAGCTTTATCACCTGTCTCCTGGGTAACAGCTCTCACTACTGAGGACTGGTTTGTTGCAAAGGAGTACTTTAATTTCTCTTCCCTGTAAAATCACAAAGACTTATTGAAAATTAATTTCCTCAGTTACTATTGACTTATTAATCTATCTGGTCTGCAGTTTGATTCCTAGAACACTTCCTTCTCCTCATAGACTATCACCATCATCATTGGAAATATGTCAGCCTTGACCTGAAGAGAAACAACTGACCTAACTCCTCTTCACTTACATAGCCAAACAGAGTTCTTTAACTCTAAAATTCCCAAATATTACATCAGATTTGAAAGTGATGAGCCAAAGGTATGGATATCAGCTCCTCTTATGGTTTCTGAGCTTATCTTAACCTCAAAATGATAGACTAGGGCTGCAGGTTACATGATTTCCCTTTATTCCAAGTATGGTTCAGCCTGTAGACCCAACTTCCTAATGTGCAGCAAATAGAAGGGAAATCATACAAATATTTGGTCACAGAGCACAGAGACTTGGTATAAAGTTACCAGAGCAGAACCAGAGCACAGTGATTGTCATTATAGTGCACTATTGCCAGCTGCAGAAGAATGGAAGGACAAGAACAGATTCAAAAGTCTGGCAAGCTTTACTGCTACATCTGATTTTGAAAATTCCTCAAAGTCTCTCTGTATAAGCAAGAGACATACTGCATAATTCAAAATAATATATCTCAGTCAGAAAGGCAACCCAATGAAATTTCAAGTACTCTTCTCTCACCTGTTCACCCACTACATTAACAGCCTCTTCTTGTGGTGCTATGAATCATTTCACTGACACTATTGTGGTTCCTGGGCACAACTCCTACAGTGACATCTGTGACTTTCCAAAACCAAGGAATGGAACAACCAATTAATTTCTTCATGGCTCTACTTCTCCTCATATGCTACATTTGAATTTTCTCCCAAATCCACTGCAATGTGAAAATAATAATGAAAGAAAGTTTTCCTTTCATAAATTATTTGCCTGCCCAATTCCACTGGTTTACTTTCACCTTTAACTGCGTACTTGAAAATTCATTGGCATGCTGATTTCTTCTTTTTTCTAATATAAACTATTATAAGGAAGAGAGAAGCAAGAGAATAAATAGCAAGGGCAAAATTTTCCAATGGAACTCCAAAAGGTCACAAATAGTATGTTCTAGTATGTAGCTTTAGATGGCAATAGATACATATTTTCATATACAAAATACACTGTTAGCCACATAGTCCTCTATGAACATGAAATGTCCCACTGCCTGCACAAACGCTCACAGATACCATGAACATATTTTTGCAGAATGACTCACACTTTGCCTTGAAAAGGCAAGTGGAACTGGCAAGACTGTGCTGATATTTCCACCTTATGAAACTTTTCCAAACATAGAACAATCACCTGTATTCCTTGGGTATGGAACCCAGCAAGTCTGAAGTTGTAATTGTAAGTCATGTCTTAATGATCAAAGAATCACATTCTGTTACAAGGTAATTTCTTTTCTTTTATTTTTATTTTTTAATGTTTTTCTCTCACCACCACCAAAGAGTATTGTAATAATTTTTAAAAACAAATTACTTCTGTGAGAAGCACAAGCATAAGTAATTTCAGCCCAAAGGGTAATTTTGCTGGAAAGTTTCATGCAGCTGAATAGAAGGTTTTGGCATGAGATTGTTTTCTCACTCATAACTATAATGCCTTGTTATAATGAATGTTAAAGTCAGTCCTTCATTAACTAGCAAACAGAAATTAAATAGAAACTCAGTAGGTGACTTGGATTTAAGACTCAGTGACAATATATTTCCATCAGTCCAATTTAGTTTTCTCTTACTGTCAGGTCATTGCCTTCTGAATACAAATCTGGAGGGTGTCTCTACAGTCAATCTTCGGAAATATTTGGAAGTGCATTAGCAGGCATCTAGCCATTCCAGTTACAGTAAGAAGCATTAATCACTAATCCATATGAAAGTATCAGATGATGGTATACTTAGAATCTTCTTCCTAATAGACAATAGGAATATGTTCTTAGGAATATGCAGAGGGACCACAAAGGTCTCTTTATATTTCATAACTCCATAATGAAAGGCAGAAAGCAAAGGAAAACGAATTATTTTATTTATTATGTAGAAAGAGCATTACTTTTCAGAAAACCATTTTAATTTTCTTCATTACCACAGAGATTATGTTCTTCTGCTTTTTATTTCCTATGGGCTTGTCTGTATTGTATAGTCTATTTTTGTGGTCCACTTTAAAGACAAAAATGACACAACCAAAACCTGTTTTTCAGACTTGGTCTCACACAGAAAAACACTTTCCTTTACAAGGGATGTGGGAAGGGGAATAAGGTAGTCATTACCTCCTCGTTAACATTATTCTCAGCTTCACATACTTGCCAAGGCAATGAGAAGGTCCCCATTGCCACCAGTTACACTGGGCTCTGTGCCACTGGTCTCCCAGGAAAGGGAAGCATCCAGAAACCACAGGAGAACTGCCCTGGCAGGTCTCACATCCAAAGACCATCCTTAAAACAGACTGCCTGAGCACTTCCTAACAGTGGCTCCCTTACACATCTCGAGCTCTAAACATGGAAGAAAACACCAAATTTTAACACCATTGAGGAAGACTTGTGTTGTGATACAGAGATTGAAAGTAGAGATAAAACTGTAAAATATAAGAAGAAAACACATTCTTTCCAAACTTCTAACTTTAGCAGCTTAGCCACAATTAGACCACAGCATGTTTATGAGAAATTAGTACATGTACTCTTCAACTCAGCTTTTCAGGGTGAACATCAGGGAATCTTAAAGATTATAACACTGAAACCTGAAAGTTACCTTTCTGTTTTTCAAGAAGAAGTGCAGGCTTCTTTTGCTAAAATACACAAACGACTGTGTGTCTTTACAGATTGACTTAGCAAAAGAGATAAGCAAATCTGGAAGATAAACAGGAATTTTTATACAACCATGTGTGTAATATTAGGCATGCAACTGTATGTGACCATAGGCATATATCTCTCTAGCCTGAGCGGTTGAAGCTGATCTCTGATCTGCTGTGTGAGCCTTTTCAGTTACTAAATATGCCTTTTTTTTCAAAACCATTTTCCATCTAAGTAATTTTAGAAATTCAGATCAATGTTCTGTAGTAAAGAGTGGGCCCTAGGTTGAAATAAAGCAATTCTAAAGAGTTAGAAGTGGACTTGATAGTAATCCAAACCATGAATTTATACTAAAACTGCATTTAATGGACAGTTTTGAAATATGACAAAGAGCCTTAAAGTAAAACCAGATTTTGGTTAAATGTTTACAGATAATCTACAGAATTGACATTTACCTACCTAAACTGCAGCTTGAAACACAGACTTCAGCAAGTTTTAAGCATAATTTAAAAGCACAGACAAGTCAGCTACCTTTTGAAAGAGACTGGCAAATAGGTTTCCAGCAAAACCTATGCTCTGGCACGTTCTAAATGGGTTTACAATGTAGCATTTGGGATTTGCAACACAGCATTCAGAGTAAACCTTGAAGACAAGTGATGTCAGCCTATGGTGGGACCTAAGCACTTTGTATCTGATCTGGATCTCAAAATCAGCTACTAGGAAAGGTAGGAGGGGAACAAATGAAGCCTGAAAACCAATGACTTTTGAGCCAAAAACCTGTATTTTTGTGTGAACTCAACCCCAAAGTTTTATATACCTCCAGATGACAACCTCAGGTTTTGGTACTGAAATAGCTACTGGGAGATCACTATGTTAATGAACTATTATCCAGAAACCATTGTTGAGAGGAATTAAAACAAATATGAATAAATCTGTGTTAACTTCTGGTTCATTACCCACAGACTACCCACCTATTCTTTGGGCATCGGGGGCATTTTGCTGCTTAAAAAAAGAGGGCTGAACTTGGAGCATGCTGAGTACCAATTTTAGTCTAACAAGGGAGCAAGGAAGGATTTAACTGCTGGTCCAGCTGTAAGCAGCACATGGGAATAGGAAGAGCTTGGAAATAGTCAGTATTTATCATTGAGTCCACTCCCAGCACAGAGTCTCCTAAGAAAAGCCAAAGTGTGTGCTAAACCACTGCTGTGCTATAGTTTGTCAAGAGAACAAGACAAAGAAAAGAGCAAAAGAAAGAAATTTTTGAGATCCAAATCAAAGATCTGCTAGAGATTGCAAATTACATTATAAAATTGCTTTAATTAGTTAGTTTAATTAATGTGGTGGTCAGATCTTTAAAAATAATATAGAAAACAACTGGGTGCTTTTCTAAGACATTTCTACATTTTCTGTAGTTTTTTTGAAGCATTAATTCATTAATCTTTGCAACACACCTACAACTTGGATATCATTATTTTTATACGATGGGAAAAGTTAGACTTTAAAATTAAAATAAGAGAGAGAGAGTTTTTGAGTCATAAAAACATCCAGCTCTCCAGGTGGAATTCAGAGTGTCTGCATGCAAACCTGTTAAATTTTTAGCAAGTGTTCTCCCAGCTATCCCAAGACATTAAAGCTGAAATCAGGGAAAGCTCCAAAGACAACAACAGAGCTTTGCAAAATCGTCACAGAGGATAACTTAAGGACTTGAATTAGTTGCAAGAGGAAAAAAGTACCTTCGAGTCAGTGCCATGTCACACACATACTGCCACACCGAATTCTGTGGCAGCTTTTAAAAAAACTGAACCCTAAAAGCCTCACTCAAGACTAGACTATGTCTGGAGTTCATCTCTGCTAAATTTAGCCATCCAAGCTATTGGCCTAGCTTTCCTTCACAGTCCACACAGAACAAAAACACCTCTAACAGGGCAGCTCATTCTGTCTTGAGGTGAGAGTTGAAAACACATTTTTCCCATGGACAAGAGTGACAGAACATTGTAGACTGTGCATCTACCTCTCAGGTGGCTGAAAGCAGGGAAATTAGTCTGACCCTTAAACAAACACTGTAATTTCTCATGATTTTTCTACTTATCTAAAATCTCATTCTCTCTTTATCTCTTTATCTTTTAATCTCTAAGCCTAACATAAATATTCCTGCAATTTCATACCATTTTTCACCAACCCTTCCACTGTTAACTATGTACAGCAGGAGAGGCCTGGGTTTTTCAGATAATGTTACATCCAAACTAGATTTTTATTTTAAATTATACGGGATTGCCATAGTGCAAATGCACTTCAGTACAATGCAGAGCACAGCCCACTTGTTAAGCAACTCTCATTAAAACATGAAACCAGCTGTGGGTTGATAGGACTAATGGACCATCAAGAGATCAGTTCAGTGTAATGTGTTATAAAGGAATAAAACCCACCTGTTATTAAGCCTTACACTAACTGTTATGTTTTAGCTTGATGATGAAAACTCATTTAAGCAAGGCATCTATTAGTAGCCACTATTATTTCTTAACCAGAAATCTTAGTTCGCACTACTCTGCTCTTGTGTGGAGAGAAAAGATGCTCTTCCAGAGCTCAGCCTGATAAATTATAGAGTTATATATGCAGGGATTTGTTTTTGATGCTTTTAGTGCCTTCCACCTATGCAACTTAGAGAGCCAGAAGCAACACAGAGCTGAAAGCTGACAGGAAAACATTTACAATATTTTCACTGTAGAGACAGTGAAAAAAAGAAACTTGAAGGAACAGTATGAACCGACTCAAGTGTTCCCCTTTATTAGAAAGCAAAGAGAAAGAAAATGAGGCCTGGAAGTCATGAAGGTTGGGTCTGCTGATCCAAGGAGAATCAGCTGGCTAGCAGAGATGCTTTGTAGGCATTGCCTCAGGTCACTCCAACCTCCAGGAAAGTACAGGAAGCCCTCACTACTCCACAGTATCCCTTCTCTTCAGCTTCTCCTCCTCATTCCACTGATTCGGAGGAAGAAGGAGCTGTGGAAGCACCTGGTGCAGACACAGAACCAAACTGGTACCATTGCATGAATTCAACCCCCTGAACTGACCAAATGCAGCACCCACTGCTGCAATGCAAGAACACAGCCTAAACTGAGACAAGCATAACACAAAGGGAATGTTATCCCTACCTTAACTTCTTAGTGTCCAAGTGCTTCTAAGCTTAGAAAACCCATCTGTAATTGCTTTCATGAAGAGATGCTCTCATGTATATGACACCCTACTCCTGTGCGTTCTGTTTTAAGCTGCAAGCTCTCTGAAGGCTGCAGTTAGGCTGTAAGAAGGAAAGATTTTCCTGAGCTCTCTTCTTGGGCCCCACCACCACACAGCATGTAGCTCCTGCTTCTTAACCTGCATCTGAAATGCTCACTAATGTCTCTACTTCCAGGGAATAACTGCGGGTTTGTAGCAAGGCACCAGATGCCAGTGGGTGTAACTGGGTGGGCTACCTCAGTGCTGGTCCTTCTGACTTCACACGGACATTGTTCCAAGCACAGTCATCCCAACAATTAACGATGACAAGGGACTATCTCACTACTCCAGTGTTACATTCCTCTACACAGTACCTTTACACATGCAGCTACTGGCTACCAGACGCAATATAACCAAACCAAAGCCAAGCCCAAAGCAAACATCATCAGCACAACTTCTGCTTTCCAAAATGCATTAATCCCTCAGCTGTTCTACACCCTGGCCTACCCAGGAGTAAAGAGAGACTCTTGGGTTAGTTCAGGGCATAACAGATACTGAAGTGACTACAGAAAGACTTGTTGGGAAAATGATATAAAGAACAGTAACACATTGCCAAGACCAGATGGTAATCACTCATGAGTTTTAAAGTAATTCAAGGATGAAATAGCTGAATTGCTGGAGACTTGTGTAACATTTCATTTAAAACAATCTGGGTACTTAGAACTGGAGGATAACATATGTGATGCAGATGTCCCAGTGGAGAATTACAGGAATATCAGGCTGATGTCCCTATCGGACAAACTAAGAGAAACTCTAAAGGGTTAGCAGGCAACTGCATAAGCATTGTACCATAAATAATCCATACTAATAGAGTCAGTGAAGCTTTATATACAAGGTCATAATCCTGCCTTTTTTTGTGATGTCAACAAGCTTATGTATGGGGCAGAGTTATCTGACCGGTACGGTCTATTTTTAATTCCAGAAGGTTTGAGAAAGACCTTCAACAAATGCTGCTCTTAGAGGGAAGGTCTTGCATGGTTATAAGATAGGAAAGAGAACAAATCATCAGTTCTCTTAATGAAAGGAAGAATCCAGAGGAATTTTTCAGGGGTCTGTGCTGAGACCTCTACTGTTCAACACATTGATAAGAAAACCTGGAAATGGCTGAATGGTGGAACAAGAAAACTTATTGGTGACACCACCTTTACCAGTGAGAGTGCAGGCTGACTGTACAAGGTCTTAGAGAAAGACTGAGAAGCAGAATGTGTGATAAAATTACAGATGTTTGGTACAGCTAAATGAAAAGTGAGGTGCATGTTAAAAATAATGCTTAATTCACATGAAGAATGAAGGACTTTAAACTGATTTTCACCATTCAGCAGGTCCTGGGGCTCTTTCAAGTGGCTCCATTGAAACAACATTTCAATATCCAGTAGCAGTTAACAGAGGAACTCGAATTTTTTGCATTATTAGAAAATGAATGCAGAACAAAACATAACGCTGTTCTGTGACTGTATAAATCCATGGTTTGTTACTGCAGACTTAGAGAAGGTTGACAGAAAGGCAACAAGGCAATCAAGGGCATGAAAGCCTTTTCATATTAAAGCTAAACACTGCAACCTGAAAAAGGGATACCTGAAGATGACGTGGTATACATTTACAAAGTGATTGGGTCATGGGTAGATAGGAATTGATGTTCAGTGTCTTTTAGTACAAGAACTGGAGAGCATCAAACAAAGATAACATCAGCCAGGTCCAATACAAACACAATATTTTCCTTATTCACACAGTAAACAGTAGACTGGAGAACTTGTTACTAAATTACTGAAGGGTGCTAAAAACTGACATGGGTCCAAAGTGGGACTGCATATGTACATGGAAGAGAAATACAATGACAGTTATCCACATATTGAAAAACCAGGAAGTCTCTGAAGTGGAAAGATTTGGGGCCTGAGAGAGACTCAGGAGGAAGTGTCACAAGTGTTTGCCATTTCTTATTCTTCCTGAGAAGTCTGTTCATAGATACTTTTGGTAGCAGGATACTTGGGTTACATGGATTGGTGTTCTGACTCAGGACAGCCATTCCACTGACCTTAATATATTCATATCCTTATCTGACCCATGAAATAAGCAGATAAATTCCAAGATTTCAGTGAATGAAGCCCCTTTGAAATGCACTGTCCCAAATGAGCACTCTAGGGAATAAAGCCATCCGTCACATCAATTGCTTTCCTTTAATCTAAGTGCAGTTGACAAAGGTTTTAAGTTCCTTTGAACATGAGCCTTCATTGCTGGAGGATCAGGCTTTCTTGTGGAAATCAATTACATTTCTGTGAATGTTGTGTCAGGCTATAGGTGTCTCATTTGCTTCTGCCTCATTAAAGTTAATTTCTGGTAGCCATAGTAGAGATCAGGGCACCTTAAATCAGAATTATAGTAAATGGCTCAGATAGAGAGGGTTTATTTTTTTATATATTTCAGAGTGATCCAGCTCTCCCGGAATGTTTTGAGAGTAGATCAACTCTCTTCAACATTGCATCATTTCCTTGGAAAGGAAAAGGAGTTGGGACAAGGAGTCAAAGAATGGTAAACCTGCAGGGTAGGGCAGCATGAGGAACAACAACAGAGAAATGCAGCATGGCAGCTGGTAGAAAACAATCAGTGATGACACAGAAAAGGACTGTGAAAGCCTAATCCATTTTCAAGAGCTTTCAGTCAAGATTCTAACCTTGATACAGACCCAGATTCCTGTGCTCTTGCTCACATTTAATAGCATCTGTTCTGTCAGATGCTGTTTAAAGGTTATCTCCCAGAAATCACTGAAGCCACCCAGGTGGAGATGCCATTAGCATGAGTTGGAGATGGAGATCTCACCAAATTAGCACAGGCCAGAATCAACCTCTGTGTTGAAGCCAATCTCTTAAGAGAATGGAAAACTGCTAATAAGCAATCATTATTTTGAAATAAAACCGGGGGTTCAGGTAACCTCCTTGTTTAAATATCATGTCTCATTTCTTCAGAGATTTTACAGTCTTCCATATTCAGAATATGGAAGATTATTAATTTTTAAGTGTATGTTAAACTATGGGCAATGGGGGGGAGGGGGGGGTGTGTGCATGTTTGTGCATTAGGATGATAGGTCAGAGAAAATGAAACTGATTAAACCTAGAGGACTTCCATGACATGAATGAAGTAAAATTTTGCTGAAGGAATTCTGCTCTCATTCTGCAGTGAGCTTTTTGTTGATAGTATTTCTAGCATACCAGACCTGCTGTGCTGTGACTTCTTACCACAGATCTCTCAGCTACAGAACTCTGAAGCTTTATTCCAATGTATATCTGAAGATTTTTTCTTAGGAAACTGTTCCAATAACTTTATGGCACTTTCAGTGGTGATGGGAATGGGATGCAATGCATTCCCAAGTTCTCTCATAGATGTGCAGCAGCATATTAAAATTCAGTATCTGAGGTTGTTCTTATTTTCAGTTTTCTGCCCTGTTGCTCCCATGGAAGATGCCAACTTTATAGTAGCAGCTTGGTTCATGAACCAGCTCCTGAACCGTGGCAGTTTTCAGCCCACCGAACCTAAAACTGGAGGAATTTTACCAATTATCTCCCCTACTTTTCAAGTAATTAATATTTTCTTTTTCAAATATTATCTTCCTTTCCACTAAAATAATTATCTGTTAATCACTGTGGTGAATTTACATCTGTTATTTACTGCAAGAAATCTGAATTCTAAACACAATAGCTTCAGTCTGTAAGATTTCACTATCTCGAAGTTTAACAAAGGAATCCCTATACAGGGAAGCACTGCATTATGATTGAGAGTTGGCTGTAGCTTTTGAAGGTGAGGTTAGGGGTATGACTGCACAAAATGCCCAAAGAAACAACAGTTCTCACTGATCTCTGACTTTATCCTTACCTCACTGTCAGAGGCTTCTGTAATGCTGCTGTTTGCCTTTAACATTTGCTTTCTTAAGTCCTCAGGTGGTACTAATCTGTGGTGAGGCCTAAACAGAATGTGAGACAAGCACAGGCTGCTGCCAAAACAGGTGAATATGTGACCTGAAACAGCCCCGAGACAACTGCATTGCATTGATTTTTGTGCCTGAAAGGCCACAGCAAACATGCATGAGGACATACAACTGCCTAGAGGCACAGCTGTAATTTCATACCACAACAATGCCCCGAAGAAACTTCATGTATACGCATATTCTTGGATATGCTCTATGAATCAGGAACACTCAAGGAAGGGAAGAAAAGTACTTTACAGCAGCTTCATAAACTACATTAATTCAGTGGATCCCAAGTGAATCTGAGGCATTTCTTCCAATTAACCTCTGAAATCAGTGGCTAGTATCCTTTATAAAACAGTTGCTTCAGTATATTAATCACTGGCATTTCTGTTTTATATGAGCAGGTCCAGTGACAGGGCACAAAAAGTAGTCAGCACATGCTGTTTGCAGATTGAAACTAAGCACCTTTTCTCTTCAGCAGCAAATATAATTGAGGATGTAGTGGACAACTGAGTCATCCAGACTCCGCTTGGGCTGAAGCCATCTGTGCAAGAACGATACTAATTTTTAATGATAAAGGCAACTGTGAAAAGGAAAGCCTGCCCATATGCTGTTTAATATGGATGTATCACACATGGCAGTCTCTGCCCCAGGTGTATCTGAGCTGTTAGAGCAAATAGTTTGTTTCTGATTAAGAGCTCATTTTTCTCTCTTAATTACAATCATGTACTTTTTGGAAAAAACTTCAAAGACCATTCCAGGAAAGGCAGGCAGGACTGAGGAAGTCGATACTGGTTACCCACCCACACAACGTTGCTTCCATGTCCCTGCTTTTGAAGATGTGGGTATTTCAGGCATTGCTTGTAAAACCAATGCTACAGCAGCACAGCTGACTTGTTTGGATAAAGCTCTGAAAGCACACATGCTTGTGCTACCTGTGGAAGGCAGCACTTCTAGGAAAGGAAGTGCTGCACCACCTTCTATAAAGGAAGAAGGGCAATCCCTTTTAGACAATCTATCACAGTTTTCTTCATAGGCAAAACACAGACAAAAAACCCAAACAGCATGGATGGAAGGACAATTAGAAAATTCAGTTAATTAATCAATCAGGCAGTCTTTAAAATCTGCCCAGAGATCACTCTCTCCTTCTATGACAATCCCATTTCTTAACCGGGAGCTCTGTGCTCAGGCTGTGCTGGGATGAGTCTTACACTCAGTAAGAGCCTCTGAAGAGGCCATGCACAAGCCCTGCCTAGGGAGGGGAGGGAGATGCCAATCACCAGCATGCGACTACAACAGAGGGCCTGATGCTGCCACATCTTAGCATGAAAGTCCTTCCCTAGCTTCAGACAGTGAAGTACTGAAGGAAAGATTGAAAGAGAGGGACATTTTCCATTAGAAAAAGGGTTGACATGCAAGCAAAATTAATGCTAACACCTCTTGCTTTATAAGCAGTTTGCAGAAAATATTATGGAAAGATCTCAAGGATCTCCTTCAGAGGAATATCCGTACTTCAGTGTTTGCATCTGGTGTGCATTACACAGACAGGCACTAACACCAATCCCTTTACACCCTCCTAAACACAGAGCCTGTGCTACCCCTATCACTGTATCATTGCTTGAACAGATTGTTTCACACAGGTAACCAGACGTAAAAGTGAGGTGACCAAAGAGAAATTACACCTTCAAACAAAGCAAAGCCTGTCTCAGGCTGTAAACATGTGGGAGATCTTTTCTTTCAGTTTTTGGGTTGGATAGTCTCCTGAATAATGGCAGAAGGAAAGAAGAAAGGGAAAGAAGAAGAAAGGGAAGAAGAAGAGAGATCACAGGGTGGGAGGTTTTTTTATCTGCCTGGTGGGTTTTGCTAATTGCTGTATTGAAATCTGAAATCTCTCCAAGACGGACTGTGACTGGGGCTTGTGCTGGGTTTAAAGAGAGAACTGCATCATATGTAGACCTACAGGGAATTACTTTTGCTACGATGTGCAAAGGCTGACCTTGCCAGAAGGAAGGAGGTCAGCACAGCCCTTTCAGTGTAAGGCAGGCAGCACTGCACGCCACTCACATGCCTAGAGCTAAGCCACACAAACTGGACTAAGAAAAGGAGATGGTGACCAGACCAAGCCAAATGGAGCATAAGAAGCAGCAGAGGTAAGGGCAGACCAGGAGCACAAGGAACAGGAACACACCAGTTGCACAAGGGTATCAGCAGGTTATCAGGCTCATGAAAGCTGCATGAAATCCACCCACGTGATCCCTCTTGCCTGTCTGCAAGGATTGTGACAAATAGAAGTGTGAGCATTTTAGCTTTATAACCCTGAACAGAGATGAACTGAGCAGAAAATTATGGCCAAGAATAGCCAGGAGGTCACTTATCTTCTTCATGATATATTATTGATAGGGTCTCTATTTTTCATGACCAATGTTCAGTTCTTGTCTTATTTTTTTCGTATGGTCTTAGTGCACATGCAAGTTCACTGCTGTCAAGCTTCTGGACAGTTGCCTGTGGTGGCACTCCCAAGGGGAATGTTTCAAGAGCAGCCCACGCTGAAAAAAAGTTCTCAAAACATTTCTTCCCCAGTGCATTCCTGTAAAGAAATTCCAACATCCTGTGCAAACATTTGTCTCTCTGACCATCCCCTACTATATCTCCATGGCTTCATTTGAGATCTGTCACCACTTGTGAGAGCCGTCCCTCATTCTTCTAGTCTGTTATCCCTTCTGAGTCTGCCAAAGGGACTGTTGTGATCATGTAGTTTTCGGATAAAGTGAAGGGGAAGAATTTCTGGGATAGTGTTTAATCCCTCGGAGGGACCCCATTCTGTCTGAGCCATATGGGTGCTATTGTGTGAGGCATAGGGGTTTTGGTAGAAAGTGTGGACAAATCATCCATTTCTTTTGCTAGTGATGAGTAATTTGCTTTTAGAGATTTCATGTGCCTGGCACAGGAGGGCATTAGGCTGCAAGGTCAGGGGTTAGGCCATACATCATGTTGCTTATACGCAGCATAACCATTTGTGTTCATGAGTACTTTGGGTGCTCTTCGATTTCTTTTAAATGGTTTTCACGACCTTCCTTTTGAATACCTATGGGGATAAAAGCCAATACAGTGCCTGTGAAGAAGACATGCTGTAAAAGGCATATAATGTTTTCACCTTTTGTCTGAGCCTATCCCTCTTCCCTTGCAAGAGGAAAAACACATTTTGAAAGAGAATGATGCATGACCGGTTTTTTAGTCATTACACCTTGTTTTATGCTTGCAAGAAACCCACCATGCTTTAAAACCCATGGCAAACGACTCCCCTTCCTTTCCTTACAGAGGGGGAATGCTGGCCTGCAGTCAAAGGGAGTGCATGTTCAGACCACTCCTGTAGTGTAAAATCACCCTGGGTTTTGGCTCAAGTTCCATGAGGTAGATCCAACAGAGCTGGGAAAGATCTACATTTTCCCTGGAAGCTTTGATATCCCTTTACAGTGTTTCTTTAAGCCTGCCCTGATGTTTCTCAGAACCAGGAGTGTGCATGAGAGTACAGATGCATTTAGAGAACTTTTGCTTCAGCCCAGCCCAAGGCTGTCTATTCCCGAGATAAGTGATCACTCTAAGATCAAAAAAGAGGAGAAAATTGACTTTCAAAGTTATACAGATGGGAAAATCCTTCAAAATATTCAAATAATTCTGCTTCCCTGGCTTGGATCTCTCCAGAACTGAA
Source organism: Climacteris rufus (assembly GCA_013398175.1). Taxonomy (NCBI): domain Eukaryota; kingdom Metazoa; phylum Chordata; class Aves; order Passeriformes; family Climacteridae; genus Climacteris; species Climacteris rufus. Next base: position 98,113 of record VZRZ01004636.1, on the reverse strand, counting down.
GAACTGACTTCAGCTCTGTTGTCCTGAGATGAAGCTCATCATAGATTTCTATCAATTCCTTCAGACTTAAAAACCTTCTTTCCCACTTTTCTGCAAGACTTTGTCTAAATGGCACCAGGGTGACAATAAAAACATTTGTTTAAGTCCCAAACGCCCCAGAAATCTTAAACATTACAGAGATTTTGTACGGATTATCTGGCATAACAGAATTACAGGTAGGAGGCACAGTGTGCCACAGCTTACCATTGTCCCAGGACCATGAAAAGGTGTGTAGAACCATCTATGTCCCCAAGTAATTTTGTGGTTTCCATTGCAGTTTCTCCCCAGAGCTGCAGGTTCAAGGTTGTTAAGTACTCCAGAACTCACAGCCATGTAGGTTTTTGTGTCCTCCTTACCTGAGAGCAGCATCCTTCAGCAATCTCTGGGCCCACATGCAAATCACAGGCTTCACTTTAAGTGATTACAGGCATGGTTAAGAAAAAACTCAAAACATTTTAGTCATAAAGAATGAGAAGATAACCCAGTAAAGTGATATTTAAGACAGCTGACTCAGCTTTAGCTATTGTCACAGTGCAAACAAAGCATCATTCTGTCTTTTCTTGTGAATGCTAAGTCACCAAAGGCACAGAAACCTTTACAGTGGAAACAAATGTGGACCAAAATAATTGATCCCGGACTTATAGATGTAGAAATAACAGATGGACAGATCTGACTTCAATAGAAGCCAATGCTTAGGAGCAAACTGGATCAGCAAATTCTAACACATCTGGCTGTTTCATTACACAGATCTCTACTGTGTTTGCTTGGCTGCTTGACATTTTGCCATTTCTTTTCTCTCTAGGAATTTCAGAGGCTTCAGATTTTCACTTTCTGCAAATCACTCCTTTTTTCCCAAAGAATTCCTGCTCTTTTTTCATGTTCCATTTTAAATCAAGTCCCACCTACAGCACATTTTGATATTTCTGAGCTGTCACTTCTACCTATGATTCATTTTTGCGTGTTTTGTCATTCCTAATTTTGCAGTTTCCAGAAGTGGCTGTGGAATATGGCAGGTGATAGATGTACAGGAGAGATGGAAGAAAACATCTTGTATTTCTCAGTGACCTAAATTGCAGGCTGTGACATTTTCAACAGTCCATATGGAGGTGATCAAACTGCCTCCAAAGGACAGCAAATGCTTCTCCACAGAGACTGTAATATGCATATATAAGACACTTCAGTCATTTCTCATCTTCTAGTGCCTGGCATTTCTCCTTAGGTTCTGTTTCCCATGTTCCTATGACTTGGGGATTTTTTAATCCTTCAAGGCAGAGCAGGAACTGGGTTGATGGAGGTGGTATATTCCCCATTGGCAGAAATGCCCAGATACAGGGGAATGTTGAAGAATATATTTCATTTCTGTTGTAAAGTTTAAAAGAAAGATCAGTTCACAGAAACAGACTACCCAGAAACTTCTGGATTAATGTCTTCTCAGCTAGATCAGTTGACCAAATAATTACCAGAAACAATTTCTGATTTGAAATCAGATAAGAAAAGTCAAATCTCCAAGATACAGAGAACTAGAACATGAAAACATGATACTTCAGGCACTGCAAATCATCTGCAAATCTTGCAATAGCTCTGCCTTACTGAGACAACGCTGAGGAGATGTATACATTTATTGTATTTGAGTCCATTTTCTTTCCTTCCTTTTTAATAAATTAAGTGGTCTCTGATCAATGTCTTATCTGTTTGCACTGTGAAAGGTAAACAATTTCCCTTCTTTCATCTGGAGACTGAGAGGGCACTGCAAAGATCCAGTCAAGCCAGATATTAGTTCAAATTCATACTCTCAGCTCATTAGCTAGTCTCACAGTAATCTCATTTTGCCTTTTAGATGCAAGCTCTAATGATGGCTGCTTAAATTCACATTGCCTTCTTCACTGTCAATTACTATATACCTCTTCTTTCTGACACGTCCTGGAACTGTTTCAATATGAAGTGTAGGCAGGGCTGTCATTAGCAATTTGACATAGACACACATGCTACTTCTACTGCATCCTGGTCTGTACTATTCCAGCATAATCAGTGAAACCTGGCATGTCTGCAGTATGGAATATATAGGGACTGCTAGCATCTGGAATGCACTAGTCAACAGCAACTTCTTTTCAGGACTACTTCCATTGAGGTTAATGGGAACAACTTGTCAGAATTTCTGAAAGTCAGTCTGCTCATATCCTTCCTTCTTAGCAGGAGGCCTCAGAAGCAGAGGCAGCCAGGAGACAGGAACCAAGGGAAGGCCATTACACACACATCTGTGTGTAGGTTGCCACTTAGCCCACACCTCTGGAGAAGCAGTCCTACTTCCAGTGCTGTGACAGGTAGGGCAATTCCACCTGTCCCAACAAAATCCACAACAGATCTGCCTCCAGGATTACAAAAGAAAGTGGAATATCAAAGCTATGCTGCTCCTACACTACAGAGACCTGCTCAGAGGTGTGGTTAATTAGACCAAGTGCTGTGGTGCACTAACATGACAATATTATGAAATTTCCAACAGCTGACCTGGGTTTTCTACACACCTGCCCTGGAAAGCAGTTCTTCACAGACAGAAAAGGTCCTTGCAGAACAGGTCATGGTAGCTAAATTCATAATGCTGCCAAGCTATTAATGAGTTAGAAAACAGACTCCCAGCCATGGTCAAATGCTAGAGTTTTTCATCCAGACAAGGCTGCTGCTCAGAGCTGGAATGAACTGAGCAGAAATAAATGTCTCACACAGTCATGAAATCTTTGAAAAAGGACACTTTGAAAAGCAATCTAAGTGCTGTTTCTGAAGTGAAACTCAACTCAAGATCTCCTACAAAACTGAAGCAAGTGAACTATTTCTTCTGCATGTCAGTACATTGTATGAGTACAAACTTTTATTTCCCAAGTAATACACAAAATAATTCCAAATTCATTTAGGTAAAGGTTCTATAATGACAGACAGTTGTCAAACATATTTGGGTCCCAAGGACTGAGATAGATTGAGGTGAACAAGTTGTTGGGATTTTTTAAAAATACAAACAAGACCCTTGTGCAGGGGTAGAAATTTAGAAAAAGCTTGGACCATTTCTAGAGAAGTAACAGCGTCATTAAAGGATCACAGCTTCCTCTATAGATATAAGGATCATGAAACTTTCCAGAAGCTGAGTCGAAGCCCTTTTCTGTTTGTATGCAAAATCTGCATCCACACAGCATCTAAGGATGCTGATTTTAGCTATAAGGTTAAAGGCAGAAGAGTTCTTTATTTTACTGAATGCCACAGTGCCTACTTATTACATTAAGGGTTGCTTCATTATCAAGCTGCAGCAACCTCATAATGGCATCTTTAAACCATAATGTCCTTTTTTCATCCTGGAAATGTCACTCAGCAAGTAAAACTTGATCAACCATATCCAATTCTGTCTTTGTGATTGGTTTTCATAGCTGGTATTTCATATTGTGCTTAATATCCCAGACAAGAATAATCAAGACTGCCTAACCCATCAAACTTCGTGGTTAAACCAAAAAGCCCAGTAATGTAACATATAGAGAATGAATATGGGCTGAGGGTTGTGGACCAAGTGTGCATTGACATGGTTCAGAAACCTATCCTTTATCATCAATACTCTCATGAGATTAACAACACAGTTCTAATGGAGAGCTAGTGCAACAGATGGACAATGCAGAGTGGAATGTCCATGCCTTTTTGCTCTTTGTTTATAATCTTCATATAAGCTCAGTTCATTTGTTGGAGGGTGACTACTGAAGATTATTCTCCTTTTCAAGATAACATACAGATTACTTTCCAGGAAAACCTCATTCAACGCTGTTGAAGGACTGCAGAAATTTATTCCAGGGGAAAAAAGTCTGGTTCATCTCATCTTGCAAACACTGTATCAACAGACACACACAAGATTCAGAAACACTATTTGAAAAGAAACAAAACAAATTCCAACCTCATTTTTTTCCCATGGTTTTGATGTGGAGGATCCTGACAGTGGAATATTAGAGGCTCAAATATCTTTCAACCTTTTCAGTGGCAGTGAAATTCTAACTGAGGGCATGAAGCACCTGCCAGAAACCTCTGGAGAGTCACCTATGTAAAGATGATATTTGAAACATGGTTTCTCTAGCAGTCAGTCTGCGTTTGTCAGTAACAGCCTTCTCTTTATTTCCACTTTTTAATGCATCAGAGGTGCCTCTGCTTTTCCACTCCTTTCTTTCCATCTGCCCTGCCCTGGCGGGTCTTTAAATAACCACATCTGTTATTTGGTGGCTTTTAGCAGAGCGAGCTGAGCATAATTGGCAATATATTTCCCAGTAAATTCATTAGGCAAGAAGGATACATTATTTTCTATTACATCAGCCCTTACACACAGGACCATCACTTCATTTTCCATTTTACATTTAAATCTGCTTCAAAACATTTTATATCATATTACATTAGACCCTGTTGTTCTGTGCTACTTACAAATGGCAGGAGGAAATTGTGAGTAGCAGGCTAATGACCTAATTTTTAGACATGGCAGGGCATCTGGAAATCAAGTTTCTACTATTGCCTTCATCTGGGATCTATCATTAGATGAAATCCTGAGAAAACTTTCTGGAATTTCAACTACAGAAGGACTCCTTCAGCAAACACTGCCCATTCATCCAACAGCAGCTTCCCAGGCCAATGCGTTTAACAGTTGGTAAAGTTCTCCTATACACTTGGAAATACACTTCGTTTCTTGTCAGTGTCCTCTCAGCAAACCCTCGATCTGCCTGCTCCTTCACTGGGGAAGTTACAGGTAGACAGTGAATGCATCTACCCCCACCTTCATGACACTGGGGACAGCAAAACTGCAGACTGCAAATATGTGCCTGCAGTAATGATTTTCTCTTAAAACGTCCCAAGGCACAAGAATGAGAAATAATCTAGTTCTCTTCACACTGTATCAGATGCTGAAGACATTAAGTCAGCAACAGAAGGCATTACGGAAGGCAGGACTAAGCATTCCCGCCTGTCCTAGGAGGATAAAGCTGACTGCTCTGACTCATCCTGGCTGCCAGCTATGCTCTGCAGGACAGTGTTACCTCCTCTTTCACCTGCATTAACCAGAGAAGTCTCCTGGCATTGTTCTGCACTAACACACCACCTGCTAGAGCAGTGGGATGGAAGCCTGGGATGTAGTGACACAACAGAGTTTCACATTTCCCAGAGAAGGGACTCGGATGCATTCTTTGCAGATCTGCCACATGCTGGAGAGCATTCCTAGCTATACACCCTCCCTGAATGATATTTCTTCCAGATCCAGCTTTTCCAATGTCAGCCCTTCAACATGGTTCTGTGCCAACCTACCCTGGCTGCTAGCAGGTACCTGCCCCTGGAGTGATATGTAAGGAAGCTGGGTGTCCTTCACCAGCCTCTTCAGGCATCTCAGAGCATTGACTTAAAGACTAACTTCACTTGTGGATGAGAAATTCCTTGTGGTAATTGGTTACCTTAAAACCACCTTCAAGTGGTTTTAAGCAGGGTATAGTGAAATGCACAATGCATTTATTTCCAATCTACTAAATAAACAACCCAGTTTCAAAACGTCATAAAAAATAAAGGTGAAGAAATGAAAAAAGCGTATACATGCTGCCACTATTCAGATCACAGCTGAAAAGTCGACTTTCCTGACTCATTTCAAATCATCTTCCTGCTGACGCATGTTAACCTTAACAGTTTTTTCAGCCAGCCTCTCTTTTGAGGTTCTCCAGCACAATCAATATTCCACCCTCCTTCTGAGTGCCTACCAAATTTATTTAATTCTGTCTTACCTAAAAGATAACAAGAGGAGGATTAAAACTATGGAAGTAAAAGGAAATGTTACTTTAAGGGACCAACTACTATTTGTTGTACTTGACTGGCCTGTTAGGAATTTCTTGGCTGAATGAGAGGTAACACTCCTCTCTGTCCAACAATCTTAGGTCACTTTATGTATATATTTTAGTGTGACATACCTTTGTTCATTGAACCCTGTCACGATTTGTACATTAGTAAACATTTGTGCATTGTAACATTTGTTACAAACATCCACATGTGTGCAGCTTTTACTCTGGCTGGGTACTGAAGCAGTCAACTATTTTTGGGAAATAGTACATATGGGCTGACTGGACCCTGCACCTAGCTTTGAGGAGAACCACAAAATCTATTGACAGCATAGGTCTTCCATGTTCTATACTCCCAAATTCTGTTTCTTACCATGTATATGGATACTCTGCATGCACAGCTCAAACTGCCTCAAGTGTTGCTTTCCCTCTGCCAAAAGATTTTTCAACTTTCCCAGTGTTCTGTGTGCTGACAATGGTCTCCTTTGCACTGTTTTTGCTTATTAAAGGCCAGGTCAACCTATATCTCCAGCCGCACTGTTGGCTGAACAGCCCTTCCCCACTGGGCTACCTTGTCACATCCCTGTGCTGCTGACACCCCTGATAACAAGGCCTGTCAGAGAACCAGGGTATGGAAAGGATCCAGCCTAAAACTGTTTTTCAGCCAGCCAGCTCTGTGATCAGCTGACACAACAGTATGAACAGCACAGGATTGTAAGTGCATGTCAGGGAATGGGACTCTTTAAGCAGCCCAGCCCCCAGACACCCATGTGTCAGTCGAGTTGTCATCACATCAGCCAGTGAACTCAGTGCTATGTCAGGCAGGGCTCTCCACCATAAAGCACCCATGTCACCCATTCACAAACAGGAATCCAGAGAGGACTGGATTAGGGAAGCTTTGAGTTCCTGCCGTTCCAAAGGAACGACAAAGGTCTGTAATTGTGGAGTAAGATGCATCCAGAACTGAAGCAGAAACTAGGAATTTTGTGTATGGAATAACAGTTTTCAGTTTTTAAGGAAAACTTGTTTCAAATTTTGAGAGCAAGGCTGTCCACTGCAGAAAGTGAAGACAGTCTTCATGTACATTTCAGTGCTGCCTTTGGCTAATGGGTATCCCTAGTCCTGCACAAACTTTCCACTGGAACCAGCCAGCACAGAGCAATAAAGGAAGCTGTCCGTGGGACTGATCATGGACCAGAACTCAAGAAGTACAGCTTATTTACAGCTGTTCAAGCACCCTCCACAGTACAACAAAGCTTGTGTGCATTTTCCTATTAAGTCTAATTATACCTTCCTGATCTATAGCCTCTCTCTACCTTGGGACATGAAACCTGGCAGCACAGGCGATTTTTCTTCCTGTTTCCATCTGCTGCTGAAAACACATGCTGCAAGTTAAGGAGCTGTGAATGATGGAGTGTATGTAAATTTAACTTAATGACAGCTGGTTAAAGAGTGATGGGTTAGAAAGGAGAGCACAAAGGCCTTTGGGTGGAGTAAGCAAACAAAGACAGTTTGTACATTAAGAACTATGTATTGGGAAATAGGGAATTGAAAGAACTTGAGGAATAGTGGAGGTTATAAAGGGTTGGAGTAGGATCACAAAGCTTTTGCAAGTCTATAGGGAGGCAATGTAATTTTTCTGGTGAATCAAAGAAGATACAGACTCTCATCCCCCTTGATCTGTATAGCCTAAAGTTTAGGTGAGTTCCCTGAGAGCAGAATAATCACATGCAGGTTCATGCTTTTCTAAATGGGATACTTTCTCAGAACTTGGCTATATCATGCTGTGACACGATATGGCACCTCAGAAAACACTAAAGCACACTTTATCGATGAGGTATCCATCACTTACCTGGGCTCAGAATATTGTAAGTGAATTAATTAACTTGTATGTTCAAGAGGAAAAGATCACTAAGAATGCCATTATTAGTCATGACCCATGGACACCTAGGTTCACAGAGTAGACAAATTACCTTCAGACAGACTGGCATCCCTCCAGTTATGATTTTTCTTCTTGATTTATTCTTGGCTCCCAACTTTGAAACATTAATCAGAATCCAGTGAAACGGACTCTAAAAGAGGCAGGAAAAAAATAACAAAACAAACATATTTCGACTTCCTGACTACTCATTATTTATAGCAAAATGAAGACTGGCATATATCGAGGAGCTTTTCCACATTATTTGCCATAATCAGTGGGTTTCAATGCCTAATCATATAATGAAATCATCACCAAAAGGAAAGATGACAGACACTATTCAAGACAAAAAATGCTGCAGGCAAAAATACAGAAAGCTTGCCTAATCATTTTTGTTATAATGAGGGCTCCAAACTTTACCTTCACAGTTTCTTACAACACTTGTAACATTTCAGCATTTGGCATGTGACACTAAATAATTGAGATGCTAGTAGTTAGGGACATGAGGAGTGACAGCAGGAAGAAAAGATGTCACATGTCACCGTTACAACAACCTATTCCTGCTGCTGGCACTTTCTTTAGCTCCTGTGTCCTGACAATGGATTTTACAACCTTAATACAATTCTAATTGCATTAAGAGGTTTTAAAATATCCTATCATGGACAAGTGCTGATCCATGTTGAATTCAATGGAAATTGTGCTCATACTGCCAAAATGCATAATTAAAAACAAGATTTAGCTATCTTCTGGGAAATACAGCTCATGAGAGGACTGGTTCTGAGGTCTGCTATACCATCTGCCTGAGGACAGAAGTACAGCCTAACAAGGTCAAGCCAAAGGACTGTCCATCAGGGACATGTATTTAGTCCAGCTGATATGGTCATATAGGGGCAGTTTCTGTGTCATTCTCTGTACTTTTTACATAGGAAACTAGCAACATGGAGTTGAGATTTTATGAAAATTGCCAAAAGCTGATACCAAGGTTCGTTTCAAACAGATCGATAGCCCAAATACAGCTCCATCTTGCACGGGTACAGTAAGGGCTACTTTTTTTCTTTAGGCACATTTACCAGAGTTTAAATGTCCTAGGAGTTCAGGCATTTAATGAGTCTCCGAAGCAAAAAGTTCTCACGTGTACAGACATTTCCAGCAACTAGGGAGTCTCAGCAGCCAGCTAAACAGTTGGCAAAGTTCTATCTTTATTTATCTTTGAAGAAAAGAAACCATTTCTAAGTTGCCAGGCTTCATCATCAAAACACATCTATACTTAGTCTCTAGTGACAACCCCTGAGGTTAAAAACATATGAGCTACCCTCACACAAAAAATATCACTGACATTGAAATAGCAAGATGCTTTTGTATGGGATTTTCGGACCTTTCTTTGACAATTGGGACAGCTGACTCCATATTGACTGGCAGGATCACAGAAATGGTAGAGAGGTTGGAAAAAACCATCTACAGACATCATCTAAGTCAATGTTGTCACCTAGAATAGGTTGCACAGGATGTTGTCTGGCTGAATTTTGACAATCACTGAGGATGGTCCCTCTGGCCAACCTGTTCCAGTCTTCAGTTAACCATAAAGACTTTTTTCCCCCTTAAGTTTGAGTGGAATTCCCTGTATTTTAATTTTTGTCCATTGTCTCCTGTGTCTTTTTCCTGCCATCACTGAGAAGAGTCTGACTCTGTCTGTCTTACTCCCCTTCTCTTCTCCCTCCTTCCCCCAACTCAGTATTTCTGCATATGGAAAAAATCCCCCCAAGCCTTCTCTTCTTCAGACTGAATAGTCCCAGCTCTCTCAGCCTTTCCTCAAAGTAGAGATCACAGAATCAGAGAATATGCTGAGTTGGAAGGAACCCATCAGGATCATCGAGTCCAACTCCTTGCCCTATGCAAGACACACCAAGGGTCACATCATGTGCCTGAGAGTGTTGTCCAGACACTTTGTGAACTCTGTCAGGTTTGGTGCTGTGACCACTTCCCTGGGGAAGCGCTAACAGTGCTCAACAACCCCCTGGGTGAAGAACCTTTTTCTAATATGCAGCCTAAACCTCCCCTGACTTAGCTTCAGGCTGTTTCCTTGAGTCCTATCACTGGTCATGAGAGTGAAGAGATCAGTGCCCGCCCCTCCTCTTCCCCTCATGAGGAAAGTGTAGACTGCAATGAGGTCTCCCCTCAGTCTCCTCTTCTCCAGGCTGAACAAATCAAGTGACCTCAGCCACTCCTCATATCGCCTCCTCTCCAGGCCCTTCACCATCTTCACTGCCCTCCTTTGGACACCCTCTAATAGCTTAGTATCTTTCTTACAGTGTGGTGCCCAAAGATGCACACAATAGTCAAGGTGAGGCCGCCCCAGTGCAGAGCCGAGTGGGACCATCCCCTCCCTTGTCTGGCTGGTGCTGCTGTGCCTGATGCCCCCAGGACAGGGTTGGCCCTCCTGGCTGCCAGGGCTGCTGGCCTATGTTCAACTCTGTACATCAGGACCCCCAGGTCCCTTTTCACAACACTACTCTCAAGGCTCTTACTCCCTGGTCTGTGCACACAACCAGGGTTGCCCTGTCCCAGGTGCAGAATCTGGACCTTGCCCTTCTTAAACTGTTGGTGATTGCCAAACTCTCTAATTTGTTGAGGTCTTTCTGCAGGGCCTCTCTACCATTGAGGGAGTTGACAGCTCCTCCCAATGTTCCTGTCCCTTAATCATCCTTGTGGCCCTTTGCTGCATTTGTCTCAGTATGTCCATATCTCTCTTGTATGAGGGAGCCCAGACCTGGATAAATTGCTGCAGATGTATCTTACCAGTGCTGAGCATAGGAGATGACCTCTGTCAGTCTGCTGCCAAAACTCCTCCTAATGCAGCTCAGGTTACTGTTGGCCTCCTTTTCTGCAAGGACACATTACTGGGTCGTGTTCAACTTGGTGTTCAGCAGGATCCTCAGGTCCTTTTCTGCAAAGTTGCTTTTCACCCAGTCAGCCCCCAACACAACTGATGTATGGGGTTATCCACCTCCAGAGGCAGGACTTTGCTTTGTAGAACTTCATGACGTTCCTGTCAGTCCATTTCCCCAGCCTGTTGAAATTCTTCTGAGTAGCCACACATCCATCTGGTCTATCATGTGCAAGGGTGTACATTGTTACATCCTTCAGGTCCTTAGTGAAGTTTTAAACAGTTCTGAACTCAGTACTGACCCTTAGAATACTCCACTAATGACCAGCTTCCAGCTGGACTTTGTGCCTCAGATGGTACAGCCAGTTTTCAATCCACTGCACTGTCTGATTACCTCGACCATCCATCACCAATTTGTCTTAAGGATGGTAGGGAACAGTGTCAAAAGCCTTGCTAAAATCAAGTTTGACAGCAGCATTGCTTTCCCCTCATCCACTAAGCCACTCAGGTCATCATAGAACACTGTTAGGTTGGGTCAGGTACAGTTTCTCCTTTATAAATCCACATTTACTTTCCTAATCACCTTCTTGTCTTTAAAGTGTCTGGAAATGTTTTCCAGGATTAGTCATGCCCTCATGCTCCCAGGGACCAGGGTGACCCTGACCAGCCTGTAGTTCTCCAGATTTTTTTTCCTGAAGATGGGAGTGGTATTTGCTTACTTCCAGCCTTCTCTAGAGAGCCTTATTCCCTTTCCAAGCAATTTCCAGGCAAGAACAACCTGACCACAACTTTTCTTCCTGGGTTGCATACCTTCAGTTCCTACCTTGTGATCCATACTCCTCCCTTTCAAGCCTTAGCATTGTAAAAATGGACCGATCAGCCATGCTATTGCAGGGTGACCCAATGCAGGAGAGGCACAAGAGAGCAGAGCTGCTGGCATTCTTCTCCACCTTCCTTCTGTTCCTTCTAAGGAAAGGAGTAAGGATTTTGCTCATTTTGCCCATCTGCTCTTCTTCAGGAAACGGACAAGTGGAACAAACATCTGAACAAAAACTAGGCTGATCATTCATTGGAGGTTTTTCATCTCCCTAGAAACTGGCTCTTACCACAACAGAATGATCATTACCTTTGGCCTCTTCCCAAATAAAACACAAAGCTTGCAAACTATTGTCAGAAGCAGCTCCCAGCTTAGACTGATAAGTGTTTATACAGAGGGACAGAAACATTACTGAAATGCAAATTGAAGCAGAGAGAATATGCATTATCAAAAAGAGAAACTAAGCAACATGGGGAAAACATATTTTCTGAGAAGAGATGACCAGTCTTTTGCTTCTTTCAAGTACATCTCAAATGCTTCATATGTTTAAAAAAAAACCCACAAGACACATCCAAGCGTCTCAGACCCAAAGGGTGACTTTTTTTCTTGGAAATAATATTTTCACAGCCTATGTTACCTTCCCTACTTTCACATCCACAAATGCAACTTTATTCCAAGAATGTCATGTCAGCCCAGTCTTCCTGTGTTTGCATGATATAAACCTGGCAGCAGAGGTCACATGCACTTAAAGAACCAGCTTGGCCATCTCTTCATTACTACGATTTTCAAATAAAGTTTTCAAGTCTGTATCTGAACCTACATTCAGTTTACACTCTTGCAGCATGCAAAGCCAATGGATCAGGTCCTTCGACAATGTTGGACATTTTTGCTTGAAAGTATTTTGAATTAAAAATAAATACGAGATTTTCTAATTAATCCTGCTATTTCCTTCACATTTTGAGGCTTTGTTCCACAACAAGGTCTAGATGGACTAAGTAAACAAGCAGAGTAAGATCTACAGCAAACTGTGAAATCAGGCAATTCTACACATTTTACTGCAACGGGTGACTTACTTGAGACAGTGACTAAACTCTGACTTTGGCGGCTGAGCCTATCAGACTGCTGGGGATCAGATTGTACAAAAATCTATCCTCTCATGCTTTCTAAAGAGCTCAAAAGAGAGGTGAGATAAATACTCAGTTCTTAACTTTAAAGTTTAAGTGTAGAAGAGAACAAACATTGGGAAACCACCCAACATCTTTTCAAAGGTGCTGACTGTGCAAATTCACCTACATGCTGGTACTTACAGTATGGTTTTTCTGGCAGAGGAGGGCATCAGGAAAGAAGAGAAATTTTCTTTCATGTGTCAAATACAATTCTGATTTCTTTGAAAGAAGATTTTAGGAAAGAAGACGTAAAAACAGAGTTTGGTTTGTGCCCATGTCTGTCAGTCTTCTATAACTGGAGTTTGAAGCAGAACTGCAGATAGATGGGATTGGATGCCTTCTACACTGGGCACTCTTTCTGTTTTGCTGTATGAAATACAACATATAAAAAACTACACACAGATACAGGAGACTGGTAGGTCTTCCAGAAAACTGCAGGATATTTAGAGATCTCCCCTCCACAACACCACAAGCAGCTGACATGTTTTCCCATCCGGCTTGGCCATTTTCCAACCCTTGCAGTTTTTGGGCTTTTTCCTACTTTTGCCTCAGTTAGGCACAGACACACAAAGCATACACATACTGAAACACCAGAGGATTAGTCATTCTTTTTTTTTCCACTCATATCCTAAACAAACATCCATGAAAGAAGTTGTGTATCCATGTACATAACGGAATCATAGAGCCATAGAATCATTTAGTTTGGAAAAGTCCTTTAAGACTACTGAGTCCAACTACAATCCCAGCACTGCCAAGTCCACCACTAAACCATCTCCCTAAGTGCTACGTCTATGAGCCTACTAAATACCTTCAGGGATGGTGACTCAATTGTTTCCTAGGCAGCCTGTTCCAATGCTTGACAATGCTTTCAGTGAAAAAATTTTCCTAATATCCAATCTAAACCTCCTCTGGTGCAACATTTGATTATTTGCTCTCATACTGTTACTTTGTACCAGGGAGAAGAGACCAACCTCCATCTAGCTACAACCTCCTTTCTGGCAGTTTTAGAGAGTTATAAGGTCACCTCTGAGTCTCCTCCAGGCTAAACACCCTCAGCTCCCCCAGCTGCTCCCCATAGGACTTGTGCTTCAGGCCCTTCACCAGCTTCATTGTTCTTCTCTGGACATGCTCCAGCACCTCAATGTCTTTCTTGTAGTGAGGGCCCCAGAAGCAGACACAGTCCTCGAGGTGCAACCCAATCAGTGATGAGTACAGGGGGACAATCACTGCCCTGGTCCTGCTGGCCACACTATTGCTGATCCAGGCCAGGATGCCACTGGCCACCTTGGCCACCTGGGCACACTGCTGTCTCCTATTCAGCTTGCTGTCAACCAAAAAGCTTGGGTTCTTTTCCACTGGGCAGCTTTCCAATCACTCTTCCCCAAGCCTGCATTGTTGAATGTGGTTGTTGTGAACCAAGTGCAGGACTCAGCACCGTCACCTTGTTGAACCTCACAGAACTGGCCTTTGCCCATCAACCCAGCCAGTCCAGACCCCTCTGTAGAGCCTCCCTACCCTCCAGCAGGTCAACACTCCCACCCAACTTAGTGCCATCTGCAAACTGAGGGTGCACTCGATCCCCTCATCCAGATCATTGCCAAAGATATTGGACAGGACTGGCCCCAACACGGATCCCTGGGGAACAGCACTTGTGACCGGCCACCAACTGGATGTAACTCCATTCACCACCTTTCTCTGGGTCCAACCAGCCATTTTTTATGCAGCAAAGAGTGCATTCATCCAAGCCATGAGCAAACAGTTTCTCTAGGAGAATGCTATGGAAAACATATTTCATGGCTGTGCTGCCATAGTTAGGGAGCACCTCTTTTTCACTGGCTTAAATACAACATTAATGCAAAGCCGTAATCCTTCTGTACTCTTTAAAAGTCTTGAAGCATTCCTATCTCAGAAGTAAAGCTGGATATTTCTTTCAACAGATGTCCAGCCCGCAGCCTCAGCTAGCATACTGGTTATGAAGATAACTAGACATTTGCTCCTGAGCTGTCTTTGGTCCATATATTAAATTTTCAATTGCATTTGATCACTACCTTAAATGGAATCTCCTTCTCAAAGTCTGTGGAATCTCTTTATTGTTTGCTCCAAAAAGGCAAGATATAAATATCTATAAAATATATTAACAAATAATATATAGTATAGATAATAAATATATACAGTATTTTACATCTATACATATACGTATATATAATTATACAAAAGAAAAAAATTACGCACACTTTTTACACAAACCACATTTCCATTTTTTTCCTTATAGAAATATATCCTGAGGTCTCAGGATGAAAAGAATATGAAAGAAGGAAAAGCCACTCCTGACTATTTGCACATGTTAACATATTGCTGGAGGTTATTTAGGTACTGTAGTGGTGGCTGAAGTAACAATACCTGTAGAAACCAAAATAGTAAAAATATATTCACTGACAAGAACCTTATTTTACACTCCTTTGCTATCTTTGTACATACTATCCCTGGGTATTTCCAAAACTGCTGGAATGTTTACAGAAGTTGTTAGGCTGATACCCAAGGGAACCTCCTTTCATCCATGGAAGAACTGCAAAAATTTTGAGAAGTTCCCATCTGCCCAGGGCTCTATGAACTCTAAGCAGCAACGATGATGACATGTCCTTGCAACCATTCTTGAAACCACCTCCTGAGCTAATTTGGAGGTGGCTTATCTACAGTCACAGACTAACCTATGCCCCCTGCAAAGTGCTCTGAGGTGCATTTCAGGTGTTCTACTACACAGCTGGGTGCACCATCCCACCTTATGCCCTGATTTTCATGCAGGTTTTCATGCCAGTCTCTGAATATGAACAATGAAGATCTAGTGGAGTGAATTGCAGAATGTATCCACTCCAGATATTGCCAGAGACACTGCAAAGATATTGCCAGATTCAATTCACAGAAACCATCTCACTAATCTGTAAATAGCACTGACTCTCAGATGGGGGTCTAAAGATTCTGTAAGTTATTAGCAATGCCTTGATTCATCCTCTTGCTTATTATATCTGATTAATATTGAATTATATCAAATTTAGAAGGCTATGATGTAATTAATTTCACTAGCACTTCTTCAGATTTAGAAGAAGGAAAAAGTTAGCTGTTGCTATAAAACTTACTTGTGGGTCTTGGCAAGGTGATATCATGCACGCACATGAAATGTAAGCCACATTAATGATATTGTTTTATGTTAATAGTAATAATAAAAGGACAGACAAATAAATTAAACCCAAATGTTTTAAGTCCCAAGACAGTACAGATTGTGTCACACTTTCACGGTTTTGTTTGTGCAGAAAAATCCCTTACACACCGCAGAGCTACTCACCCTGTCAGCCTGAGCACACGGCCAAAGCCACCACACTGCACAGCTGTCACAGCACATTTAAGCACTGTGATCCCTCATGGCCAGCTAGACTCGATGCTTCCCCCTTGCAGAGGCGACAGACATCCATCTATGTCACCAGTTTCACAAGCACAAATCTCTTGGCAGCAGAAGAGAAGTTCAATAACCAGTTCACAATAAAACATCCAGAAACAAAGCACCAGAGGCACTGACCAGTGGCAGTGATGTTCTGACAGGGGTCAACCAGGTCACACATGCAAGTGAAGTTTTGTGGTAAGTGAACTACAAATGCCTGTTATGGTCAGGGCCTCTCAAAAGAAAATCCAGGCAAATGAACCATCACCCTTATTTGTCCTGAAGAAATATAAATCTTTTCAGCTATTGCAAGGGTCAGTGCATGCAAATTAGAGATACATTTAAGCTTCCAGATTGAGATGCAGTCTGGATTACAATTTAGAATCATCCCTTTTTCCTGCTGAAAAAATGTCTTCTCAGGCTTGTTCAGGAGTGTGAGGTCAGGCTTATCTCTATTGCCCAGACCTCACAATGCAAGAAAATGCTTGCCTGAAGCACACTGGCAAAAACACACACTATGTGTCAGAGGGATTTAAACTGGCCATGCACTGATTGCCTCCTGGCAAACAAAACTTGCAGGTTAAGAGTTTATGATTTCAGGAAAGCAATCCTAGACATACAGAGGCCTTCTGAGGCAGCACTGCAAATGAAATTCAAGACAAGAAACAAGGTATTAACATCCTGACTGTTCGTCTTAGATGTGCAAAAGATGAGAGACTTTTCCCTTCTGTCTTGTACGCACAAGTGAAAAACATGCACTTCTTCCTCAGCACTGACTCAGTTTCATCAGGATTATTTATTCCAATTGAAGTTAAATCTCTTCAACACAGACTTACTTTGGGCTGTTGCCAAGGCTTTAATGGAAGCTTCACTAAAGCAGCCATAAAAAACCATTTCATTTGTGCTAAGATGCCCCCTGAACCTGAGCTTGCCTGCCTGGCTTGACTCTCTGTATTGCCAGGTGACACCTGGGTCTCAGACGTCATTTCTAGTGCTTTCTCACACTCCCCCATAGATTTTCTTGATCTTTCTGTCTATCTACTTTCTGTGTTATCATCTCCCTGGTGAACTGCATTTGCCTAGCTGGCAACTAACCTAGAAGAAAATAAACATATAATCAAGGAATTATTATGGGAGCAATAAATACAATTAAGTCAAGGGATGGTATCTCCCTTGTTGGCTCATATCCCAAGCTGGGCAGCCAGCAAGATGTCACTCTTAAATGAAACTCAAAAGTGGAAAACACTCTACCATAAGTTTTTCTGCCCATGTATATTATGCTAAGAAAATACAGGCACAAGCCAAAAATTAGTAAACTAATGTGGGAAACTTGGATGCAACAGGAACTACAGTCAGGGGAAGAAGACAATAAAATTATAAGTCCTTGGGCTGTGGGAAGAGGCTATAGCACAATGAGAAGGAAGCGAATGGGAAAGAGTTGCTCAAGGCAAAAGCATAGCTACTATGAGGCAGTTCAAGGCTTAAATCTCTCTGAGAGCAATTTTCTGAAGTGCTTCTTGTGCCTTCCTGAGGACCAGAAAAAGAGGAGAGGTCCCATTGAGTTAGTTCAAGGCACAAGTCAGAAACAGTAATAGACAGAGTGGGTTTAATTTACTGTTACTTGTGAAAGCTTGGAATAGATGAGCCTATAAAAATAGAAACATGTCTGTACAAGAAAAAGAATTTGTTCACAGCTGAAATTAAAAACAATATACAACAGTTTTTTAAGTTAAGACTTAAAAAAAGCCAACAGGTATGAAGGAGAACAACGTGAAGTAAGAGATATTTAGGGATTAAGTCATTACACTAGAGATTAAATTTTCAAATAGAATTTAACATAAAAGTTCATAAACATCCAACAGGAAACAGTGAATTACAGCGTTAACAAATAAATCAAACTTGTTATGGCAGCTCTATAAAAATGGATGATCAGCTCAAGATCACCCTTTCAAATACTTTGCAAGAGCCTAAAATTAAGGTGGTGGTCTGAAATGCTTGGCTCTGTGATAATAAGATAGCTCAAAAATTTGGTGGAAAGTATAAACTGTGGTGCATAATACTGAAGGTGAACTAATTATATAGGAATTATATAGTAAGAACATTTCTTATGACAGAAATATTTATGTATTAAAGAAAGCAGATAGTCAAATAAGACACAAAAATTGACAATTTCAATAAGAAGCATTGAATTAATACAGACTGAATTTTTCAATGCCTAAATTGCAAAGGATTATTACTGTTGTTATTATTATTACTATTACTACATTCCTAACCATCCAGAGGAGTTGCTGGAAAAACAGTGTGAGTGCAGAGGACTAATAATGGAGGAGGAGTTTTATCGTTCTATATGTTGAGCAAATGTCACAATGGCACATAAGAAACAATTTTATATAATTTAAACTATATTTTATTGGAACAACTAACAGCCAGAAGAGGAGAAGCAATGCTTAGTTTTTTTCCTGAGTACAGTATTGGTTTTGGAACAAAACGATACTGACATAGTGACCACGATTGTTGAAAAAAGACAGTCTCCAAGAGAGCAAGTGACATCTATGCCAAAACCCAGCATTTAGTATTGGCACACCAGAGGTATAGAATGTGACAGAACAGCTGCAACCTGCTACTGGCTAATAACATCTTTTTCAAATGCATGAGAAACAGGAAAATTCTGGGTCATAGGGATGCAACAAAGCACAAGTGTAGGGGTACAGATGAATGAATGCATTGCACTGATGTTTGCTGTGGAGAAGCTTGTTTAGGTGTCTTCACTTGTACATTGCTTTGCAGGAGCAATTAGGAGGGGCTGGCTCAAACTGAAGAGCCAGCAGAAAGGTTTTAGAACAAATTGGTAGAAGTAACATAAAACAGTCCATAAAACAGGTATCTCTGAAGAGTTCTAAAGGAATTGAGCTATTAACTAGTAGATGTAAACCCTCATTAAAATGAGGCATATTATCTGAAGAATGGAGGATAGGAAATCTGATGACAATTTCTAGAAATATTTCCATAGGTAATAAATCTAACTTCTTTCCAGGGAATCAGAAAAAAAATTAGAAACAGAACTTCTTTCAAACCAGATGTAATCTAGCCCTTTTACACTTGGGTTGTGACATCTCTGAGGATCTACAAGGGCAGGACTCACACTACTTCACATTTAGAGTATACATAGCATTTTCTAATATAAGTGAACAATTTTCTGATCCACAGCAAAAATCTTAAAGCTTAATTGCTTAGTTGATGTGATCTAGATCACTAAAACAAATTTTAAAAACCCCAATAAACTAAAAAAAAAAATCTTCTTAGACTTGATGAAGAAGAGTAAATAGCAAAAACAACTAATAATCTATGTACTTAAATTGATTATGTAGTGCCAAGAAATGTACATTGATTATATATTATCAACTTCCACAGTTCACAATCCCATGCCTTGTTTCATGCCGTTGCTTTTTGCAACATTTCCATTTACTCTGCTTTACCTTGTTCTGATTCCGCTGATTGATTTTTCCATTTCTCACCTATCCTTTATCTCAAGCTCCTGTGCTGACAACCTGTTCTCTGACCTATCCCATTCCCTGTAACATCTAAATATTTTCCCATTCTTGCTGCTTAGCTATTTTCCAGTGTGTTTTCCCAACTAAACACTAAAGTCTTTATTTATTTTTTTTATACCTTTGATCATTCTCTTGTTTCATCAGTGTTTAAACCTGTAGCCCTCTCCACTGTTAATCATAGGTCTAGTTTCACCTTGTGACAGCAAGATCTTTTCCTGTGACTACTCAAAACTGATTTTGTGTGATGAATTCTGGCTCTGATCTTATTATTTCACCAATAATCATTTGACAAAAGAGTTCTCAAACATTTAACATGGCACATCACATTTCATCTTGCTTTTCACAGGCTTTCAGTTTCCTGAGCTTTGATCTTCATTCAAATTTCTGTGCTGTGGAAAGCACTGATCATATGTTAACGCCCTTTTTCACTGTAATGACCATGACCTAATCAATTTTAAAATGATTTGTACACAACAGTCCATCAGTTAAACAGGTTCTGCAGCTGTATAAGAACTATGCACCAGTTTAGTACAGAACAAAAGCACTGAGCATGTATTTTAACGTTAAACATAATCCTGTGTTAGAATTCATGTATACAAAATAGTTTTAAAATTTTAACCTTAATAAAAGATTGAACCTTGTTTATAAGTTTCTAGAATCATTCTTACAGTTTGTAAGCAATCCAACCCTGCCAGAACATGACGTGCAAGGCCAAATAACATCCTGCTGTAGCTATTGTAATTAGAACACACTAGCAGCACTACCTAAAGTAATGAAGACATAATTATCTGCAACCATGTTGAAATTATGTTTGTGAAACTAAACAATAACTATGTGTCAGACTATCTAGAAACAATCTGCTATTGACAAGAGACAAGAGCACCAGCTGTGTACAACATAGTGTGTACAGCTGACACATCACATCATTACAGCAGATCACAACTCTGAAAGCAAGACTTAGCTGGTAAGTGAAGAGACACAGACAGCCTAAGATTACTTCAGAAATTGAAGATTATGACCACTAACTTTCTCCTGCTTTTTAATTACATATCAGAAACTTAGGTCTCTACCTCTTACGTGACAATCTCTATATGGACATGTAAGGAGGGCTTTTTTCTAAACAACTATTTAATGTTAAAATCAATCTCAAAGGCTAATTAATATCCAAAACATAACAATTTTTTTTCCAGAAAAACCAATGGCAAAACTCACATAGAAAGGAAGACATTAAATACATTAATATTCTCAGACAGTAGATTCTAATAAAAAATTAAGTCAAACTTCTCAGCCCAAAGATGACCCAGAACAACACAGAAAGAGACTATAAAAGGTTTTCCCAAAGAGAAAAGTAACCATATTCATTACAAAAAACGATAATAAATAAGGGATCTAAAGCGGGCTTTAAAATGAGAAAGTTCAACCCAGACCACAAGAAAAATTCCTAATGTTAACAACTATTAAAGAGTGGGCTGGGGCTCCTGGACAGATTTTAAAGTCTTACAATTCTACTTTCTTGGTCACATGACCACCTCACGGATTTTGACAGAATCCAGAACAACAGCAAATATTAAACAGCAATGGTCAGCACTTGTTCAATAGCCCCAGATGCAGCAGCCTGAGGATTCCTGACTGAGAATAAGAGCAAAATTGCTGGCTTTCAAGTGAATTGCCAAAACCATTAATCCATTAATTACCAACACCAGTTCAACTAGAGCTAGACAGTGAATACAAATTATTAAGGTATCAGGTCTATCTGGTTATTTCTCTGTCTCAGAACTACTGAGCTTTTGCTCATTTAGAGAGTGGTAAAAGGCTGACATTTGAAACTTGCAAAAAAAAAAAAAAAGTAAAAGTAATTGGTAACACACAATCATCTGTGAGAACTTTAAAAAGAGTAACTGATCCTACCTTGAGGTAAAAGAACCAATTCCAAAACCCTTCTCAGATGTATTTTTTGTTATTCTAATGATCCGATTGGCTTAGAGAAAGACAGAAGGGAAAATGTCTTGCACCAGTTGCACTAGCAAATGAGCTACAGGACATAATTAGATTTCTTTGCTTTTATGTAAATGGATATAGTTAAAGCTATTCTTTTCCAGATATTTTGATCTAAAAGAGATCAGAGACTTCTATTCTACATTAACAAGAGTTCACACATGCAAGTAATCCAGAGTTTTCCTCCAAAACAATTATATGTAGATAGAAGCCCTTCCTTAAAATGAGCAGTATGACCATTTGAAACACTGATTGAACATTTCATGAAATGGCTTGAAAAATGGTCTCATGAGTTAAAGATCAGAAAACAGACTACAGATGCTTCTATTTTACCACTCCCGTTGAAATTTTTCACTTCTTTCCACCATACTCCACCTTTTAAAGTGACAAGCATTCACTAATCAAATGTGAAGACAACAAGCTACAATTCAGACAGCCAAAGAAAATCATTTCAGAGGAAAGTTAGAAAGATAGCACTATCTCAATCCAACACTTGTGTTACAAAGAGGATATCTAACACTTCCTGTAAGACTAAACAGGAAGAAAAAGAGAAGCATCCAGAGCAGATTTGCACTGACAGACAGGAAAAATCACTGTGACACCTGTTAGATGGCAGTAAGAACAAAAAGCTGGCATGTTTCTTCTGTTCTTTGCCCATAAAAACATTACCATGCCCATACAAAGACTACCAAAACTAGGACAGTTTCTTAATTGACTTTTTGTACCATTATATATTAACCAAGAACATCACTTTTCTAAAATTTTGGGAGAACACTAAGATCAACACTAAGATCAATCAAGTACTTTATGTTTAAACTCCTTGATTTTGTTCCAGGTCTTCACCAGTTTGCTTTTTTTCTACCACAGCCAAAAACTTACCTAGAAAATAGTACTAGTCAGTTTCCATCAATGCTTTTAGAAAATTCACTTAATTTTATGCAGTACTTTATTGGACACTGACACTCTCAGTCTGATTGCTTCAATCATACTCATTTCTCCTGCATTACCTGACATGATGCCTTTTTAATGTGAGACAAATATTACTAACACGTCCTTCTGCACTTCATGACCTATAGATGCAATTCCTTCATTAGTCATTCCTCTTAGGTTTGTTGTATCCCTGTAAACCCCACCCCTCACCACATTTTTACAAGGTATACAGAGTTTAAAAGCATATTATGAGGATGCCTATTGCAGTAATTGCCTATGGGCCTTAAGGCTGGATTACATTCTATTCATAAAGCAAGGTTAAGACCCTTGAATCATTAGTATTAGAGCACAACCACCAAATCTGTGTCATTTCTGAGAACAGAAACAAATGAAACTCCGAATTCATTTTCCAGCTATGCTCTGCAGCAGTTTGAGGATTTTGAGCCATTAAAAACACTCCCTTAAACAATGTTTCCTTAGTGTCTTTTTTTTTTTTTTCTCTCTCAGGTCACTCTAATTTAATCAACAGTTACCTAATTTACTGCATGAGTTAACTTCACATTAACACAGGGGAATTGGAAAAGACTGCACAGCCTTCAAGTGATTCAAGGTATATTTTTTTTCTGTAAGGATACTGGTCCTTCCAGCATACAGGGAAGGACTAATGGACAATAACTAGAGTGCAGGAATGGGTCCTGACAGACTGGAGGCTCCAAACCTCAGAAAAAGACTTTATGCAGGCCTGCTCTTCTGGCCTCTGAGTCTCCTGGGTACCTCCTGCTGAGGTAGGGCAAAAGCAAATACAATGCTCTTCGTCCAGCACCCTTGAGGATAGGAATTCTTCCTTTTTTCGTGGTGCGTGAACAACATAAAACCCTTTTTTGTCATTTCCAAGGCAAACATGCAGGTTCAATGCACCACTAGCATTTCTGCTCTGGTCACGGTGGGTGTACAGCATAATGAAGAGCTGTCTCTGTAAATCAGACAGAGCTGTAGCATAGCTGGAGTGACACACTCTGAGAAGTTGCCATGATCTCTATATAAGCTTTAAAAATAGGGTTCGTGAGTAGGTTGAATAGCATGAAACTAGAGTGGGAGACTAAAACAAAGCCCAAAGATAAAATACAGCTAAACATCTAGAGAAAACACTCTGACACTGAAATAACACTATGGCACTTCTTCTCCTGTCCCCTTCTATCAATGTCCAAGACTACTTTCAGGCAAGTATAATTAGCAACTTGTTATTTAAATGCCTTCATATTGTCAGTTAAGTAAAACATGAGCTATGAACACTTTGGGCCAAAAGGTCCTGGCTGGCTCTTTTGTGCAAAATATGTAAAATTAATTTGAAAAGCATCATTGCCAAAAATGGGGAAAGTTCTTTGGAAATGCTGAAGTCCAACAATATCACACAACTTGGAAATGGCCTTACCCTTTAGTCCTCAAGGTGGGAAAGACCTGGTTTATAAGAAGCATGTGGGGTCCTTCTAAGAGAGCTGAGCAGCCAGTCCTCTGTTGGTGAAAATGATTACAAGCTCACTATAACAGCCAGTGTTAGAGAGCAACAGAATCAAAACATAAAACAGACAGGGAAAACACAGCTGGAGATACCTAAGAGCCACTGCAGGAGGATGTTACATGGTCAGAGGCAGGATTCAAACCTATAAACAGTACATTATTAGTGTTTGAATCATGTAGAGAGCAAACTCAAGAATTTCAGCAGTTTGCCAAGAAAATCAATGTCTAAAGTCACTGTTGACTTGCAGAGCTAGACATGAAACAGCTGCTGAGCTTGTGATGATGTTCAAGCTAGATGAGTAGTCCATAGCTTTCTAATTGGCCTTTCTGTTCTCAGTCACTTCTTCGAAAACAGATTTTTCTATAAGTGGTGCCTGTCATTTACTGTCTCTGACCTGTTAATGATCTGAAGTTCCAGCTCCTATAAAGCCATTTCTTTTCAGTTCCAAGAAATTGTTCCCCACTGATAAATACCATGTCAAAAACTACCAACAGAAATTATGCAAATCAGTTGTGTCAGGCAAACCCAGGATGGAACTCATACAAAATATTTGTTCTTCATCACTTTGCAGGCACTTTGTCCAATGCAGCAAGATAATCTTGAATTTCAACTTTCACCCCTTTTTTCCAGAATAATTTTCAAAATTCTTTATCAACATGGAATTAAGTCCTGGGTTTGGGATTTTTCTTAATTGTTTGGAGATGTTGACAGGGTTGGGAACTGACATTTCCTACAGAAATCAGTGAAAGACTTAGGAAGACATGATTGCTTTGCTTAACAGAAATCTCAAAGCAGACAAACTGTCAGAAACCTTGGCAAAATACAAAATGCAAATGATTCTCCCTTCCGATTTTCAGCCACACTCAAGCTCCAGCTAGGAAGAGCACTTTCTTCTTCAAGCAACACTGAGCTCAAATCTGTTCTTATTTAGGAGGTTGATGTAAGCCAAAGCAGTTTCAGGAAGAGACTGAAAACAGCAAAGCAACCACCTAATTCTCTTAATTTTCTATGAGGCCCCACATGGGACAGGAATCACTCCATCAGCTAATGCGGATAAAGTGTTCTACATCCAAAGCTGTCGTCAGACCACATTTTCCAAACATTACCTCCACTTAAGTTGTATTTGTAGCTGGTATTCCTGTAGCAATTATCCTTCTGTCTGTACTTTGGAATACTTAATTCAATTGGACAGATGAAGACATTGGGTTATACAAATGCAAGCTGCAAAAGAAGTGTGGTAGAGGACCTCTGCATCTTTGGATATGGTTTTGGCAGATGTCCTGATTACAAACACAATCTCTTTAACGTTCAAATTATGTTCTCTTAATGGTGTTTGCCCTCAGTACACTGGCTGTAATTTACAAGCTGTAATCTGGTCTGTCTGCTACTGTATTATTGCTCTATTAATACCTATTAAGTCTCTGAAATATATTAAAATTCACGTTCAGCAAATTTTTCATGGAATGTTTCAGGCTAATGCATATTAAATAAAAAGTCTAACAGTCAGGAAGCAAATGACACTGTCCAGAATCAAAAAGGAAAAGCAAAACTCTAAATGTATTTATAAGACATTATTGCATTTGGACCTAAAGAGCAGGCTAGCAAGCTAACAGAAATTTGTAGAAAGCCAACACAGACATTGTTCTCAGGATTAGCAAGTAAAATAAAATACAAAACAACTGAAGCATTAGCATTGGTATACCTAACACACGTTTCTAGAAGCATAAATAATATTTTATGCCCCATTGAGTGCTAAGAAAACCTGGTGATGTCCCTAAATTCTGTGAATAAAAATTCTGACATTTTAGTGAGTATGACTGTCAGCAGGTTTTGGAGAATATCTGATGGCACCTTGGAACACCTGCAGCTTTCCAACTAACAGAAAACAAAATTAGCATTTTTTTGTATCAGCAACATATCTTCTGTAAGTAAGAAGTGAACAAATAAACAACATCCTGAACATTTAGAAAGAAGAATTACAGAGAAAGATTTTTTACTACACAGGTGTGAAATTTAATTTGATGGTATAAAAAACTTAAACAGGGTACCTAATTAAAGAAGGAAAGGTGTGTGTGAAGGAAGGCAGTATACTGCAGTAGTTGTGAATTTCCAAGTTATGAGATTGAAAATACAGAGATCAGATTTTATTTGCCTGTTCCATGTATCATGTAAAATAAACAGTTTTACTGCGCAATAAGGAAAAAAAGAATCCTCACATGAATTTTCTAATTCCAAGCATTCAGAAAAACTGATCAAATAACATTCATCAAGAAAAAAAGCTAGGTAGTACTGTGTAGCAATGGATGACACTTTCCAAGAATATCAGCTGGGAGACAGGAAGCCTACACTCTTGTGTACAATCCAACACTCACTGAAGAGAGTACATTTCCACGGGATCACTAGAGCTGAATATTTCCAAATGGCCCCAATGCCATCTCTGAGATTCTGAGAAATACACACACAAAAAAAAAAAAAAAAAGGAAGAAAAGCAAGTCATGAAAGCAATACAAAAGGAAATAGTATTAATACAAAAGCTATTTCTAATACATTGAAAATTCTTGATATAGAGATACTGTTTTCCCCAATCTAATAAATAAAATTAAATATGAGAAAAGCATTCATATTGTGGTCATTACTTTAGCACGTTATGGGCAATACTTCCCTGACAGCCCTCTGAAATGTTACCAGTTCCACATCCCTTTGTCAGTTATTTGCAGTTTCATAAAAATACATTATCAACAACTTAAGACCAAATTATGCCAGAACTCATGATTTTACATTTTGTAGATTTTTTTTTACATTCCTATTACTCTTTAGAGAAGATTTTTTTAGACTATAACAATCTAAGGAAAAAAGAAAGACTGATTTAATGACTGTTTTTAGACAATCCTCTTTAAATAGCACATTTCATGATTTATATATTTTTAATTTTTTTTTTCAACAGTGCATTGCACCATTTCCTTTTCACCACTGAAAAATTCAAAAAGGAAGTCATTCCAGTCAATACCATCAGGAACAACTATGACACAGGAGCAGTTAGAATGTTCACATTCAAAAAATTGTCCCAGCGTCAGCCTGCAGAGTATTCTCATATTCCTTCACGACGATAGTGTGTAGAACAGTTTGTGATTATAACTGAAAATGCTGATATCCACAACAGTGATTAAAAACTGAGTGTTTCAGACCAGTTCTAACTTCTGGGTTTGCAAATTAGCTATAAGCTCATAATGCAGTTCACAGAACTACAGAATTGTTGGGTGTGGAAGGGATGTCTGCAGGTCCTCTGGTCCAACAGCCTTGCTCAAGCAGTGCCACCTAGTACCCAGGACCATATCCAGAGGCTCCAGGAATGGAGAGTCCACAACCTCCCTGGACAATCTGTGCCAGTGCTCGGTCACTCTCACAGTGAAAATGTGTTCAG
Source organism: Climacteris rufus (assembly GCA_013398175.1). Lineage (NCBI taxonomy): Eukaryota > Metazoa > Chordata > Aves > Passeriformes > Climacteridae > Climacteris > Climacteris rufus. Next base: position 70,618 of record VZRZ01004636.1, on the reverse strand, counting down.
GCAGAGCCTCCTGGTTTTCATCTTTGTGCCCATTGCCATCGGTCCTGTCACTGGGCACCACTGAAAAGAGCCTGGCTCATTCCTCTTTGCACCTTCCCTTCAGATGTTTACACACTTTGGTAAGATCCTCCTCAGCCTCCTCTTCTCCAGGTGGACAGTCCCAGCTCCCTCAGCCTCTTGTTCTATGTGAGATGCTCCTGTCCTTTCATCATCTTTGGGGCCCTTTGTCTGACTCTCTTTGCCAGTACTCTGCTGGCTCACATTCTCCTTGGTCCACAAGGCCTACCAGGTCCTTTTCTGCAAAGATGTATCTGCACATCCTCATTCACCTTTGTAGTTTCTGCCCTTTTGGTGTTTTGGTTTTTTTTTTCAGTTTGCGCACGGCAGTATTAGGACATCAATGCAATCAGCTGCATCAACAGCAGCTAGGAATGAGCTCAAAATGCAGCTTTATATCACTACAATTTTGCTTCCAAATTTTATTTTTAAAGTAAATTACTAGCTGTAGTGTAAGTAGCAGAACCAGAAAGTGAGCCAAGCTCATGGAAACTGGATTTGATCTCTTCAGGAAAACATAGAAAAGCTTCTTTTTTCAAACAAGCAAACAATTATAAGAATATTCTTAGATATAAGATCTCCATTTTGAGAGAAGAAAGAGGATGTAATTGATAAAATGCAAGTCAAAACTTCAAGAAAGCTTGATCCTACCTCTTGGAGTGAAATAGGTCCACAACAATTCTCAAGAACTTGCTGTTCTCACCCATGACATGCTGTTTCACTCAACAAAACCTTCCACAAGAGTTCTGGTCTATAGGTAAAAGAGCTAACCTTTTGCTACCTCATCTGTCTCTTTTTATAGCTTTTGCATCTGGAAGATGAGGAACTTCATCTTTACCTAGTTTGGGTGCTAAAAGATTTAGTTAAATGATGTCTACAAAGCACTCCAGAGTCTTAAATGGAAAGCTGTACAGGAATGTAAATTACTACTATGTCCCCGATACATTACAAAAATACAGTTGCCTTATCTCATCTAAACAAAACTCTCAAATGTAATAACGAAATTTCAAAATATTTACCATGATTCCTCATTGTCTTCCCCCCTCCTCCTCCATCTACTTTGTCCCAGAGACACACAGTAATAACCTTTACCTCATTCTAAAACTCAATGGAAAAAAAAATTGAAGAAAACCTCCTCAAATAGGAAAAACTAATATTGAAACACCAACAAATCTGAAGGCTTTTAAAAAACATACAAATGAGTCAAAGCTACAGGACATCAGTCCCTACCATTAAGGGTATTTAAACCTTAATATTTTACTTGCTAATGAAGCAAACATGTAGAATAATTACTGTCAAGCACTTAACACATTTTAGTGAAGAGGATAGACATAATTTGCTTTAGGAAAAACAGCATGTGCTGCAGTGATGATTACAGAAATTCAGTACAAAATTCACTGTCTTCTCTTTTACAGATTATGGTGAAACATTTTTCAGGATATCATTCAGTATATTTTTTTAGAGTTTATTTGAATGCAATATATTGTCTCTTTGAAACAGTAAACAGTGATCATTTCCAATGTGCAGGCTTTATAAATAGGAATGAGACCAGATAGGGGCAACAATCACACTTCAAAAGACATGGGTAACCTGTCTTCATTTTTAAACAAAATGTGCAGCTTTTTGCCAAGCATGTTTGGCTGAAGAAACAAGAGTATCTTCTAGATCTTTCCAAAAGAACACTGCAGCTAGAAAGGAATACACAAAATCAAATAACAAATCTTGAAAAATAGCCTGAGGAAATTAATCTCTCCCCTACATTTGTCTTTCCTTCACAGGCTGGCAAAAAGAAGCCAGGAATAGATGAAGCAATTGAAACAGAAGGTAATAAATAGTTAGGTTAAGAACTGATAAGTCGAGTGTAGCTTTGGTTATCTTTTTCTTGCTACTAACTCTAACAAAACTCAATTTGATTAGAAGCTGTACATACTTTCCAGGCATCATGAATAAGGGCACAGTCAATGTCCAAAGTACCTTTATACTGGTAGCTTCAACAAAGTCTTCCCTGAGAACTCACCAGGACAGTATCAGTATGCTGGGTGTTTGTTTGCTGTTCTAGCTCTTTATTCCAGCCATATGACCTGTTTTTCTATGTTACATTAGTAAGAAAAAGCTGCAAGAATTTCTCCCTTGTAGGAATTTGCTGATCCCCAGGTTCTATAGCAATATATCCTGATCTTCCCTGTGTGAGATCAGTGGTAGACACACCAATGTAAAGGTCACATGGTTCAGAAAATGCATGAGAGGAGAGTCAACCTCAGAAATACTTGTAATATTTACTTTGTGACTATGGGCAGTCTCGTATCTCAATAAACAAAATTGCAGAGATCAGATACTCAAATATTCCATAATGTATAGTGATGTCAGCAGAACAGTGCTCAATTATTATTGTCTTGTTTTGAATTTACTGAACTTTTTCAATAGTTGCCCCAAACTTCTGTTCCATTGAGTACACTCAGTTTCACCCAGTGAAATCTGAACACAAAGTGAGTCTCTTATTGGTAAAAAAAGTTTTGTACCACTGGTTTCCACCAGCCTATCTCTCAGCAGTCACTTCTTACTGAGAACAAGACTATGAGAAGTTAGTTCACTCTTGATTAACTGGTTTCATTGTCCATTACTCCTTCATGTCAGGAACATTTATTTCAATCCATTCTATAATTATTTTTCAATTAAAAATCAGTATTATTGCATCATCATTTAATCTTTCGAAAGTCAGTGGGCAGGTCACTCAAGGCAGAGCTGTAATTGAGTGCCAGGCTTTCTTACTCAGAGAGGGTATTCAAACTGTATGTAAAGGAGCATGGTAAATGTCTGTCTCAAAGAAGATGACAAATAGGTCAGCCTTAATTTAGGCCTTACTAAAGACCTGTTGAAAAATAGCTGTCTTCATTTGCAGAATGCTACACCTCACCCATTTATTTAATGCCTACTCTTTGCAACATAAACCTAACTGCAGAAATGATCCATTTAGCACAACATAATTTAACACTAACAGATTGCATTGTATAGTTTTACAGAAGTCTCTGGGGTTTAATGTCTTCCTGCTGACTCCTAGAGGTCTTCAGAAGAGGACCGTTAATACCAATACTGCCAACAGGCAAAACACTGGTCAGTCCTGCTTCTGCTTGGCACACTGCTGTCCACAATCTGTTTTCATTGGCTGCAATTGGATTACAAAGGATCACAACTGATCCCAGACACACAACCCTTCAGGTACAGGCTGTGTTATCGGCTGTAGGCCAGCACGTCGGACTCACTGCATCAAACTGACATGTTCTGCCAACATCAATCATCTTGTGTAATTCCATTGTATCATGACCTGCCTAAGAAAAGGTAAGGAATTCATCATCATGATCAAGCTAAATAAATGCAAAATTAGATACTGCTAATAAATTAAGTAATTGAAACAAATATTTAAAACCTTTCTAAATAAACCTTTCCAAAGTCAATAAACATTTTTTCAATGACTCTGTTTACTGTTTCAATTATTTTACGTATGTATTTGTAGAATCTATACATATTACATTGCGGCAGAAACTCAGGAAGGCAGCCTTTGGAACAACTCCACACCAATGCTGCCTGAGGACCAGGTAGAAAAGATAAGAAAACCATAAATAGGCTTAGGAGAGCAAATTGTCTGGCATCCCACTCTCCAATATCTTATCCTCACAGTCATGATCTTTTCAATAGTTAGAATCAGTAATAGTCAAATTATTCCTCATGGAGCCCTCCTATCGAGGATCCAACATCTCCACAGAATGCTGGAACACCTCAGAACATGTTCTGCTCAGTTCACAAAGTCAGTGCTCTCTTCTCACCCATCAGCGCTGCAGCGTAGGCTGCACCAGATGCACAGGCAGTGAGTCTTCTGTATTCAGACCACTTCTTTGGCAAAGAGACTCATGTTCTGTCTCGTGTGGTGCATCTCCCATTTTCATCTTTTCCTTTTTATCCTGCTGTGGCACTGCTTCCTGCTCTGACTGCTTGTTCAGCCACATGGTCACACACTCAGCAACTACAATTCACCAGTCTGGCAAGCTTGGAAACACTACTGCTCTTTAAATGAATATTGCTGATCACACAACAGCCAGACCACAGACACTTCAGCAAACAAGATCTTCCTACTTTTCTATCACATGGGACTATTGCCATGGTGTTAATGACTTGTACCTTTTGAGGGCATTAAAAGTAGTACACAGGGTACAGGAACAAGAGTCAGTGCATTTTTAAAAGCTCTGGAAGCTGCAGTCTCACAGCTCTGTGATACAGCAGTACCACCACCACCAACAGGCCACAAACTTCGGGCTGAATTCCCAAAGCTTCACAAGTTCTGAGGCTTGTCAGCTGTGCTGTCTGAATATCTTTCTTTCAATTGAAACGGCTGTGTTTGTGATTCCTCCAACTGACCAGTTCAATACCTCTAATTTGTTTTACTTTTGTTTATCTTTGAACAAGGATAGTTTTATGCAAATAGCTGTAAAAAGTGGTTACTCAATGTATGATGCGATACTTACGAGACTAACATAAGGATGTAGCATGAAGAGATACAGGCTTGGTCTGACAGCAGAGACCTGTGCCTTAAAACAGAGGATATGGCATAGAGGAATTCAGGTATAAGATTTTAAAAGATGAGGCACAGACTTGGCACTGGTGACTATAAACAACTCAGCCATAATCAATAACAAAATGCAGATGTGGACAAAACTGGGATTTGAGGTATCTATAGGAACAAAGAAACATTATCCAGTACATGTAAAATGCACCCTACATTATAAATCTAGATGTCTCATGGAGCTGCAGACCAACAAAGACATGGCAAAGGGGTAAAAGTGTGTCAGCAAATGTAGAAAAATTATCCTGAATGGTTGATCCCAGAGTGAGGAAGATGGAATCATTGATATGAACACCCTATTCTTCCTAGAACAGGGCTACAGCTGCTGAGAACCCACCAGAACCAAACCACTGACTTTGGGACACAAAGAAGCAGTGGAAAGGTGAGCATAACTGCCCCAAACAGCGAGAAGCCAAAGAGTGTTTGTAAAGCAATTTAACTGTATTATTCTTCCTTCTTTTTCCTGCAACAGATTTATCAATGCTTCTTGAATTAGACTGCTAAGACTTCAGCTATACTGATTTTAAAAATCACATATCTATACTGCATAGACATAGACACACTTACACACACAGACCAGAAAATGTGCATGTCTTCATTGTCTGTAAACAAGATGTGGACTGTAGCTGACTACAGATTCCATTGCTGAGGCAAACTCCCAACATTATCTGTATTTGCTTACATTGCACCAATGCAGATGAAGGCAGACCAAAGACAGTAAAGAAGCTACAGCAACTCTAAATTTTGAGCAAAACTAAGTCCAGTCAGAGCTTAAATCAAGGAACATGTCCTGACTGGTGGAAATTAGAAACATAGGTCAAAATACAGCAGTGGACAATGGGTTAAATTATGGATGCAAAACTTTCATAGATGTAAGGTTTTAGTTTGGTAGGAAATTTGAGGACTCAAACGTCAAATATTTAAAAATTACTAGTTTTCTCATTATGATTCTCATCATATCCTATTGAGAAGAGTTGAACACAGGGTATTCATAAGATTTCGTCTCTTGCAAGTCACGAAACAAAATTAATTAGAAGAGCTTTGTTTCCAAATGCTGTTATCTGTCTAGACAAATTGAATGATGAAACCTTCAGCTGAGAAGTTTTTTAATTCAAGTGCATGGTGAATTCATACAGTCAAACCCAAATATTCTCAAGTGCTTTCCTCTTTTCACATCTCCTGAAATGCAGTCATTCAGAATTGTTGGTTCTTCCCAAAAGTAGGGCAGAATTCATACATGCTAAAATTGTGTCAATTCTTCAGTTTGGGGAAATCACTGCTAGAAGCTTTCCTGTTTACAGCATGGAAAGTTGCTAGCCTTTCTTCTTTAATTAAAATAATTCCAGAAGTTCCTTAACTAGTCAATTTTTTTGATATGAAATACCAATAACCAGGCACTAATCCCACAAGTTACAATGACTGTAAGAAACAGTCTTTAAACACATTATTCTGTGACTGTAAACAGGAATTCCCTTATGAAATAAAACTAATGATTTGGTCCAATGTCAACATTTGATTATTCAGGGATATGAAAGGAGACTGGGAAATGACTCAGACAGAGCACAACATATGTAATTCAGGCTACAGAACACATACACAGTATATTCTCCTGAGAAAGTACTTGTAATCAGATGAGTGTAAAAATAAGTGCATGAGTAATAGTACGCAGAATACTACATAATGTCAGGTACTTCATTGCAGCCCAGCAAAATAAAAGAAAGGCTTGCATAAGTCACAGTTTAGATTAACTCATTAATAATAAAAAATTAGCTGTACTTCAGTACAGTGTTTCAACATGGTTAGTACCACACTTCGCAGGATCTTTTTCACTTAGCTAAATAATAAGTACAGCTATGACTGTTTATCTGATTTTTGCACAGGTTACATCAAAGATGACAAACATGAAGAAAAAAAAGCTACATATCTTGAAGGATACCAGTTATGCACTGGACTGGAACCCAAGAGATGTCAGTTCCATTCTCAACTTTGCTGACGATTAGCTGAACAGTATCAAGCAACTTATTTTCGGTTTCTGTGTTTGCCTAAATATGCTTTACCTATGTTGTCTACACAGAATTTAGCCATACAGAAATAATTAATGTCTGAACTGGCTCTTGTTACTTTTCATACAATGGGAAACACAATGGATGCTGGTCTCAGTGGAGAGCATCTATGTACTTATGCCATAAATTACTTAACAGCTTAGATAATGGATCTTCTGTGGCCACTGATTGCCCTACATGTAAAATGCATCAGCTCTTTCCTACAACAATCAGTATGTTAGTTTTGTTGCAGCCAGGGAGGGGGGAAAAAGTCCTAGTGAACACTGGGAAAGCAACAGAAAAGGCCACTAATCTCCTGCGTTAATCAAAGCCTTGGTGGTTGCACATGCCACCAATTCACTGCTTGTCTTGGAGTTACTGGAGAGAAGTCTGCTCCTCTGCTGGCCACTATTTGGTACTCCACTTCTCAGAGTCATAAAAACAAGCACAAAATTTTGCTTCAAAGTTAAAAGCACTAAAAATACATTAAGAGAAACACAGTAAGAGTAATTAATTATACTCTATTTCTCAACAAAATCAATACCATCAAGTATGAATTATAATACAAATCTAGACAAAATATAAAAAATGATACTTCAAACATGCCTAAAATAAAGTCAAAAGTATTTCTAAGGCATTCAGTGCACTCTGACAGTTTAGAATTACAAGAAATTTCTGAAAAAATTATATTAAAATAGGTTACTTGAAGTGTAGATTGGTTATATGCTATTCCAGTGGAAAATTATTATTAGAATTCATATGCAATTGGAGTAGAACATGTCAAGGTTGAATTTAAATGAATAATTTTGGACAAAATATCCATGTAATCAGTTCCATTGGCAGTCAGATACAGTGTGGATTTACTTTATAATCCATCAGATTTAACCATACTGCATTCCCTTTCTTCATTCTAACAAAGCAAGACTAACACTCTGAACTAGAATAGGAATTGAATTTTAGTGGCAACATTGCGGGAAATGCATCATAAATATGGTGAATCATGGTGCAAACTGTAGTTACCTGCTTAGGAATTTTACGCCTTGACCCTTAACAGACTTTTGCTCTCAGTATTGCACCACTGTATAGATGCAAAGGCAGTGCCTGATGACTTTCAACTTTACATATATGTGAAAAGAGGATCGATTTTCTTACTATTTTTTTTTTTTTTCTTGCATTGTTCACTGGGCCCTTTTTCACTGCTTCACAATTCAGGGCACTGAAGTCACAAAGGTAAAATTATACACTGGAATTGTTAGGAAATTAATACCAATTAGCTATTTATAGTTACAAACAAACCACTGGGGGAAAAATACAGAAAGAAGTACACAACATAGATCTGCTTCAAATTACTAGTAAGTAATTGTGTGATGACTATAAAGCTAATACTTTTCAACAGAGATAATTACCAAGTGCATTCTGGTTATTTGCAGCAGTTATAATTGCCACAGTAGCAACTGTGGAGAAAAGCCTTTGCATTTAGTAAGAATTCCTTACTAAACTGTAAACAAAAACGTAGCTTCTCTGCTACTGCAGTGAGACATTCTTATCTACATTTAACACAGTGAATAAATATTGAAATTCTGGAAGTGCCCTTAAGTTCTACAATTTTGATTAGCAGCAAAGCATATGCTTAATTTACTTAAATCTGTCATACAGTAAAATGAATGTGTATATAAAATGTATACAAAATGTACATGACACATTCTATGTACACAGATCTATACAATGTGTGGTTAAGGACAGACATATAATATGAAGACATTTTGAAATAGCAGTAAAACTAGCTGGTTTTAAAACAACAATGATTTCAGAAGCTATGCCAGTTGCAAATAATGTCTATTAACAAGTCATGCCAGCATTAGAATTTGCTATTATCCAAACATAAGAAGTTAAATTCCTTGTAAATATTAAAATCATACTGATGATATTTAATCTGTTTCTAATTCTGGTATAGTGAATCTACATATATTTTCTGTCTGGTCATATTACAAAGCTCTTTTTCTTTACACAGCAGGCATACATGAATACAAATAAGATTAGTCAACTATCATTCCAGAAAACCTGGCTATGAAACAGCTTAAAAAAAATTCAAAAATACAAAATATTTACTGTTGAGAATTGTGCTTTTCTTCTAATGTATAAACCTGGAAGCATCTTTCACAATGCTTCTTGTGAAGTGCTTATGCTGTAAACAAAGCTAAAATTAAAGCGTATCATCCTGAAATGATACTTGAAGCTGTTCCACGTTGGTATTCCATATGGATGCTATTCAAAAGCAAAGCTTGACCCTTTGGTAATCAGCCTTAGCTGAAATACAGGCAGGTTTACTTCATTAGGAACCATTCCAAACCCTTTGTTTAGAATCACACATTCTCTTCTTTTGCAGGGTAGTTCTTTGTTCCCTTCGGATAGTAGAGATACCTGCGGGAGAAAAAGATCAGTAGGCAGTTGGAAGTAAGAATTTCCCGCTATTCACACTCACCAGGCATGGGATCAATCTTTGTACTATGAGCAGAAAGCTAATGTACAAGCATGATGTAGAAGACAAGGAACCTCAAAAGTCTATCAAACAAAATGGTTTTAGTTCATAGTTTACAACAGCTTGATGCAGAAATCTCTGGTTGGCATTCTATCATTTATGCTACACACAGGGAATTAGTTTGTCTAATGACCTTCTGACTCAAAATTTATGGACTAGTCTGCACAGCACAGAAATAGAATTAGAGCAGCATGGTGCAAAGGTCTCCCACAGATAATCAATGAAGCCTGAATGCAACATAATGTATTTGTGGGACAGCTTTAACTTATGTTGCTGATATAACATGTCCAGAGACTACAGCACTATGGAGAACTAGGTGAAAGCACGTCTTTAACATCACTTCCTTCTCCTTTTCTAATTCCTCTTTAGCCTGCTACATAGAAAATTAGCACAGAAAGTGATGGAGCTGCATCTGTCAGTTTTATATTAGTGAAACATCTCATAATCAAGATGCATTATATTGTAATAATTATTCTATGAAAATATGATGTAAAGACTTCTCATAATCAATGCTGCGAGAAAGTAAAACAGATTGTTTCAGTTTTGTCTCAAAATTCCACCAGTCTCCAATCCAAGTGTAAGATCCCTTCTGAAATTTTCCCTGACTACTTGTATACTATATGTACAACTCATATCCTTGCAAACACGTGGTCCCTTGGGAAGCAATGTTATGTTGATTACTAAAGTAGTGAAGCATGTGGAAGTATTCCAGGAACGAGGAAAGGAAAAATATGAAAAATAGTTTATAGCTTTGCACACACTTTAACAAATGTAGACAGAATTCCCCAAGCAGAGAGATTGTTATTAACATCATAAAATCAAATGCACTTAAGGAAAAACAAAACATATAGACTAAAGGCTGACAGCAAATGTCCACTCAGCCTGCTATGGGGATAACATAATCCTTGATGGGGCACTGTATCTGTGCAAAAATTAGAATCATAGAATGGTTTTGACTGGAAAAGGCCTTTAAAGATCATGTGGTCCAATGCTCCTGTGAAGGGCAGGGAAGGCTTTCATTAGATGAGGTTCTCAAAATCCCATCTGACCTGGCCTTGAACTCTTCCAGGGATGGAGCATCCACAGCTTCTCTGGGCAACCTGTTCTGGTGTCTCACAACCATCACCAGAGAAAACCTCTTCCTTATGCCCAGTCTAAATCTACCTGCTTTAAGTTTAAAACTATGGCCCTTATGCTACAGGCCCTGGTAAAGGATTTATCTCTTATAAGCCCCTCTTAAGTATTGAAAGGCTGCAATAATGTGTCCCTGCATTCCCTTTTGTCTGAACTTTTGAACTTGACTCCTGTTCCCTGTGTCCACCCTTTCCACCAGCTGCCCTTACTGCAAACCATTCTTTACTGCAAACAATTCTCTCTTCTCTTGGTCAGACCCAGCTGCAGGTGGTTCTTCCTTCTACCCATATAAATTTCCTTTTCAGAATTCCTACATTCTGTCTTCTGTTGTTCCTGGCTCTGTATTAGGTGTATTCTCGTTTCCTAGCTTCTATCTCATCAGTTTTTACTCATCAGTTCTTTGCCTAGGCATTACGTTAAGAAGATGAGATAGACTCACTTTCTATTCTGATGTCTAGAATTAACAACCCAAAACAAAATACTTCCCCTATACTTCAACTGAAAGTGTTAAGTTTGCAGCAGCTGTATCAGAATGCTTGCACAAGAATGAGTCCAGACTACATGGAGTTTTCTGAACCAGCTGAAGTAAGAAGGTGCCTTCTTATTTGATATTCTTTGACAGACTTCAGCTATGCTCTATGCAACAATTCTGCCCAGCAAACATCTCTGAGGCACAGTTGTTCTTCTCAAACCAAATTTTTTCATCAAACTGATAAAGAGACCTGCTCAGAACTGCAAGAGCAAGCCCATCTCATCTCGGCCACATGAGTCTGTGATGGCAGATGTTTCTACTCAAAAACGGAAAGCTCATATAAGAACATCTGAGAACTTAGGGTATGTGATCTCTGCAAGGGATCAGAGCCATCTGCCTGCTGTTGAAAACTGTCATTCCCACAATCCAAAGGCTGACAGACAACTTCATAAACATGCACTTTTTCTACAGACAGTGTGGACTTCCGGCATTTCTACTATCAGGAGACCACTCGATTTTGTGTATACATCACTGAATTATATTCAATGACTTGGTATCTACCAGTCAACTTAAATTCAGGCCAGATGCTCTTTCATTTTTTCGAACAAGAGGTGAAATGCACCTTTCCACATGTCTCATTACTAAAGAGAATCTTCAGCTTGAGTGAAGGAAGAGGTTTTGCATCAGTGACAGTCCTACCACATGATCAGATTATTCTGGTACTTGCACCAGATGGATCCCTGGATCACTTTTCTGTTCTACAGCACACAATGTCATAAATAACAGTCAGGTTATCCATCTTTCATACCCAGCAGTCCTAACACCAGCCAAATCTAACAGTCTTGGTGCAAACTAGAGAGCAATAATAAACAGTTTCTTCTACAGTCCTTATCATTCTGATTCACTGCAAAAACAAGCCTAAAATAAAGACTGACTTACTAACCAAAGTGTGAAAAATGTCTTGTTAGGGTATTGTAACACCAGGGGAAAAAATTCAAATTCTTTCTCTTTGTCATTAGCTTACTGGTCACTCCTGAAAAAAACAGAACATTTATGCAACTCTCTAAAAATACAGTTAGCAAGAAGTTTTTCACATCTGACCATTTAATTTTGACATAAAGAGCTGTTAATACCCTAGAATCCAAAGCACACAGTTTTGCTCGATTATAAGTCATTATTTCTGTATATTTCTACCACTACCATGAAGCTTGACACGTGTATTTTCTGAGTACAGCCACTATTTGTGCAGCTGTAACAACCTGGTAAAAATTATATCTCTAGCAAGTGTGAAAAGGTGTGACTATGGCCACGTGCAGCAGTGAACCCTATCCAGTAAGTGTCTTTTAATCAATCTCTTGGCCAAATGTTTGCCATTGGAACTCTCTATATTCATCAGTGTGACAAATATTAGTCACTCTCTAACTCTAAGTGTTGGATGAAATTACAACTAGAATCACTTGCTACACTAGGTTTTCATGTTGCTTCTAATATCTGTAGGACCTGTGACTCAGGAAACATAGGCCAATACTGCCTCCTAGTGGAAGGACAGCCGAGTCATTGGTGAAGTGAACGCTGGTTTGTGGAAATAGACTGAAATACCTTACAGTGCCACACAGACCCTCAGCTGGCAGCCATCAGAACTGCAGGGGGGTAAATGAAAGACTGTTGCAGCCATGAATGTTTAGTACTAATGATGATTATGATGATGACGATCATTACTATTACTACTATTATTACTATTGTAATAACAGAAAAAAGCACTTCTGAGCTTAGGCAGACTTTTTTACCTCCCTGGGGAGAAGTACAATTCAACAGAATGGTGCTATGACTTCCTGGCCAAAACAATCTTCCTTTGTATGTGTGAGAAGTATGAATCTACATGGGCAACTGTTTGGAAGAAGAAAACAATCAACAGATAATACCTGGCAACATGAGCTGGAAAAAGTTTAAGGAGAGAATAAAAAGTAGCAGAATGTCTTAAATCACCTAGATATCACCGAGTCAGAAGACCCACTTTAGATTCCAGGAGTGTTGGAGCTGTGTGCTGTCATCTATTGTCTAGTTCTGTATGTTGTAGAACATTAAAAAAACATTAACTAAACTAAGTACAAATCTAAATCCATTAGTCATCTAACAGAATTAAAGGGGTACGTTAATGTTGAAGAATACTTAATTAACATGGTAAGAATTTGCAGACAGAAAAAGCTCTACTAATGCATTTCTATTTTCAAATTATGGACCATAAACCAAATACAAATGAGGGCTGCCTCAAACAAGCACAATTTGGAATTTGCTGTAATTCCTGAGCTATATAATCCTTTTGTGAATAATACCTTGAACTATTCTTTGAGGAGTTAAAAATGTATAGCTATTATTAGAGTCAGATTTGACAGTTTTCCTCTTCATGAAACAGCACTTTCTAACTACAAAAATAGTTGCTTCTCTAAAATTTCAATAACAATGGAATAGATTTCTCTGAAGAGAGTTAAGAAAATTATATGTGACAACGTATCAATATATGCATGGTTTTGGCTAGGATAGAGTTAAATTTCTTCATAGTAGTTTGTATGGTACTATGTTTTGGAGCTGTGCTGAAAATGGTTTTGACAACATACCAGTGTCTTAGTTATTGCTGAACAACACTTATACAGCACCAGGGCGTTTTTTGCATCTCTCACCACCCCACCAGTGAGTAGGCTGGAAGTGCACAAGAAGCTGGGAGAGGACAGGGCCAGGACAGCTGACTCCAGCTGAACAAAGGGATGTTCCACATCATCTGGCATAATGTTCTGCCATGAAAGTTGGAGGAAAGAAGAGGGAAGGGCAGGGTGGAACATTCAGAGTTATGGCATTTGTCTTCCCAAGTAATTGTAAGACATGATGGAGTCCTGCTTTCCTGGAAATGGCTAAGCATCTGCCTGTCATTGGGAAGCAGAGAATAAATTCCTTCTTTTGCATTGCTTGCAGGTGCAGATTCTGCTTTGCCTATCAGTCTGTCTTTATCTCAAGCCAAGAGCTTTCTCACTTTTAGTCTTCCAATTCTCTCCCCTGTCCCACTGCAGGGGAGTGAGCAAGCAGTTTTGTGGCCCTGAGGCTGCCCATGGGAGTGAAACCACGACAGAGCTACAGCACTCAGCTGAACATAACTCCTGTCTGTGACCACTGCTTTTTTCTTATAACTCAGTTTCTGCTTGGATTAAGTCTCTTCAAGCAATTTATTAAAAATTCTGCATGAATTTGGCTATTACATGTGTGCTTCAATATAAAAAAGCATGATGAAATTTTGAAACTAGTATTCATTGTCCTATTAATAAATAGCCTCACAAACAAGGAGCTTGCCTCTTGTGCAGTGTAATATTAAATCAGGAGGCAGAAAAGAGAAAGAGTGGCACAATGGATGTGAACAGAATAATTTTGAAACATTACAGGGTTGGGGTTTTTTTTGCATGTTTACCAAATTTCTGTATAAATAAGTAATACAATTGGAGTGCTGAGTAATTTTAGGAGATTAGTGATAAATGGGCACAAGTTGATTATTCAAGATAAAGCTGAGGGTCATTATCCTCAGCTGGTCATTAATCCCCATGAAATGACTGGTATTGAGACAGTAATTACTACTATAATGAAAATGGGGAAAAAAAGCAGCATGATATTTTTCTTATGAAGCTGTCAGTTTCTAAAGAATTCATGTTTCTCTCATCACCCGATCAACGTGCTTGAATAATTTTTAACTCTTTATACATATAGCTTATTTATCCTACTACAATTTTCATGTTATCACCTCACTTACAGTGTGGTTTCCCAACTTATACTTTTGGAATTTCAGAAGAGCACAGCAAAGGGCAATAGTGATGTGAAAGAAAGACAATGTACACGAATTCCCCTCAAGCCAGAAAATAAATAAAACATATTTTCAGAATTTTCACAATAAAGTTAATTCCACAGTGAAGTAGAAGATTGCATTATTATGCTACCTAGCTGTTTATTCTACATTTAATAGTGCTTTTAGCCATAGCACACGTCCCAATTCATTGTTGCAAACCAAAATCTAACCTTGTAGCTTTACAATACATGGAACTAATAATGTAAAGTCAACTTGGTCAGAAAACGCAAAGAAACTTCACCCTTAAATGAAAATCATCTTTAAACATTTGCAATTTCCCAAATTAAGTTTGTGGTGTTTTGATGTGCCTTCCAAAGACTTTTGAGCTTTTGGAGTTCTTTTTCTTACCATTTCTATGAGAAGAGCTAGAAACATATTATGGGCTGAAGGGGAGGCAATTTGTTTCCTGATAGAAGCACTGTCATCCTGTTTCTACTTCTAAAGACCCACACATGCTGCATCATTACAACTTAGAACATGAAAACCCCTATCTAAACTAAAAGCTTTTAACATAACATAAGTTTAAAAATAGGTGTTATTGCCCTATATGTTGATAAAGCAAACAAGATACAGATATTCATCTTAGTACTTTTTGCTAAAGCAGGGGATCCCATGAAAGCCACAGGATGTACTAAGTTTCTGCTGGAAAATTTGCAATTGCTCCTGGAATGATTCACTGTATGTAAAAAAGAGGACGTAGAGCCAGGCTCAAAACAGCTTTAGGCAAGAATGGCTGATGGGATGTTGCTGTAAGAGCTGCAAACCAATTACTGTGTGATGGAATAAACCAGATAATGGTGGACACCAAAAAGTGCCTTGCAGTGCAGCTCAGGAAACTGATTTGTTCTTCTAGCTTGCTTATGCTGTTTGGAGAGTTTGAGGTGAAACCTAATGATTTGTGTCTGCTAGCCAAATGAATCATTCAATACTGGACAGCTATCAAAACTGGACTTGGACTATTTGGAGAGAGTGCAAGCAGCAAAAAAAAAAATTAATAAAATAAATTGCTTAAGTTCTGAAGGCTCTGAATGGCACTGAGCAGAACACACTTCAGAAAACATGGCAAGTTCTCTGGAAATATAGACATGTTTTTGACAGCCAAGGCTAAAGCATGGGCTGTCAATTTTCTGGAAGGAAGAAATGTGGGAGTAGAATTGTCTGGGAAACAATTAACATAACAGTGATAGGGGAACCAAACATAATTATGCATTACAGCAAATAATAGGATTCAAAAGTGTACTGGGTTTCATGGAGAGGTTTGATAGTGGGGGGACTACAACAGTGGCTTCCGTGAGAAGCTGCCGGAAGCTTCCCCTGTGTCTGACAGAGCCAATGCCATCCTGCTCCAGGACAGATCCACCACTGGCCAAGACTGAGCCAGTCAGAGATGGTGACAACACCTCTGATAACATGTTTAAGAAGGAAAAGAAGTTATTGTGCAGATTAATTGTGCTCAGAGTAGAGCAAGGTGAGAGGAATACATGAGAGGAACACCTGTGCAGACACCAAGGTCAGTGGAGAAGGAAGGGCAGGAGCTGAGCTGAGGTTTCCCTGCAGCCCACGGTGCAGAGCATGGTGAGGCAGCAATGCCCTTGCAGCCCACGGAGGCCCACAGAGATGCAGAGTTTCACTTGCAGCCCATGGAGGAAACCCACACCAGAGCATGTGGAAGCCTGAAAGGAGGCTGTGAACCCATGGGAGGCCCATGCTGGAACAGGCTCCTGGCAGGGAGCTGAAGACCCATGGAGAGAGGACCCACAATGGAGAAGCTTTCCTGGTAGGACTTGTGACCCTACGGAGGACCACTGCTGGAGCAGGCTGTTCGTGAAGGACTGAACCCGGTGGAAGAATGATCTGTGGTGGAACAGTTAATGAAGAACTGTATTCCATGGGAAGGACTCAGGCTACAGAAGTTTGTGGAAAACTGTCTCCCGTGCGAGGGACCCTACACTGGAGCAGATGAAGGACTCCTCTCCCTGAGCAGCAGCAGAAACAACCTGCAGTGAACTGACTGTAGCTCCCATTCCCTGTCTCTCTGCACCACTTTGGGAGGAGGCAGAGCCCAGGAAGGAGGGAAGGGTGTAGGGAAGGTGTTTTTCAGATTTGTTTAGCTTCTCATTATCCTGCTTTGATTTTGATCAGTAGTAAATTCAGCTAATATCCCCAAGTTGAGTCTGTTCTGCCTGTGACAGGAATTGGTGAGTGATCTTTCCCTGTCCTTATCTCAATTCATGAACCTTTTTTTATATTTTTTCTCCTTTGGCCAGTTGCAGAGGAGAGTGACAGAGCAGCTGTGGTAGGTACTGGCATCCAGCCAGGGTCAATCCACCCCAAAAACATAGTGAAAAAAACAAGTTGCTGGCAACAACAACAGGGTTGCAGTATGACTAGACAACATATGTCTTAGCTTCTAAGGAGATCATATCTACGAGGAGATTTTACTCCATTCCTCCAAAATTCACTCTGAAATCAATTTTGTCTTTGCTACAAGTCCCATGAAGAAAACACAAATTAGCTCTGATTGGATAACATACTGCCAGTGCTGCTAAAGAAGTTGTGTGACTCAGGGGAAACACAGTGTGCTTTCCAATTTCCCTGTGCTCCTGTGAAAATCAAACACATAGCACATCCAGCAATGTAAAGAAGAATGAATATCCACTAGTCTTCTCCAGACCTTATGTATATGTGGAAATATACTGCTTGCCTTTTCACCCATTTCCTTCTGAAGGATAAACAGAGCATTGAGAAAAATTCTTCACACTACTTGTCATCCCATGTAGCTATGAAGAATTTTCTTTTACATCACCTTTAAAATAAATTTTTTAAGGCTTTAGAATCTTCAGTTAGTTTTCTGCAGAACAGCTACTCTCTGGGGAAGTCCAGCACAGCAGGAAAAAAGTAGTTATCAATAGATCAGGAAGAAGCGACTGTTAATTATTTCACTGCTGTTAGTCTCATGCATTTCTGTGGCACTCACATGCTGACAGCACTACCATATGTGCCTGCAATCTTGAACCATCCTTTACTTTTCAGCAATTACAGCAATAGGACACAAGGGAATGGAATGAAGTCACACTAGGGGAAGTTCAGATTAGACTTCAGGAAAAGGTTTCTCACTGGAACAGACTTCCCAGGCAAGTGATCACAGCACCAAGCCTATCAGAGTTCAAGGAGTCTCTGGATGATGGTCTCAGTTCAGTTTTAGGGAGTCCTGTGAGGAGCAGGGAGTTGGACTCAATCCTTCTGTGTCCTTTCAAAATGAGATATACTATGACTCAATGATTTCCTTTAATAGATATCTCTGTAGTAGGTTCTGTAAAACACTGAAGTCCATATTCTGCACACACCTGTTTCACTGCAGTTGATTAAAATAAGACACTTTTTACCAGTCTGTTTGTAAGATAAATGCCTATACAACTACAACACATTTATACTTTCATAATAAGACTTACTAGATCTTGATATTTTTTCTTTCTTTTTTTTTTTTTTCATAAGTTCTGCAGTATTTTTTGTACAGCATCAAATCCTGGGAGCTTGTCATTAGGACAAAAATTTTAAAATACTTGAAAACATTTATAAAGAAATTTGTTAGACCTCATAGATGAAAAAGTAATCTGTAAATATAATTCAAGTACACCCTGGAGGTTTAAAGATTGAACCATTATTTTATTTTGGGAGTGTTGAATCATGATTTTCAATATTTTGAGCCAGCAGCTGCAAGACATTTTCAAGCTGAAATTCCAGTTTAATGAGTAGCCTATTGAAATATTCAGACTACCATTAGAAATTTTTCAAGCTTGTGTCAATCCATACCAAAAAGTTTGCAGAAACAAAAAATAACTGAAAAATATTGCTGAGGCACCAGGAACTATAAATTCTTAAAACATCATAATACTAATATTAGGGGAGCAAGGGGTGGAGGGGGTTTGTATTTGTTTGTTTAAAAAAAACTAACTGCAGTCTCCCAAACTTTAACATGGTGATTACTGCAAAGACAAGAATATCTTCACTTGATGAAAGTAGTTAATGGGATTTTCCACCAAAGAGTATTTGAGATGATAAATAACAGGCTAGCAGGTGAAAAATATGAGAAATGTTAGGCTTATGTTGTGGACTATAACGATATATTTCATATATTTTCTTTCTTGCGTCAAAAGTTTCCTGCAGGAAAGATACACCATCTTGAGGACAAAACATTTGCCTAGTTTCAAAGACCATTACATTTCTTTTCATCCCCTGCTCTTTTGTGCTAGTAAACACTTATACTGGTTTTTGTGCTATACTCAAATATTTTGCTAAATGTATCAGCTTTATCCTTTAAACCCTGTAATCACAGAATATTAAAATAAAATATACTTCTATGTAATGAGCCTTTTGTTCAGATGTGGGTTTATGCAGGAAAAAAAATGTGAGGAAATTGCTGCCATACTTGTACTACTCTTTCATCTGAATGAAGAAAACAGATGTGGCTAAAAAGAGCTGCTCAGATTAGTTAATATGGCCCACATACATTTCTTTCAGTCCCTGCATCCTGTATTATAATAAACCACACACTGCATTAAGTTTAAAGTGAATTGCAGTCACATCAACAGGAAGATGATACATCTGGTTTTAGCAAATCATAATTAGCTTTTTCTTTTTAAATTGAGTAGACTGACCTGGTAGAAGAGAAACTGTAATAACCACTTTCCTCTAGCACCTCTTCAATTAGAGTCTACAACATAAAATAACTTAATTTCAGTGAATCACCTTCATTAAAAGTAATAAATGAATACATATAGGGATATACATACAGCTTACCTGCAACTGCTCATATATGTCATCCCTTCTGCTATGTCAGAAGTGCTGAGAATGCCTTAAAGTAAAAGGCAAGTAATGTTATACTACTGAATTTGGGATTTAAGCTCCCTTATCAGTTTCTTAGCAGCTCCACCACAAACATATTGACAAGAGAGATGCTTCCTTATCAGTAACTCCCACGGAGCACAATGACACTCTGAAAAGGTGGGGTCATTTTATGACATGATATGAACACTTGATGCACACATATTATGAAAGTGTTTTAACCAGTGAGAAATCATTTAAAGATTTAATGTAAGAGAACACAGAAATGCAACTTTCTTATTTTTTCCCACTTAAAATTTACGGTGGAAAGGGCACACTGCCAGCAGCAATTTGTGAGGACAAAAGTATTGTTTGCAGGTTAAGAGACTCAAAAATTACAGAAAATGAACACCTCAACAAATTGCATTATAGCCTCCGAGAAAAAAATAATGCTCATATTTAAAGTGATTGTTAGGGACTCATTTCCTACTCAAATATCACCCTTGACACCTAGTATTAATTTGGTATTTGCAAAGCTGTGGAACTGATATGTAAGTTTCAACCCAAAGGCCATCAAAACCAAAGTTTCTCACTCTTCTCTCTAGTGCCACAGATTTTAATGTTACTATGTCCTCTAGTGCCTGGATTGCAACCTTGTTTTTTCTGTATTTAGAATAATGTAAATGGCACAATTACCAAAATACAGGCTGCACATCTCTCTTATGTCCATTGCACAAAGAAGCACGTGATAAAATAAGCATCTGAAGTGGGAATTGTCGGTCCCCACCCTGGATGATGCCACAGCTGGTAGGTTTGATTATACATGGTATTTATGATTTGTCTCACTGAGTAGCACCAGTCCAAAGTATAACTGACATATATATAGATATATTTTCTAAAGTATATATATATATACATATATATATATATATATATGTGTGTGTGTGTGTGTGTATTTGTATTTTTCCCTCCTCAAGTTTTTATGGTTTGATCTAGCTATGTAATTAAATCAACCCAGTATAACTGTTTCAAACATGACAAAAGAACAACACAGGTTTCAACAGTTTGTTTAAAAATCATGTGTAAGGACAGATAAATCCTAACTATGACATTTTCAGTTACAAATATTAGTATTAATTTTCATGGATGAACCATGAATTATTTGCATCTTTGATATTTCTTTATAATCCTGAAGTATACTCTCTTCAATTGTAGAAAGTTCCAGCAGTGCTAAACTGCATATCTTACCAGGAATTAAACAAAACAAAACCCAATCAACCAAAAAAGAAAAAAAAACCCCAACCAACCAAACAAAAAAAAACCAACCAAACTAAAACCAACCGAAAAAAAAAAAAAAAGCCACCACAGAAAATCAGTGTAGTCAACATAACTTTATTGTCTTTACAGACTGAACTTGGAGTAGTAATATCTTCTGCTTTGATACCATAAACTTGCCACTAGCGAAGCTCATAAAGCTTTGTTTACCTTTTCTATCGTCTGGAAGCAACATATTTCCATCTGAAGAAACACATACCACACACCAATCTTCTGTGAAGATGTTGGGTTCAATCAATTCAGGAGAACCTTGCAGCAGCTGAGAAAAAAAAATAGAGACCAAAAGAATAAAGACAACTGAAATCTCCATCCTTCCCATTTGCCAAAACTTCAGACTTCTATGAGGTGGCTTACCCTTTCCTATGTTTTCCAGTGCAATCAGAAGTCAAGAGATTTCAATACTTTTTAGATTAATGAAAAAGTCGTGAACACAATTATGAGCATCCTACCTTCTCTCCAGAAAAACTGAACATTGCAAACTGCCAATCTGCACTTAGTATAAAGCACTTGAGTGCTTCAGAATATCTGAGTAAAATATCATAAACTATACATTTGAGTGAAGATAAACAGTAAAGTGTATTCTCTTGAACCTACAAAAGAAGCAGCTGATGACTCTGGTTTTCAAAACTGTGACTTCGAGTGAAATTGTTAGATCATATTCAAGTGGTATAATTCCCATTAGAGGGCTCCCAGCATTTTTGAAACCTGAAAGTCAGTTCAGCTACTTGATCATATGAACAAGGATACTGACATTAAACTTAAAAACATCCAGTTTTTAAAATATCCACTGGTAACAACTCTGACAGGAGTACCTTCGTGCACAGGGGTGAAATTCCAGTTATGCATTTCTGCAGCATGGTAACACTTTTACAGTTACAGAAACAGAAGCATATCTCTTGTGGGAAGACCTTTATCCCATCACTGATCAGTGAAGGAATCTTTTTGTCTGTAATTCTAATTAGGTTTTCTAATTTCGCATAGTTAAAATCCCACAATTTTTAATTTTTTTTTCCAGAAATTGTACAGCCTCGTAACAACATTTCCACTAAGAGTCTAACCTAATTCTTTTCTCTACTTAGGTTCCTCCCATTGCCTCCCAATGATATCCATGTTACCCAGTGCATTCACAGTATTGATTTTGGTACATCATGTAACATTTATGCTTACAAATTCTCCACTCTTCTAACAGCAGTTTTTGTTGTTGCTTTCTATTAATAGTTTCTGTAACTATTTCCTTCAAGCTAGAATGCCCAGAATTGCATTCAACATTTCAAACCTTTTCAATTTACTATCATTTACTTTTTAAACAGAGTATTTCTTGCCTTTTCTGCAGGCTTAAATACAATCGTTTTGAAGCTAACACAATTTTACAGTTGATCATGTTTACAAATAACTTCCTTTATTTCTGAACACCTGAAAATTAGGTTAATTTTATAATAAACACTTCCTTTTTCTTACCATATTTTTGGGCATCCTTTCCTGAAAACATCAACTCAATACAAAATGAGCAGCTATTTCTTAGATTTACTGTTATGGCTGAAATACAGGAATTGTTTGATGTAAAACCCAACTTGATTTACAGGAGAGCATGAAACTGATAGCTCAGAAAAAAGCAACTTTAACTACCTTTCTATCATACTACCACTGTGCCACCTTCCAGGAAGTTTTAGCATCTCAGCAGTATCAGTATTGAAAAAAGTAGGTACATTGCAAAAAGAAACATTGCTATCTAATAGCATAGTGATAAGCAACAGTACAAGACTTGATTTAATGGCATATTATAATAAGGCTCCTTAGTTTGCCCATTTTGTTAGGCTTGGCTTATCATATAACTTTGTTCCTCTAGTCTCGAAGATAAGCATCATTATAAGCCTAACACAGGTAATACTAGATTTGCCTCCCTAAACAAAGTGCTAATATTTGGGATATTTTTCTACAGATGAAGGCCACAGAACATTAGACTAGATTTCATGTTGGCTGTGAGTCATTCAATGGAATTTCAAGAAGCTTAGACCTTCATTCAATGTGCATACAATGGCTTCAACAGGCTCTTTTAAGGTCCTTATGAATCTTACTACAATTTGGAAGATCTCTTTAGCTAGCAGCTTCCTGAGGAAGGTAATTTACCTTTCACTTGTCTATAAAGCATAACTGATTTTGTATACTTTTTCATCCTGTATCTTTTTGGTTGAAAAAGAACATATCTTTCATCTATATAAAAAAAAAAAATCAGACAAAAACCCCACAAATAATACTCTATTGCGCTTAAAGTCTTCATTAGAGAGTTCAAAGAATATATCTTCCTTTAAAATAATTTTTATGCTCCAACAGTAAATGTACAGTTTCAGCTGTTGGTCACTGCAATGACACCAACCCAGTCTGACAATGATTCAATGATTCAAATCACCTCCTATGCTGTTTCTGTACAGTTGCTTATACTTGCAGACATTGTTTGAAAAACTGTGATTTTCTATCATTTATATATAATCACATCATTGATGTGAATTTATGAAGTGCCACTCCACTGAATTCAGGAAGCTTTTTTGACTACTTAGGGAGGGGTTGACCACTAATGGTTCACGTTCAAACAGTGACATAGTACACATTATAAAGATGTTTATCCCCCTGAAACAAATTATTGCTCTTAGACAGCTACAAATCCAGAACGGTTTTATTGGCCTCACAGGAGTCCTGATTTGCTTTGAAAAACCAGGAATCGAAATCACATGCTAAGCACAAAAGACTTCACCAGTCAGCTAGCTGCATACAGATTTTTTTTTTTGTTACAGGAAGATAGCACTCTCTTTTCATGCAGAATAGGCCTTACACATATGCTTGAAGTCAGAAGTTGAATGTTCCTTAGTGTATAAGCAAGTAAAAAAAAAATTATGCCTTAGTAAAGGCCAACAACATACTCTGTGGATTACATACCACTGCAATCAACTGTGTGCAGTCAATGTACTGTGGGGATCCTGGGATATTCTGAATCAGAAGTGGTGCACTGCTTGAGAAATTTGGAGTTGCCTTGGGCACTAGTGTTCAATTTTAGCTTTTGTTTTAATGAAATCATTTGTCAGATCAGTTAAAAAAAAAAAAAAAGCCAAGGATTTACATAATGCTTTTTAAAAAGCTTTCTCTTACATTGTTTTCCAGAGATCACTCTGATTCTTGTTCCCATGGAAACAGGGAAGGCTGCTGGCAGCCAAGAACTAAAAGGCAAGAACTCTCCCTTGCAAACTTCAGTTTAGAACTGTCAGCTGGAATATGTAATAGAGTTTGAGACAACAGCTATGTATTATAAAAAATTCGACCTTAGATTTGTAAGAACATAAAAACATGCAAGAGAAGTATATGGAACTCAGTAGACAAGTACAGGCATGGATTCTGGTTTCTCTGACACCAAAGCCATCAAAGCTGTTGCTACTGCTTCAGTGGTCAATTCTGAGCCAGTTTTTGAGCTGTTGTTAGTTCTCAGTTATGGAGCATTATGAGATGTAGTATTAACTAGTAGGCTATTACTACGCTTATCACCGCGAGAATAAGGAGACGCAGAAGAAAGGAGACGGAGCCAGCTGTTCGTGTTCAGAGCAAAGGAAGGAAGGGGGGGAACCCACCTTCTTTAAATTCTTATATACACTTTTAGAAATCACAGTTCATTGGAGAAAATTAACACTTCCGTCTTTAACTACAGTGATCAAAAGAAATGTCCATCAAAGGATCTGTGTCCATGGGAAAGGAATGCAATAACAAGATAATTCTACAATAACATAGCTATGTTTACAGAACTAGTCCTTGAAAAACTATCTAGCAAAGAGCTAGCTATTTTTAACAGTAAAAATGGGCAACAGTAGGCCATTTCAGAAAACCTTCTTCAATAGAGAGGATAGATTCACTAATGAGAACCTTGGACATTCTCCTAATACACCATGTAAAAACTGAACAGTCTCATTTCTGCTGATGGGAGGATATAATTTCCAATTATTTTAAATAATGTTTGTTTCCTTTGTCTCTGATAATTTAATTCTTGTATTAGTTGTTTTGATAAGCTTGACAGTTAAAAAGAAAAAAGAAAAACAAAAAACAAAAGAGACGTAGAACAGACCAGTTCAATTGTGCTGTTCTGTTCTAAACAAAACGAAACAAATTTGGCTGATCAATCTCAGTCCCCCTGAGGTGATAAACGTCACATCCCAAAAGTAAGCACTTTATTTTGGAAAATGAAAAGATGCTTATTTAACAATAGCAAATTTTGCAAATAGCTGCATGGTAGCCATCTTTCTTCAGAATAAAGAATTTTCCATCACATTTTTAGGTCAGAGTTCAAGGCAGATTTTGTATCAGCTCAGCTCCACTTTTGCTTTGGCATCAGCATGAAATATCTTCAACTCTCTTTCACCATGAAACATTTGAACTTAATTTTAAAATAAGTCTTATAGTTGAAAAAGATCTGACATTTCAAAATAGTTACTGCATTCAGGATTTGATCTATTGCACTAAAAATCCCGAGGAAGTATTACTATTTATTGCTAATAGAAATATAACTTTGTAGTAATTTAGAAACTATTACTACAGAGGAAAGTATTTTATGTACTCTCCATGTCAGTATATGATATTGTCACCTTAAACAGTCATATTGCTGGTATGACAGAATGTTGTAAAAATCCTTTACTGTACAATCTATTTTTCTGAGGTGAGCCACTGATTTTTTTTTCATATGACTCAATTATTGCCATCCTCCACATACTAATATTCAAAGTTAGTCTTTATTTAAATGATATATTTTTAAAGCATCCTGCCATCTGCAAAAATGTCAAGTTCTGTTGTTTTTAAAGAACAGTAACTAAATTAGCTGCACTTTGCAGTAACATCATTTTGACAACAGCAAATGACTAAAAAGTACAGAATGTCAGAAGCAACAGTAATGCATACTTGAGTGAAGATAATTTTGTGCAGCTGAATAAGAATCTGCTGAACAGGGTCACTGATCTGACACACCTTCCTTTCTGATACAGCAATTCCTGCCAATGCTGTAGATGACAAGAATAAAATCAGAAGAGAAGCTCATTTTGTTGCTTTACTACATTAGTAGCATACACTGTTCAAAATCTGTAGATGTAAAAACTAAGTTTAAATTACTTGTTTTCCCAATAATACAGGGAACAAAAAAAAAGTAATCTAAAATCTTTAAAATTTAGACAATCGATAATGTGTTTCAAAAGAAAATTCTTTTCTCTGAAACACTAAATTACTCTATGAGAAAAGCAGTATTAATATACCTTATCAATTGTTAAAATTTTCTCACGTTTAGTCAAAAGGATAAATAAATGATAAATAGAATTTTCTTAATTGAATTTTTTAAGCAGATTAACACACATTTTTTATATATTTTGATGTTATTAAATTTATTGTTATTCTACCCTAAGAATTATAATAACATGGACCATTTTTATGTGGTAAATCAATTGTTGTTTATAATTTTTATTCTTGTGCATTTAAGTCATACTGTTGTCAGGCCCAGAGGTTAAATAAAACTTATCAGCAGACTTTCACTATAAAACATAGTGTTTCACTAAAGAACATTAGGTCACAAAATTATCTTTCCAAATTAAGTATTAGACCTGGAAGCTAAGCAAAAAGCTTTGTCCCAAATATTGAACTTCAGCCAGCACCTCTGGATCTCTCTTAAACACAATTATCTCTAAACTACACTTCAGAGGCTAATTTAGATCCATATTCTAACATTTACTCACCCAGAAACACCCTGAGAATCATCAAGTCTTATGGACAAATTTACATCCACAGAAACTTTTTTTTTTTGGTAAAGTGATCTTGTATCAGGAATAAAAATTCTACTGACAGAGTGATGAAATCCAAACACCAACATTAACTAGTCCACAACAGAACTATCAGCACTTTTTTGCTGTTGGATTTCTGTGCTGGCTACTGTAACAAGAAGAAACACATTCACAAATTGAAATGTCTAATGACCATCCAGATCTGAACAGTGCTCTCACAGAGCAATACAGAAAATGTCCTTCTCTATCACAGGGAGACATATTTCTAGGAGGAACAGGAAGATGATGACATAATTGCTGTTGCTGGGGCTTTTGTTGCACTGCCTTTTGGTAGATGTGTTGAGAAAGTTAAGTGAAATTCAATTTGATATTTTTTTCCCTAAGTCTTCTGTTACTAATCACTAAGAGGAAAAAAGTTTTGCATTTCCTCTGAGTCACAAAGAAGAATGTAAGTTGGTTCAATACTGCTGTATTCACTGCCCAAAAAAATAGTGTGATCTTTCCATTACAAACTACAAATCTTCAGGATTAGTTAGGAGACTCAAAACATGTTACCATTTGCACTGCTCCCTGTTCTGTGGTATTTGTCTCCTCTTTTCCTGCCATCAGCTTGTATTACAAAACAAAAGTAAACAAATCAGGGCTTTTCTTTTGCAAATCTTCAGATTTATTTTTGCTGAAAGCAAATACATTTAGAATGATAACAGCAAACAGAAATTACCAAGTAGGATATAATATGAATTTCCCTGTTATACAATTTATAGAGCTCTCTTTTCTAGTATGACAGGAACAATATGACTTAAAAGTCTAGGAGGACCAGAGTTAATGTCTCATAGTGTCTGTGTGCTTCAAAGACTGCTAGAGACCCAATGTTAAGTCAGGAACTTCAGGAGTTCCCATGAAGTCCATACACTCCAGACCAACCCAAGTTTCTCTTCTGAGTTTTTTTTTTTTTGAAAATACAGAAGTATAGCATCCTTTGGAGGATGAGGGCACATGTGTGAATAGGCTGCCGAAGACTTGATCAAAACTTTTAAGAATTTTATCCAAAAGGAAAACAAAACTGACAAAAGATAATTAATTTACTCAAATTACTCACAGAACTGAAAATATCAACAAAGGCTAAAGTATTTGTCTGTATATCATTATAGCTCTCATACATTATGATTGGATAGTGGTTTTAAACTGTGATGTTATTATAATGGTACTCTTTAGTAAACAGCACTGAAACTGTGTAAGGTTGACATCAAGATTGGATTCATACTGCATAATTGAAATTCTTAATACAATGTTTGTATCAAAAGCTGTAAAATAGAACTTAGTATAGACCAAAAGCACATTTTATGAAGATCAATATCTCAACTGCACAAAATAATTTCATTTCAAATATTACTTAATTCAGACAATATGCATTCTGGAATCACAGCTTAGCAGCTTACAGTATGTGAAGCTTCTCAGTAAGACAAAAGTACTTCAAATGGAAAACTTGCTTTATCAACCATGATGTATAAATACATGATAATTTACAAGGGCTCCATGAAATATTCATTTCACAGGAGAAATTTCCATTGCTTGCAGCAGAAGTTTAGCCAGGATAATGATGTTTAACATAAGATCTTACTGATTTACTATTGTAATTAATATTTTTAAGAAGTCCCTTAATGATAATTCAGAAAACATATTTGTATGTGAAAAGTAATTACCACTTTTCTGAACATTTTAAAATACAATTATTAGATAAAACCATGATATTTCATATAGCAAAGAGCTACAACTGGTAGACTAAGACTGCCACCTTGTCATGAACAAATACTCCGTTTTCTTAATGTGGAACCTGCAGGTGAGTGAAGATACTCTCAGAAGCAGATCAATAGGCATTAAAGACGAAGAAAATAAAAGAGGAAACACTCCAACTGCAACAGGAGAATAAAGTAACAACATTCCAAAACTTGGGAATCGTTAGGTTTAAAGTTTGAACTTCTTGCATGCACAAAATTACCTGGTTGCAGTCTTGATCCAGAACTTTCAACATAATCTCTATCAGTATTAAAAAAAAAAAGGGAAAGAAAGTTTTATTTATGTTTGGGATCAATGATTGTACAGAAAATATCAGTAATCCCTGACTCCTTCTCATGTTTCCTCTAAAGAAAATCTGTCCAAATTCAACTCTGGCATTTGTAAGTCACATAAAGGTTGATTTACTCTGCAAGTTTAAAATAGCATGACTTCTACTAAATAAAAGTTTATTTCCCGGTTCATATTTTATCCTGGGATGTGCAAAGACATTAGAGAAGATTTTAGTATTTAAAACTCAATAATCCACTAGATTATACACTTGTACATGTTTACAAACATTTCAGTTAAGCCATTTCATGGAAGGAAAATATAAAAAATTATTTATTGTCTAGAGGAGAAAAACATGAGTAATAATGCATACAGTACTAATAAACTAGGGAAAAAATTGGTATTACATCACCAGGATAGCAATGTCTCAATGTCAGGAATACAGATCTTCATGTTTCAATGCTAGATCCTTCTCTATACTCTAGAATAATCATTCCCCAGCCTGCAGATTAGCATTGCTGAGATAAACAATAACAAATGGATACAGACAAAAGGGAGCTGAAAGAACCAACAGGATGTCCTGATGGATGGCAGCCATGATAGCCCCTAATATGGCCAGAATTTGTATCTATTTTTGTAGCACCAAGGAAAACTACAGTTTCAAGGAGTATTTGCAATGTAAGATAAGGAAATCGTTTTGCTAATGATCATGCGAGGAGCAGAGATTTGCATAATAGTGAATTTGTGCTTGCTTCAACATTCAAGTATGAGGAGGCTGCCATTACTAACTGCAACAGGACTAAGGCTGTAAGGCTCATAAGTGATAAGTGAGGGACTAGATGGGGATATGCCAAGAACCATTCTGAAAGCAAAAATAAAATATTGCATTTGAGTCAAACAGGGTCTGTGGAGAAACACAGGAGAAGAATCAATGCTATCATTATAAATACTTACCTAGCTAAGTCAGAGGTAAAAAGAAAAAATTGTGCGTGAGGCAGAGGCAGACAAGAGTGATCTTGAGAGTTTTGCTCAGATATGAAAGAAAAGCAGAAATGAAGAAACAATTAACAGAGTTTGTGAATAAAAATGGTGTCAAAGAGATAAGAAAAAATAATGGTTGATCAAGAACGCGTTTGATGCATCACTGAATAAGCAGAAGAAAAAGGAAGAGCTTTAGAAAGAGAAACGGGATTGTGTGACACATTCTGCTTCTCTTTGTTTCCTTTCTGAAAGAAATGAGGCCTCCAAAATGCAAAAATTGGGTGTCTATGTTTATATAGATGGTTTTGAGGAGTTCAGAGGGACAAGATATTATTCTATACTACTACACACCTACAATACACTCTACACTCTCAAACACAGAAGCACACTTTTCAATGGAAAAACATCTGCTTAAAACCACAAAAACCAGAATTTGGCTAACCAAATAATGTCAGTTTAAGCTGAAGTAGCAAGGTCCACTCTTAAAACTATTTATCACATCAAGCTTTTGTGTGCAAACATGCTCTAACAATATCCTCAAGCAGAATGAGTATCATCAGCTGAGATAAAATGAAGCTGTAAAGTAACCAAGGACATGTTTCATGAAGACAACTGCAGAACTGTTCCACTGTAAAACAACCAAATGGAATTGATCATAATAATGATCAATTATATAATTTATATTAAGATTGTAAATCACACCTACCTTATCTGAGGCTGTCTTTCAGAAGCACCAAAACTTTGCTTCATTATACCTGAAACAAACACATAAATATTATCTTCTGTTTAAAAAAAAAAAACCCAAACACGCATGTTAACATCTTCTATTTCCCAGAGATGGTGTCAAAATAACTTCTAAAAAGAGTATTAAACAAACTCCAAACCCCCATTCGACTACCAAGTTTCTGTTTGATGAGATTGCTTTGCATCACAACTAAAATCTCAGCCCCATACAGCACTTTAAAAAATAATTTCAGAATTTCACAGAAAGTAACAACACGTGCTGATTTGATGCCCACAAAATATGTGGATTTGGATATATAACTTGGATTTGCATCAAACTCTTACAGTTACTGCTACTACTGTAGCCACAACATTGTCTCTAGTCTGGATAAAGAGCTAGAATATTTGCCCACTTTCTCAGAGGACCTTTGATGGTTGCCTAAACCTTGTTCCACCAGAATTTTACTGCCTCCATTATAATAGCTAGCTATCCATGTGCAACAACTTACGCAATACCTTACTTTTAAATAATCCTACTGAAGTTAAGACCTTGATGGTATGACCAGTTATTGGTCCGACATCTAATCAGCAATTAAACTGAACGTAAACATTGAAATAATTTATTGCGTAGTGCCAAAAAATGTGCAGAAGGAAAGGTAATGTTTGATGATATTTATTATTTATGCACTTGGAAAGCATTGCCTGAAAGCAAATATTGGTCTTAAGCATTCATCTTAAAACACTCCTGTAAAACCATTCTTTTGATGGTAATTTGGACCTAAGAGATCACTCTGTCCTACAGGTGGTATCTCATTTTGAGTAAGTCTATGTTTAATGAAAAGATAATTCCACTGACTGAAAGTCTGGGGTAGTAAGATTATGATATTCTACAATTTTCCCATACAATTAATGTATTTCAATATAATGCCTGCATCTTTGTCTACATTAGATTCTTTTTCCACACTGGTAACATCACAAACATTATCATTAAACAAGAACAGAAGCATCTAATCATCCCAAACAGCAGTTAAGAATGAAAAAAGGTTTATATCAAACTACTTTTCCCATTGTTGGTCTTGTTACTGTATCAGTTCTAGAGCAACAACAGAGCAAACAGTAGAGCAAACACATTTCTGAGAGTCTTAAATCTTTTCATGTTCAAACATACTTTTGTGTTGTACTCTGAAATATGTTTCCTATTTTTCTGAGATCTTCTGAATTAAAAAAAAAAAAATCTGAAGGAGGCTTTCATCTGTCATTCTGAATTCACTTTAAAACCAAAAGAAACCCTACATCTTCAGGCCAAATCTGTCTCCCTAAAAAGGAGATACACAGACAGAGAGAAAACGAAAGGAAGAGAAACAATATTTTAATCTTTGCTAATGCTTTGCTTAGCAAAACAGGTATCAAAGTTCTGTAGTAGCTTGCACAAAAGACTATTTGATAAGAGTAGCTGAATTACATAATAGCAAATAAACTAGGCCTTCTTAGAAGGAAAGTTCTTCAATTAACTTTGTTACTGAGAGAGAAAAAGAGAAAGAGTGTCCGCTGCCTAGAAAGTGAAGGAAATGAAAAATATGATTGTGTCTATTCGAGGACTAGATATTTTACCTGCTTAGGATGCAGACACAATAAGAGAAATACAAAAGTAGAAGCTATGAGTGAATGCGAATCATGTTGCTTGGAGTAAGGATTTTGAGTTAGAACCTCAGACGCACTGTCACAGCAAATTCCATAATATGTGAATATATAGAAGAAAATCTGTAACAAAAGCCACTTGGCTAGAAAGCTAAGTGTGAACACAGCTGTTTGCTAGAATTTTTGTAAAAAATATACCCCCTTTCCAAGTATTCATATACAAAATTGGGTTTGAAATACTTTGCCCTTTGGCTGTTTCAAATAAATGATCTCTTATCAGTAAAGGACTCATACCCAAAGTAGCTTGATCATTTTGATGACTCACCACATTTGACTTGCTAATCTGCCATCTTATGAGTGTGTTTACAAGTGCACAAAGAGTCTGTCTCACCACTAACCGTACATGGCAGATATGCAGTATTTTCTGATTCATATGCTAAAGTTAGGAAAATACTTATTACTACTAAAAAAAAACCCCAAAGAAATCATAAGGCAGAACATCAGCAAACAATAGCAAACACCCTTCAGTCCTATTTTGATGGCTTATTGTTATGCTAGAGACCCCCTGAGCAGCTAGATCTGAGAGAGGAGTCTCATTATGTTACTTACCACGAAAATGCAGCAAAATAATTTATTTAGTAACTAACTACAAGGAGACTCAAACATGT
The DNA here is from genome assembly GCA_013398175.1 of Climacteris rufus. Classification (NCBI taxonomy): domain Eukaryota; kingdom Metazoa; phylum Chordata; class Aves; order Passeriformes; family Climacteridae; genus Climacteris; species Climacteris rufus. The sequence continues at coordinate 37,848 of VZRZ01004636.1, read as the reverse complement.
AAAAATAATTTTAACAAACACATTCACATGTGTATACACACACTCACGTAACAATAATGCTTTATTTATAATGCCTAGTCTTCTGTGCATGAGTTATGCTAGTCATACAAAGCCAGACAGTGAGTAGAAACAAGACAGATGTGTAGGCAAGTTAATTCACTTGAGTCATGGAGCACAGAGTGTATCCTGATGTTCAGCCCAGGGTTACCTGGGCCGTATTTCCTTTTACCACGGCTACTCCTTTGACGTGGATTGGAAGAACAAGGTAACATGTTTTGTTCAAATGCCCTGCAAGAGGGCATTTTTCAGTTCAAGATGATCTCAAGGAAAATTAAATACAAATCCTCCATCTCTTTTCTGGTTTGTGTTATAATGTGAAAGATGTGCAAAAGCCAAAGCTTTTAATTCACATCAGTTTCCCTGTTCTGAGTAGCTCTATGAAGATTCTTTGAGGACATAAAAAAAATATCAAATGAGGCATGAAGAATTTACCTGACTGCTACTTTAGTCTTTAATAGCTGATGTAATTAAAGCAACTTCTACAACTAACTTCTTAACATGCATTGGCATTAGTAAAAATCATACAAATAATACAAATACATTTGAATATGGAGTTTACTGTTTTGTTCTTGCAGGCACTTGGCAGAAAACTTAATACATTTCCTTGAATGAAATGGAAGCAAAGGAAGTGGTTTTTTGAATGGAAGCTTAATGATCTCTCCAGGAGAAAGGTCAAATTACCTTTATTTATTCAAAATACTCTTAGTAAGCTGCCGTTTAAATCACTACACTGGAAAGAACAATTCCAACCAGGTTAATTAAGTTGTTTTGCAGAGCAAACAACTAAGATTTTCTCTTGCTAGTAGTGACTCCACGTACAGCAACAGAAGTTGACATAAACATACTTTGAACTTAACTCAGGCATCACACAGGAAAACCAGGTCTTGGCTGATGTCTTCAACAAAATCCCATTAGCCCAAGGTCTTAAGAGAAATCTGAATCTTAGACAAATCAGGAAAAGCAAGCCTACAAAACACTCAGATGTCCAAAGCTCTTCACAGATAGCCCATTGTGCAAATGACAGGTTTCTTGGTGCAATAATAATTTTCAAAAAAACTCCCCAAACTTTCTCCTCACAATCTAAAAACTCATATATAGCAGATGTCAGGTGATCCTAACACAAAAATTTACCAAACTATTTAACTGTCTTATCTAAAGTAGAAATGTCTTCTCAAATCATCAAATCCATCAAATACAACTGGTCTGAATTAAAATGAGAAGGCTCAGCTCTGTGACCACCCAACTTTCAAGATATAAGTAGCTGACTGCAATGCAGCCCAAATTACTGGCTCCAGACAGCAAGTGACATTACTGAATGGGCTTTTATTTCATACTGTGTTTGCTGTTATCCTCAAAAGTAGTTAAATTTGGAGCACACTGATGACCTAAACTCATGACCTAAGTGATGAGCCAAATCATTTGCTACATATAGCACGTAGAGTTTCTATTTTGAGAGTATCCTAGTTCTAGAAATCCCCAATTATTCAACTGGATACAAGCATTACCTGCACAAGACTCAAGTCCTTACACTGTGTACATCAGTTGCATTTCTAAAAGCTCAAAGAAAGATGTCGGAGACCCTTCTAGAGTTACATCATTAGAATATTGTTCAGGCAGATCTGTGGTGTGTTCATTATGAGGTAACTTTGAATACTATTGGATCACACAAATTCAGGAAAGGACTCTTGACTATCAATGTCTTTGCATATTGGTCACAAGATATGTAAGTTCAGAGATTCCTTCAAACACTAGAAAAATAAATCAAATTATGAGGTAGGAGAAAAGCATCTAAGCAAGATAGAACAGCACAACAGAAATGTGTTTGGAGACTTCTTAATCTCATGAAAAGGTAGTGGCTGAATAATTTTGAAAAGAATCTATTGCATGCTTCCTCTTTATTGGGAGGAAGGTCAGAGGACAAGTACACAAAATCCTTTGGACCAGGGTTTTCTAAGAGCATGCTTTACACTGAGCTGTCTTTCAATGTATTTAGGACACTGTCCTGACTGTGGTGAACATGAACATGAACATGATTAAGGGAAATAAAAAATATTGTCTAAAAGAGTGTTCCCAGACAAAGAGTAAATTTTAAACTCTCACTCAACTCACACATCAGCTCTACTGAACTACTATGCATTAAGACATATCACATATTTTCCTGCTATTTGGTTTTACCAGCAGAAATGAAGGTATGGTTACACTGTTAACCAAATGCAAGTAAAAACCCTTTAATATGACGAAGCTGAGGTAGAGTTGGGAACCTTGTAATTCTAAAATAAGAAAAAAAGTGCAACTAATAAACTGTTACCATCCCATCACTCTTCACAGCTTTTTGACTCAGTATGTCCCTATCCTCTGACAATCCTTGTAATTTGAAATTATAATGACTTCAGGAAAAGAAAAATGCATCTGTCACTACTGCCTTTATGCTTCTGAAATATGCAGAATCTTGTTCCTGTAGGATTAATCATTTCAAATACCAGGAACCACTATTGCAGAATATACACACCCTGCACTTATCAATCTTGGGAGTTGTTAAAGGACTGGTCTTGTAGAAATACATTGTCTAGACTAAGAAGAATAATCCTTTTCTTAAAGCATAATTGAAAAACATAGAGTATGCAAAGTTATTAAAAATATTATGACAATAGTGGACTATAAAAAAAGGTTACTTCTATTACCCTGTCAAACACATACCAGCTTCTGTGTTACTGAACAGCTCAGCATATCACACCTTTTTTACAAAACCACCCTATTTTAAACTAGAGCAATCACATTTTTTCTGAGAATGATGTAATGACAGCACGATTAGACAAATCCTCTCAAGATCCTCATCAATATACCAGTAACTAAAACTCTCACCTTCATGTTAGCAGTTTCCAAGTTAGCCAGATGAATGTTGGTCACAATTTTCCATGTGATGCCAGCATGCTTGACAAAATCATGGATGATAATTCAAACTCTGTTAGCCACTTATTATGAATGAATGGAGCATATCCCAAGTAATACCCAATTATCCTGAATTTATAATCTTTGTGAAAGCTATCTTTTCTTTACCCTTGAAAAGAAGAAACATTTGCCAGCATTAATTACAACTGATCTACAACATTGACTTCAACATTAAGTAGAAACTACAGATCATCTAAGAATGTAAGACTGCAGAGTTATTTTTCTGAAAAAGCAGTCCTGAAGTATCTGTGTAATAATTGAACTCTGTGCTGGGAGAAAAATGGATAATGACTTCAACATACATTCATTAAAGTTACTGGGACTGATAGGAACTGATTGGATGTTCCAGTTTAAATATTTGATGAAAACTATGGAAACATGGCACTGTAATATTCAAATATTAGGGAAAGCTGATGTTTTGTTAGTGTCCAAATCTAAACAAAATAAAATTAACTACAAGCAAAACATTACCAGTAATGCTTTCGGTGTGGCAAGTTACAAACTACACAAAGGTTTCAAATGTCTGTGTATAATGCTGAACTAGCTCACAAAGAATTACATTCCTGTGAAACACTCTATGTGTTATTATTCAGCATAAACACAAAACAGAACGTTGTCTCTGCAAGCTGCTTTTCCTCAAGGGCTTCCTTCTATGTAGCCCCTTCCCACTATTAGACAAGACTTCCCCGTATCCTGTAGCCTTCTCCTGTTACTCTCTTAGCATAAAAAAGTAACAAAGGAGAAGTGTTTTTTAAAAGTATTACTTTTAAAATAAAACTTTGATAATAATTTTAGGGTTGGTTAGCCACAGGTCCTCCAGCCTTTAGAATGGCAAGCTATCCAGTTACAATTAGCAGATCATATGAATGGATTTTAAGTAGAATTACCATATCATTTATTTGCCCTGCACTAAAGGCTAGACATTTCAGTAAAAAAACAGTCATATTACTTCAGTACCTGGGTCAAAATATGAAATAAAATCCAGCTAGCAAATAGGATTACAAACATATAAAGTAATGTTATTCTATGGTTTTTGAATGCTGGGACCTTGCAGCAATAATACTTGTTAATCTTCAGACAACTACATTCCCCTTACTTTTAGAAGTACATTTTAAATAATCCACAGATTTTATGAAAGGGAAACTTAAATTTTGCTTAACTCTAATATCCATCTCTTTTTTTACTAGTATAAAATGCATTTTAATTTTCTCTAATCAGAATCCCATTGCATTTAACAGGTAGATTGTGGCAGCTCACAATTTAGCACAGTAGTTAAATCTGGTGGGGTTTTTTTGTTGTTTTGGTTTTGTTTTTTCTTTAAATTTCCATATTGGAAATATAATCCGAAAAAGCTGTTACTTAAGATAACACCCAACACAGCTGTTGTTTTCCTATTTGATTACCATAAATAACTGTAGGCAGAATTGATGCTGTTTTGTCAAATAATTCTGTCCTAATTCAAATCAAAGCATTCCTTCAATTCCATTCAGTCAACTCATCCAGACAGCTAAAGCTTGCCCTTTCAACTTTCTTTTTCACACTCTTCCATCTGTTTCTTATCAATATTAGTCATCTTATGCTTCAAATTTAAAACCACCTCTTTCTCAAGTAGCCCAATAATATTGCAGGTTTCATAGCCACTACTGCAAAATAGGGGGGCAAGCTACACAAAATTTTGGTGGTGCAAAATGTATTAAACTGGAAATGGCTGTCCCAGAGGCACAGTCATTTTCTTTACTTAGGGAACACAACAGATAAACTTGCAAAAAATAATGAAATACCCTAATACATTGGACTAAAGAACTGCTTTACTGTCAGAAAGTAGTGTACACTTCATTCTCAAAGAATCTTACCAATAGCAGGCTCTTTCAAATTACTTGAATGGGAGCTGCTTGAATTGTCCGATATGTCCAGTTCAACGTCTAATTCAGAGAAAACACGTGCACATAAAAATGAGAACAAAGAAGTTTTAACCCACCTCTGACCAGCATAACAATATCCCTGATGCTTCTTTTGCGAATGTCTACCTTTCTCCATAGTCCTGTGATCCTCTACCAGGATTGCTTCATATGTTCTTTCCTCATCTTTTCCATGTGTAGACTGACAACTGTCAACTGGAAGGTCAGGATTTTCTGAAAATTCACTTTGGCAACTGGCAGTTCCACTGCTGCTACTATACAGACTCAGCTTCTCACAATTTTTCTGACAACAAAGAACAAAAAGGAAACATTATATATTGTCCTTTTTCAGCAGTCACTGGAAAACCTGAAAATAAAAGAGTCAGTTGTGTATACACACATAAAACACACTCAGATGTTAGTCCAGGATTGCACAGTACCTGGTTCAGTAACTGACTCTAAATTTAGAGCAAGACTTTCAAATCCTTGAACTAAACAAATCATTTCTAGCCTGTGCATATAAGACATCTTTATTCTTGATGACAATCTTTTCACAACAATCACTGAAAGTGAGAAAAATGAAACAAATGACAGACCAGAAGCAAATACTGAACAAAGGAAAACAACACACTGGACAAAGATAGTAGGTCCCCAGGTACAAGCATTGGTAGACTTAATCTCTTCCAGCTTACATAATAAACAGCAGTCCAGTTCTGGACAATGCAAAACCTGCACACCAGTCAAGACAGTAGTATAATAGGAAGTGAACTTGATATCATTTCATATGAAGTGAACTTGATGCCAAAAAGACCCCAAGGCTGAAATGACCAAATGCTGACCAGCATTACCAAAGCAGAGCTAAGAAAATCAAAACATGGAATATAAATTATTTGCATGTAACATTTAAGAGCTGCATCTTGTTTGTAGCACAGGGTACTTTAATGTCTGTAAAATTCTGCCTCTCCTGCTGGTGATGGTTATAGTTTTTCTGGAAAGAAATCCATGATCCCTGTTATTGTTTCCATTTTAATGCAATATATTTAGAAGGAAGACTTTTTATGATCTCTGCATATATTGTTCCAAGCCTTCACATGTTATTTCTGTTATGTGTAAATAAATTCATGTTTCTTTTTACTCTATCTTGTCAGAGCAAAGCACAGTAAAGGAGGACAGGAGATAAAATTATGCAAATATAACAGATAAAACAAATTAGTATCTTTAATATTAAAGTAATTTCAGGAGATAATACATTCCTAAATACATATATTCTTACCAAGGCTAAGACAATTTGTCCTGTATCTAAGACAACACTGTTTCAAAGTTTTTCCCATGAAGTATTTGGACACAGCAGAGTGGGTGCACTTTCTCCTCAGAAACCTTACTGCATCCTTGAGCACTGACTATACCACTGCCTACGAAATGGTCTGCTTCAATTACTTCCCCATCTTTTGTTCTACTCCCAAATCTACAACTTCATTTGTAAGCGATGGCTTGTCAAGCTTTTCTCTGTAAATTTAGGTGGGAAAAGATCATTTTATACTTTGGTACTGGACTGAGGTGTCAGAGGTTGGGGGGTTGTCTTGGAATTTTCTCCCATCAATGTCACCAGGTAACAAATAGGCGGACCATCAAGGCCATCAGCTCCTTTGTGAAAGACAAAAGAAGTAGGCTTGGGTGGGGACGGGAAAGAGGGGAGCCGAGCCCGGCCGGAGGGGAAGGGACACACTCTCTCACTCTCTCTCTCTCGTCCGGCGAGGAGAAAAGGAGAGGCTGCTCTCTAGCTTTGGGGGCTGCAACCGGAGGAAGACTCAGCTGTGTCCTGTTTTCATTCTCCGAGTGGGGGTGAGCTTTAATTTGACTTTTTTTCATTACCGGAAGGGAGCACGTTTTCCTGGGCTGCGTTTTCTCGCAGCAGTTACTGAGAGAGTTCGGCTGCCCCTTTGCTGCCTGCTTCCCCCTCTGCTGCCTGCTGCCCTCCCCCTCCCTTGCCGCGGNGCAGCTGGTCGGGAAAAAAGAGGGAAGAGGACTGGTTTCTGTTCTGCAGCCTGCCGTTGCCGCCCTGAGGTGCCTGATTACTCTCTCTTCGCTTCTCCGGTGAGCTGCCTGGGGCTGACCTGACCCTGCATCACAGCACCACCTGCAGCCGCTCGGGAGTCACCGCAACCGCCCTGCCCAGCGGAGTTCAGCGGCGCCTCCTGCTGTTTGTTTTTCTTTCTATCGTGACTACACCAATTAACGGGAAAGTTATTTTATTAATTCCTAGTTCTATTTATGGTTATTATTGTTGTTATTACTTGTTCATAAATATTAGTAAAGAACTGTAATTCCTTTTCCTGTATCTTTGCCTGAGAGCCCTTGATTTCAAAATTAAATAATTCGGAGGGAGGGGAAAAAATCACGTTCTCTGTCTTAAGGGAGGGTTCAACCTCTCTTAACAGACACCTGTCTTTCAAAACCGAGACATGAGGTTATGTCCAAGATGCCACAATAGCAATAACTACAGTGTAGCACAGCATGAAGACCATTAACAATGATTCTCAAATGCACTTCAAGAGAGCTGTCCAGTCCTGCCATATGTGAACACATTTACTGTGCCCTGAACAGTCAGTGCACAATTACTGAAGAGAACCACTTCACCTGCTCTACATCAAATAAATCAAAGTAAAGAGAGGGAAGGATCAAACTGCTTGGACATTTCAAAGTTAAATTTCCTTTCCACATTTTCAATATTTAACCTCATACTCACAAGACGAATTGTTAACAACAGCTTGTAAATTAGGTGGAGCTGAGGAGGAAAAAAAAATATTAAAAAGATAGCTGTTACCAGTTGGTGCCAGATCTAAATACCCATCAAGAAAGGAAACCTGTCTGAAACATCTGAACTGAATTTCATAGACGTCAAGGTAAAAAATAATCATCAGACTTGCCATAGAAACTGCTCAAAGATCAGTGGAACATATCCTAAAGTGTTAAAACAGTTATATAAACTGTAGAGCTATAACCTGTCTATAAATAAAATCTGGTCCATTTACATAATAGCTGAACATAGAAAACGACAGCATTTCATTACTAATCTGCGAGTAATAAATTTGCTGTGATATATTTTACTCCACCTAGAAAATAGCTAATAATTTTCAAAAGTGATATTATGTACTGCTATTTCTCTTTTGAGTAGGACAACAAGCTGATTGAGAAGAACAAAAGTTCCCTGACGAGAAGAAGCTGGGACCCAAGTTCAATGTCACTTTTGTTCACTATTGGAAGGGGACCAGAAGGATCTACATAAGGACATAAGGATATAATGAACATAATTTTGTGAGAAGATCATGGATAAAGTGTTCTTCAACACGTTGAAACAACCACGTTCATATGTCTTGAAGTCCCAGAGAGACATCTTTCAGATAAGCAGAAAGATACTTATCTTCTGAAGAAATCCATGAAACCGAGATACTCAAAATATCCCAAACATTGAAAAAAGAGGTTGATACTTATTCAATTGAACTGTGCTCATACCTTCACTTCATTCTAGAGTCCAGTACTTTAGAAATCTTTCTGCAGGCTCCATCAGCTGACCCAGTTTATCGCCACATTTTCATATCAAACTACTGCCTCAGTTTCCCCATTCATCAGATCAATTCCCACCCTTGTTGAAAAAAAATTCTGCATTCCTGTATAAACAAACATAGCTGATAAGAAAAACTAAAGGGAAAAGATCCCCCCTGCAAAAAAACTTCAAATTATGAACCAATTAAAAGCTTTTTCCAGCATTCATCTATCTTTATTACTGAGCAAAAGCATCTCTGAAAATTTGTGTCCCAGCCATGACAAAAACTTCTGTCTTCATCCATATCCTGCATACTTGCAACTCTCTGTCCCATCATTGGTCACCATTAATACTGTAAAATAAAGATATACTTTATTTCTGGAAAAGTGAAACCTAAATTGCTCTTTTTGACTTCCAATAGGAATCTAAAAGTCTCTTAAAAATAGGTTTAACTAAAATAAAGACACTGATCTTTTATTTAGCTCTGTTTTGTCATATTGCTGTCCAGAAGAATTAACTTTTCTGTCTTCAAGAAATACAGAGCTCTCTAGTGGCATTTGCAAACAGTGTTTAATTAATCTTCATTATTAGAGACAGTCACAATTACAGCATTATGCTAGTCAACTGAATTTCTAATTAAAAAAAAAAAAGCCCCACAACCTATTTCCACCAGTAAATTATTCATAAAACCCTAGAAGCAGACAGTAAAATAAGCAATAACTAACATGAAATTATCAGGGGAAAAAAACAGGCTAAACCAATATGTCTTTTTCAGTAAGAGGGTAACAGCTCTTGTGAATTAGGAACAAGAGGTAAATGTGGATAGATATGTGGGTTTTAGCAAGGCTTTTGACAATATTTTTCATGACACCTTAGAAGAAATCTAGGGAAGTGTGACCTAGACAAAATCATGATCAGTTGGCTGTATAATTGACCATAAAAATTGTTCTCAACTTGGAAACTGCTTTAAGTGTTTGTTAAACTGAAAATGGATAGCAAGCACAATTTATCAGGCTCCTTTTTGACCTTGTTCCAAAAGCATTCAATGTTGTCACTGAATTATAATGATAATCTGCATAATGGGTTGACAGAGTGACTATTAAAGGTGCCTAGGCTGCAATACATTCACATCATATATCATATTGCAGCATATACATCAAACACAGAGTTGTGTCAATGAAAGTGACAACTGGTGTCAAAGAAAGTTTAAAGGAACTGGAGAAACTGAAAGAACTGATGAAGTTTAAACAAAGAGAACACAAAGTGCTATGAGCAAGGAGAGACAACCATACAAATGCATGGAGTAGGGAAGGAGTGTTCAGACAGAAGCTCTGCAGTAAAAGACATGGGGATTTTGCTGGATCAAAACCAGAATATGATGCAACAATACCATGCTGTTATGAAAAGGCAGACATCATACTGGGAGACTGGCAGACATCAACCTGAAGATTGATGTATTCTTTCTACTTGATACCAATAAGATTCTCACTTGGAGTAATTAAGTCCAGTTTTGAACACTACACTCACAATTATGTCAATCATCCTTTTTAACTCTGACTATTTGCATTTCTTTACTTCTCTCTCTCCACAATTTTTATTATTAAATCCAAATTCAATCTGAAAAAAAATCAAAGAGAAAAGACATAACTTTTACATATTTCCACCGTGGGGAGGGAGAACATTTTCAATAACTAAATGTTCAACTACTGCATCTATCTGGAGTCCTGTAGAGAGAAATATGTTTTCATATACTACGTAACAGGTTTGAATGTGCTCAGCAAACACAGTGTTCTGGGGATATTCTGGACTTAGTTCTATCAGAGCCCTAACATGACACTTAAGAATGGGTCTGAAGATCTCAGGTATCATACACATCCCATATGTGCACATGCATATGTCCATCTAGTATCTCCTGGAAACAGGACAGACACAAAATGTCTACTCTTTCAAGCATACAAAATAAAACCAAAATTTTCTGCAAGCATCAGACTAAGTGCAGATATATAGCACAGTGTATATGTCCTATGGGTATGCCCAGGATGCTTCAGGTGCCCTCATGGTTTTCCAGATGTTGTCCTCATATGGAAAAAAAAGGACTCAATCAGAAATGCGATTGCTGACTGTAAAGACAGTTTTTGCATTTCTGCTGTTTCCAAACTGTTCCCACAACATGACATTTTTATGACTGACTGGTCAAATACCTATCGAGAGTGACAGGCAACTCTGAGGCTTAGAAATGGACAAGATAACCTCTGACAATTCTTCCCTTCTTACATTCTGCAATTCTATTAAAAAACTTTGATGCACTAACAAATTAAAGCTGAAGCATATCATGGGTTTGTCCTTAAGAGTTTGATAATACATTTTTCACATCTACTAACCTGGCTGTGATTACTATTTTATACAGTCAGTAACTCTTAAAAAATTACACCTGCAAAACAGTTTTTGCATTGTCACTTTATTCTGCAAACATAAATAGTATAAATGTAAAAAGGCTACTTTCTTTTTATTACATTTTTAACATTTAGACATAAATTCTAGTACCTGCTACATAAGCAGCAGAACAGAATGATGTCAGAACAAAATCAATGAAGTGAAAGGTGGAAGAATAAGAAAATATTTTGTGGAATGCTAAGTCTTCATGACATTCCTGAGTCCTCACTCATTTCCAAAGGGAATTGTATGCAACAGTGCACAGTCACGATCATCCATATTTTACATAAAGTTTTAATAAATTTTAGTTATAATTTTAATAAAAATATTTTCATATTCTAGCCTAACATAATTACTGGACAATATTTCTGCAATATTAATGACCTTTTGTCTGCTAAGTGTTTTAAACCCAAGCATAGCCATTATTTCCACCAATACTAAAACAGTTCCTGAATGCCTACACAGTGGTTTTAAGAAAAATAATCTTTTATGCACTGAACAGCAGAAATGCACAAAATCTATATCTAAACACAAAGGAAAAGGAAATTAAAATGAACAATAATCCAATTTTTATGTGTTTTTCTGAGTTAACAAAAAAACTTCATTAATTCAAATTGAATTGCTAATTAAGTACTACTTTGTAATGCATGTGGTGATGCTTAGAAACTTAACATGATTATTAGCACAACAATTGCCAATAGAGCAGAGCTGAATTTGGGCATGGGGGGAAATGACTTGGTGAAAGAGCAGCTAAATTATGTTGTTTTTCTTTGCCTTTCATATAGCTGTGATCCTCATTTCTTCTAAAAATTGGAGGAAATCAACAGCTGTTTTGAATTACAAGAATTGCCAGTAGCCTGCAGGGCCAGAAATGTATGGATTCTTCAGTCAGGATCTTTAACCCTTCCCCTTTTGGCCACACATTACTGTAGATGAAGAAAACAACTGTGATAAAGATAATCCGTTCCTGTGGATGAAGAAGAGTGAGAACAACAGCATGCACTCTGTTTACAGATATTAGCACAAAATTCTTCACAATTATTTACATTAGGGTCATAGAAGGGACATAGATATAGTTTGAAAACACTGCTTCTTTTACTATTTTCAGCCAACAAATAGTTGAAGAGTTTCTGCAGGAAAGAAACAGGCAGGCTTCTTAGCATAGGCTGTAGCCAAGCTGCCTGCATGAAGAATAATCAGACTATATTTTCTTGCAGCAGCAACCTACTCCAGAAGCACAGTACTTTCATAGCTATAGATCCAGGCTGAAGTGTTGACCTGCAGCTAAAAATCCTAGCTAGATGGAAGATGAGTTGCCATGGTCTATATGCCATGCTCTCCAGCACGCTGGGTTAGGGAAAGACCAGTTCAAGTGTGAAAACAGGAAAATACAGAGAGCAGCCTTGTTGATGAGAATTCTTGTGCATTTGAAGACTAGGACAAAGCACTCAGCTAAGGGTGACTTAAATGAACCAGCTCAGACCAAGCATTGTTGATGACTTCTGATACCCTGTTGGCCCTGACTAACATGGAATGTGGAGCTGCTCCACAGATCAGACTACACTCAGAAAAAAAAGTTGGACCTACTTCTCCCATTACCCAAGCACCATAGTCTTCCATTACTCTGCCTAACTGGGAACTTGATCTGAATACATCAATTTGCATATATGATTTTAAAAATGAAATGTGTATTCTAGTGACGTTATAAATATAAAAATTAAAATAAGCTTAAATTCCCAAACACAGTATTACTTGTCACAGAAAAAGAATGTGACAGAATATACGTGCCATACACACAGATCAGAACTATAGAAACTGAGAAAAGAAAGTTGCTCTGATCAGCCAGGTACTCTATCATGTCTGCCCACTTTTAATATATTCTCTGAGAGTAGCAAGAGGTACAAATGGTTCCTATTTTGTTATATATTTTTAGCTGACAGACTCTAATTATAAAACTTACACTTTTCTCTACCACATTCAAAAGACAGAACCGATCTGAATATTCATCATCCTATATTGTTTTATGTATATTTATATTTTATATTAAAATATGTGTCAATGAGAGAAAAGTTAAAAACATTTCTGAATATATGCAGTAAATGAAACAACAATGAATGATGCCCACGTAATGAAACATGTATTTTCAAAGTAATAACAGTGACTTATTTTCACTGTTTTCTAAACAGACAAAATACATTTTTCAAATCTATATACTTCAGAAAAGCAATCAAATTATTGTTTGGCTAGATGGTCATCTCTTTAAAGGAAAACATCAGAAATATAATTTATTAGTTAGCTCAACTGCTGTTTTGGGACTCATATTTGCCTTGGAACACAGAAAATTCAACTTTGCCACTGATCTGTTTGGTGACCTTATACAAATTACCTTTTTACTCTCCACCTCTTCCTACCCAGAGCATGAAAACATAATATTGATCAAATGAAAGGTATAACATGAGGGAAAAATATTGCCATTATTATTACTTGTTTGGGTCCTCTATACCATGTGTTATGTCAGCAACCTTTTCAAAATTGAACATACTAACACCTGTCATCCCTACATCTGTTTCTATTCTAGCATAAACAGTAATTGCTATGGAAAACAAGGAAATCTAAGAATTTCTGTGGGAACCTAATGGAGATGCTTTTTACCGGGATTATTTTCAAGCATGGATTTTACACTATACTTACCACACAAAGAAACTATATTTCATCATCTACTGACCTGCCTTTCAATTGCCTACTTACCAGCTTACAAACTAGTCTTAAACTACTTATAAAAAGAATTACATTCGGGCTCCAGAAGATGTCTGTTGTTTAGTTCCATAAACAGGGACAGAGAGTACAGTCCTTATTTCAGAAATATTCACAATATGACACAACTGGGATGAAAAAGGAGGCCATAAGTACATTTTAGTAGAGAAAGCAAAGTATAAGCTAGCTGGCTTCAACAAAACATTGAACTACATGGCAGAAACACCAAATTCTCTGACACCATGGAAAAATGACAAATTACTTGGGTGTGGAAATGCTGGGACCTCGACTAAGATAAATTAGGCTGTCTATATCTCACAGAGTTTTTATTTCAGGAGCAGCTGCTTGAAATTCTTCCTCGCACTTTTAGTCAGAACATTGCCTTTTTTTCCGAAAGTCAAACTTTTCAGGAATAATTATTCTCTTTATTATAAATCCTTCAACTTTATAAAATTTTTCTAAATACCAGAAAGAAAGAAACAACATGGTTCCTTCTGTTTCTAAGCTTTGCAACATGCCTCTGAAATTTGACAGATCCTAGCCTGACTACTTATTTACAACAAGGTCATAAAATTAGGTCTTCCACTTCTCATTACTAAGCCATATTCCCCTCTGTTTTTACAGTGTTCTGGATCTTTATCAGAACATAATGTTATTTTAATATACATGATTAAATATCTATTGGAGTAGAACTAGAACTACAGTATTTCTTCCTTGAGAAAATTAGCCATTATCCCTCAAAATACACAGGCAGTTTTGTGCATAGGTGCATTTTCCAAGTATTTTTACAAAACACAAGTATTTTAAATTCTACATAAAACTAACAGTTCTATCATATCTCACAAATATCTGAATAGGTCTCTCTTCTCTCAAAGTCACAATAACTGCACCAAAATCCCAAATCTTTCCATCTATAGCACACTTTTTTGCGAATTTCATCACAGTTATGCAAGAACATGACTATATCAAGACACAAAATAAAAAATTACATACAAGGATCCAAATGTGTAGGAGAAGAAAATTTAAATGAAAAAAAAACCATGAAAAAAATTGCTTGTAGTATTTTAATTTACAAATCCTACTCTGCATCTTTCATCCCAATACCTCTTACATTTCAAAAGACAGTGGTTTGTTAAGCTATTGTGGAAGTTTTCAGCATTCTTGTTACTGAAAAAAAATGGTGTAATATAAATAATTAATTTGATAGGTCAAAAAACTACTGAAAAAAATAGTAACTATTTATACAAGGGTTACATTTGGAAGGTGAAGACTTGGATGTTTGGGAATAAGCGTTCCAGAAAACCTTGTTCCTACACAGAGGTCCTTCAGTACAAACTACCGAGCCGCAATAAAAGGAATCTAAGAGATGCAATATCTGAATAGCAAGAGTGCCTGTTTAAACTATAACTTTACTTTGCAATTACCATAAGAATAATTTTCAAAGTTGCAACACAAGAACATCATCCTTGTATTTTTAACTAAATTCTCTGAGATCATACACAAGCTTGGTTTGTTATGTAAAATACTGATGTCCTTCAGGAAAGGTGCTTAGAAGACAGCCTGAAGCAAATGGAAGAATTTTAAGAAGTATTTCTGCAAAACTATATCAGACAGTTAGAAAACATGAGCAAATACCTTGTCAGCATCACTGGACTCTATTTTGCAATCTGTAATTAAAAATTTTATTCGTGTAGGTTCCATTTCTAGATGTCATTTCTTATGAATCATACACAAGATTATCAGTTTGTTCCACCCTAATCAAGTGTATATTCTCCTATTCACAAACCATTCACAAGTGTGCAGTAATAATTAAACGTTATCAGGTATTATCAAAACCACAGGAACATCCATAACAATGCCATTTTCCAACATGGAATGATATTGGGTTTTAAGATAGTGTCATTCTTCCTGCATAAGCATGTCCAAAAATGTGGCAGTGTGTGAGGCTAGGGCCACAGTCAGCAGGCCTCGACAATGGTGGAAGAGAGCTCAGCACACTGTCCTCTGAGACAACGATTCTGGTTAGGGTGACACTGTTACCAATTCCATGATTCCTTTCGGTTTCTGTTTGCATACGTGGTTTCCATTGGTTTATTATCCAGTTAGGTAATGTTCCACGTATGGTTATGTTCTAGCAAGTTCTTGTATATTTGGTTGCTCATTGGTTCTATTGTAATTTCTGTTCCCCCATTGGTTGTATCCCCCCAGCCTTTCCCTATAAAAAGCCCTGTCTTTGGGAGAGCGAGGTGCTCTGTTCCAGGACCTTCAGCTCACCCGGACCCTCTTTCCTGCTCCTGCTCCCGGACCTTT